>JAOSBM010000205.1:32835235-32857359 GCA_027568955.1 Erythroxylum tenue | reverse complement strand
CATTTATGTTATTAGTCATAGTAGTTAATTTGGTCAATTGTACAGCCTGTAGCTAGCTATTTTCTAGGCCCTTATTAGTCGATTTGTTATTGCTCACAACTTGTATATATACCTTTGAAGGTGAATCAAATAGATAACGGAAAATCATTTTTCACATGCGGGGCCCCAACTCGCCCCGATAGATTGGGCTTGAGTCCGCCCCGGTACGCAAAACACG
This sequence comes from Erythroxylum tenue, assembly GCA_027568955.1. Taxonomy (NCBI): domain Eukaryota; kingdom Viridiplantae; phylum Streptophyta; class Magnoliopsida; order Malpighiales; family Erythroxylaceae; genus Erythroxylum; species Erythroxylum tenue. Next base: position 32,857,142 of record JAOSBM010000205.1, on the reverse strand, counting down.
GGCCCAATATTAAAAAGTACTTTTTAAATAGAATTTTTTTTTTAAAATTAAAATACAGATTTATGAGAAGCTCAAATTTAGAGCTTTTTAAAAAAGTCCTCATTTCAGCTTTTTCGGGTAAACTCTAACCTCAAAAAGTTGTATTTTAGATTCTCTTCCGCGACAAACAGGGTAACTGGCTGGCGGGCTTCTCAGGTTTCCTTTGTCACGCCACTAGTTTGCTAGCTGAACTCCGGGCGATCCAGCAGGGCTTGGTTGTAGCTTGGCAGCGCGGGTATCGTTCTTTGGTTGTTGAGTCGGATTTCCAGGAGACTATCGATCTCGTCGTAGGCTCTTGCCCGCGTTCACATCCTTTCCTGCATGTTATTGAGGACGTTCAGAGCTTCATGAGGCGGGCCTGAACCTGCTCCCTTATTCACACCCTTTATGAGGGTAATCGTTGTGCTGATCTCTTGGCCAGACATAGTGCCTCTCACCGCCAACGCTGGTCTCTTTGGGAGGAACCTCTCCCTAGCATTCGGCGGCTGCTGTTGCACGATGCTACTTCCGTAGCTAGCCTCCGGATATAGTTCTTCTTTTGCTTTTTCCCTTTCAACCAAAATAAAAAGATTATCAGAAGCTCTAAATTTGTCTTAGATTTATTGATTAGACTTTAGGCTAGACCTTGGATTTTTTTTTTAAAAAATGGAATCTTAGATTAGGTTCACTATAGCTTGACTCACACAATTTGTGTACATGAAGGTGTTGATTCACACAAGGATAATTTATGTACATGAAGGTGTTGACACCTCAAGCTAAATGATAACCATCCCCCTTGTTCGAACTTCAGTTTGCGTCAATGTGGTACTTACTGACGTAAGTGCTTATGTCACTAGCTGGAACAAACGAAGCAGTCGATTCTGACCCTCGCATCATATTGGTCCTCATGTTAGGGTCATGTCAAAAATTATACGCGTTTTGTCCTGGTGCCCACGTTAAGAAAGCTGGCAGAACAAGATTTCAACGACTTTTATCTCACAATCGAGTCTATTGCTCTACTTCCTGTTCTTTCAGGAGACGGAAACTTGGCAGTCGCGGCTATTAAATTAAATGCATGAGACGGAAACTTGGCAGTCGCGGCTATTAAATTAAATGCATGAGGCGTCGTCGCCTAACGTTGGAAATTACTTGTAAGAAACAAGCTTAGTTGACCGCTGGCTTTCACTTGACCTTTTAGCCTATATGTATATACACCAATGTTCATGATAGTAAACTAGTCAGAACTAGACTGAGAGTAATCTGTAGCTTCTTTATCAGCTTTCTTTTCTTTCCTTCAAAGTACAAACTACAAACTATCTGTGACTATCATCTGTTCTGAATTCGCTTCTTCTCCTACATTCTGAGAAATTAAGGTCACATGGGGAGTGAAGATCGTCAGCTGCATATTTTTTTCTTACCCTTCATGGCGCATGGCCACATGATACCAACTATGGATATGGCCAAGCTGTTTGTTTCTAGAGGAATCAAAGCCACCATAGTCACAACACCTCTCAATGTTCCTTTTGTTGCCAAATCAATCCAGAAAACCGAAAGCTTGGGCCTTGAAATCGATATCAAAGTCATCAACTTCCCGGCTGTTGAGGTTGGGTTACCTGAAGGATATGAAACAGCGGACGCTGTTTCTTCGTCTCAGGATCAGGGGATGGATATGGCTGTTCTGCTCAAGAAATTTTTCATGGCCACGGCCTTACTTCAAGGACCTGTTGAGAAGCTTTTGCAGGAAGCGCGACCTGATTGCCTTATTGCAGATATGTTCTTCCCTTGGGCCACTGATTCTGCAACCAAAATTGGTATTCCAAGGCTGGTGTTTCATGGGACTGGCTTCTTTGCTTTATGCACAGCAGAGTGTATCAGGTTATATGAACCGCAGAAGAAAGTCTCATCGGACTCAGAACCCTTTGTCGTGCCCAACCTTCCAGGAGATATCACATTCACTAGAAAGAAAATGCCTGATCATCAGAACGGTGATGGCAACGACGACATTGTCAAACTGATAAATAAAGTGAAAGAATCTGAGTTGACGAGCTACGGAGTGATTGTCAATAGCGTATACGAGCTTGAGCAAACTTACGCTGATCATTACAGCAAAGTTTTGGGTAGAAGAGCATGGCCAATAGGCCCTCTTTCGCTTTGCAACAGAGACATGGAAGACAAAGTACAGAGAGGAAAAGAAGCCGCCATAAGTGAACACGAGTGCATGAAGTGGCTCGACTCAAAGAAACCAAATTCAGTAATCTATGTATGTTTTGGAAGCGTCGCCAACTTCAAAGCATCACAACTAAAGGAGCTTGCTTTAGGCCTTGAAGCTTCAGGGCATAGTTTCATTTGGGTGGTGAGAAAAGACCAATCAATCAACCAAAAAGAAGAAGAAGATTGGTTGCCTGAAGGATTCGAGAATAGAATGGAAGGAAAAGGACTTATCATAAGAGGGTGGGCACCACAGGTATTGATTCTTGATCATGATGCAATAGGAGCATTTGTGACTCATTGTGGATGGAACTCGACCCTTGAAGGTATAACAGCCGCAAAGCCAATGGTGACATGGCCTTTATCCGCTGATCAATTCTACAATGAGAAGTTGGTGACCGAGGTGTTGAAAATAGGCGTGCCTGTTGGCGTGAAGCAATTGGTGAGACTGTACGGAGACTTCATCGAGAGAGAAGCCATAGAAAAGGCGGTGACTCGAGTCATGTTGGGTAGTGAAGCAGAGGCAATGAGGAGCAGGGTTAAGGAATACGGTGAAATGGTGAGGAAAGCTGTTGAAGAAGGTGGTTCCTCTGATTCGAACTTGAAAGCTTTGATTCAAGAATTGAAGGATCGTCGTGCTGTGTGATTTGTTGCCTAGAATTTGTGATCAGAAGTTAACCTGGAAGTTAAGGTTATGGTCTGGTGTGATACTCTGTATTTTTTTTCTAAGAAATCAAGGAGAAATTCATTAACAAAGAATGGGAAAACAAAAAACTGCGTTGATAGGGCCAGCCAATCCTTCTACACAAGAAAACTTATATATAACAAAAAGCTAGAGAACCTTGAAAGCTAAGTACAATAAATTAATCTTTAAGTTGTGCTTGCCACTTATAAGTTCACAAATGCTTGCCAAAGTGTCGGAAATAAGGGCTAGGATATGTTTTCGTTTAGAGTTGAAACGCCTAACATTCCACTCTTTTTATATGGATTGCACCGTCATGCACACTGCAGCTATATGGGTAACCTTGGGGGGATTTCTTTGAGAAGAGAGCCAATGAAATAGCTAGCACGAGGGAGCCTGATTTCTTGATAGGGCGATGTGCGGTATACTTTGATAGCTCCCTACATATGATTGGTTCTTCACACATGAAAAATGAATGATATCTTGTTTCCTCTGCCATTGAACAAAAAGGATAAGAAGTATTAATGCTTAAAAATATTAGTAGCTGTGTTGAGTCAATTCTATATGATAAGTTATGCGAGAGAAAATTTTAGGGTATGAAAGATGTTGAATAGATCGATTGTGCCAGAAAAAAGATTGAGCTGCAATCTAGAAATGGATTGAAACTTTTGGAGGGCTTTCATATAGCTATTGATCGACTCCAAATTAGCCCTGCAAAAAAAAAGCAGGTAGTCGGCAAAGGACAAGTTAGTAAGCCTGAAGCTTGTTTGTTGACTTGAGCATCTTAAATTACAACAACAGAATTTATGATTCTATAAATTGGTTTGAAAATTCGCAGTCTTAATGAATCACTTAATCCAATAATAGAACAAGCAAACACTTGAACAAATCATTATTCATGCTTAATTTCACAAACCAATTATTTTAAGTTAGTTCACATTATAGTCAAATTGGAAAATCTTACACACAAACTTTGCGACAACATTCTTGTTGAGATGTATCTTTTTAGTATTTATTATTGGTTATGGGTCGTTTTCTTAATAACTTTTCCTCTCAGAGTTAGGTAACATTATTTAATGTGTGCCTCTTTTTTTTTTTTAAGGATATGTATTTACTGAAGAAACTCAACGTCATAACAGATAGTGTTGAGCAAAAAATCTGGTGGATTATCCCATCTAGATCTATTGGGATAATCAGGAGCTGCACGATTAACAATCATAAGAACCCATGTAAGCGAACAAGAGTGAAAACGACCAAAAAGAAATTTACAGTCCTCCAAAATAGCGCCCCAACTCGTTGATGCCCGGATGAGCACCGTGGAATCGCTGCACGAGCTGGAGGCAGTCCGTTTCCACCTCCACGAAAGGAAAACATAACTGCAGTAGCTCATGACTTTCCATATAATATAATATGAAAATTGTACTTGCATAAGTCAAACCTTAAAATAGTGAGAATTGTCATATCGCAATATGTTGTGCAAGAAGACATGTGCACCAGAAAAGGCCAAATAGTCAGTAGAGACATGAATAATGACCCCTGAGAATTATAGTTCATGTCACCTTAACTACAACCGCAAACCGTCTCAAAAGGTGAAATGGAGATTTTACATCATTGCTTTGTTATGCATTAACGTCTTATTTATAACCAACATTTATTTCTTAACTTTTGGAAGTTAGTTAACCAATATACACAAGAGAAATTATTATCATATTATTAAAATGTTATTGAGATATTAATTCTTATAAGAATATTAACATCAAAATAATTGTTTATTTTTTATTGTTTTTTTATCCTTACATAAACATCTTTCATAATAATCTAAACATTAATAATTTTATAAATAATTAAATTTTTTGATTAATTATTTATAAAATATAAACTATTTTCAATAATCATTTACAAAATAAATCATATAATAACTAAATATGAGTAAATATTTTTTTTCTTATAATCATTTTAATATTTAATAACAAATATTAACATAACTATTAACTTTGTTTAATATAATACCAAACACTTATAATCACTAATTTTATTCTTATTTCAATTTTTATTTTCTATTCTTATTTATATTTTTTTAATTCCTTCATTACTGATTATCGAACAAAACCTAAAGTTCGTCCTAAATTATTTAAGTCTTGATTATTAATTTATGGTCTAATTTATTTAAAATATATTATCTTATTAGTCAATTTATTATTGCTCCACGTACCACTCATTATGGCCTTCACTTTTGAAAAGGTTTATTATGATCTTAATTGAATTGGTGATCCTACAAACTGCTGGCTTACCATTTATTTTTATTTCATTCCTGACGATTTATTAATCTCGTAAGAAACAATACAATCAAATCATCTTTTGCTCTAGATCAAGCAAAATATCGAATTATCATCGAAACTATATTCGAGCTTTGATTGCATTGGTTATTTCAAAATATAGACATTTCACATAACTCAAATATTGCCATCCATGTAATAATTATAATTTTGTGCAGCTACGTATAATAATATCTTTCATAAATGTCTTAAACATATTAAAATTGATTATTACTTTATATGTCATAAATGCGTGAAGGATTCTACAACCTCCACACTGTCATTTTCCAGGAAAATGGCAAGGATCTAATGGGCAACTTTTTTGTAGCCAAAGCTATGCCTCAACAATCTCCTGAAGACCTCCTGAAAGACGCCATCCTGACTCTTTTGTTGCTGATATGTTTCTTCCTTGGGTACTGATTCTGCTTGCAAATTTGGGATTCCATCGCTAGTGTTTCATGGCATTAGCTTCTTTTCACAGTGTGTCGCGGGTCGTACATCAGACTATACGAGCCACACAAAGAAGTTTACGAAGGAACTAGTGGGAGAACAGTGGATAATCGAATCTGGATTGATATGTTTTTGTGGTACTTTACAATAGAATAGTACATTCCTATTTATAAAGTGAGCTAAGGTTTGAGAAAGGAAAGTAAATGTTCCAGGTATAATATATAGTGGAAGCAGGATCGAGACTAAGATGAGCGACAAGTAAATCAAATTTGGACAAGAATAGTAGTAAAAATGAGACATAAGAATTTACGTGGTTCAGTCAAGTTGAGCTACTTACATAGACGACGATGAGTAATAAAATTTACTCTAACAGAGAAGAGTACAAATTAAATCGTCTCAGTACAACGAGGATATAAATTTTTGTGTATAATCTTCATAAAATAAAACTTTCTCCTAAAATAAAATTGAATATAGATTTGAGTTAATATTGGTGAAAATAAATTCTTGAAATTTGTTAAGTATCTCGACTTTCATGCATAAAAATAGAAAGGCTCAAGATGTAGTTATAATACCCAAAACCGTCTTTGTCTTGCACCATAAAACAATTTGTTTTCAAAGTCGACAGAAATGGTTGTGATGTTCCATCCAAAAGCATTGCAATAATTTGAGCATTAAATGCTTGGCTTAAGAAGTTTGACCTTAAATTAGTTAGCAAATAAGCCAACATTTGTACCCACAAATTTATTGATTTAGGTTGATATGGAGGAATTTGGGTCACTAGCTCAACAATCTCCACCTTGGTTTAAATTTTACTCATCGCCATATAAAACTTCGACGTGTAATCAAATGTTGCGAACACCGACTAAGTGCAAACAATGCTCAAACTTAGCGATAGGTAATGGCTTAGTCAAAATATCCGAAGGGTTGTCAGACGTGTGAACTCTCTTCACAATAATTTCTCAAGCTGCAACAGTATCTCTGATGTAGTGGTACTTTACACTAATATGCTTAGTTTTGGAGTGGTAGGCATCCTTCTTAATAAGATTAATAACACTTTGGCTATTTGAAATCACAACAGTAGTATCCTGTGTGACACCAAGCTTGATAATAAAACTACACAACTAAGTAGCTTCCTTCACACCTTCTATAGATGCAATGAACTCTACGTTCTTAGTGGACAAAGCCACTATAGATTGCAATGATGCTTTCCAACTGATAGTACCGGAACACAAAGTGAAGGTGTAACTAGAGAGAGACCTTTGTATATCAAGGTCACCACCATAATCAGAGTCCACAAAATTGACAACATTATTAGATGTTGCCTTGCTCCTATCAAACACCAAGCTAAGATTAGAAGAACCCTTCAAATATCGAAGGATCCATTTGACAACATCCTAATTAACCTTGCTAGGATTGTGCATAAAACGGCTCACCATGCTAACCACATACGTAAGATAAGATCTATTGTAAACCATGACATACATAAGACTACTAACAATATTAGAATATGGAACATTCGACATATGTTCCACTTCTTCCTCCGTATTTGGATAAAGATCAGATGACAGCTTAAAATCAATGGCGAGAGGCGTTGAGATAGGCTTACAAGAGCCCATGCTAAATCTGTTAAGAATTTTCTATATATAGTTCTTTTGAGGCAGAAACAACTTTCCAGTCTAACGATCCCTTTGTATCTCTATGTCGATAATCTTTTTCGTCGTACCAAGGTCTTTCATTTCAAACTCCTTATTGAGTTAAGATTTCAAATTGTCGATCAAAGACTTGTCATGAGAAGCAATGAACATGTCATCAACATATAGTAACAAGTAAACAAAAGACCTATCTGTATGTTGTCAAAAATAGATGCGGTTGTTATATTGACATTTGTAAAGGCTTGCTTGATCATAAAGGTATCAAACCTTTTGTGCCACTATATTAGAGTTTGCTTAAGGAACAACAAAACCCTCAAGGTGCTTCATGTAAATCTCTTCCTCGAGTTCTCCATATAGAAAAGCAGTTTTCATATCAAGTTGCTCCAACTCCAAATCAAACAAAGTAATAAAAGCAAGAAGCACATGAATGGAGTTATGACGAAAAATAGGAGAGAAAATTTCATTAAAATCAATACCTTCCTTTTGTGCAAAGCCATGAATGACCAAACACACTTTCCACCTTGCTTTTTCGACCTTGGGGATGCCATCTTTCTTCTTATAGATCCATTTACAACTCAAGGTCGTTTGCCTTTAGGAAGCTCACATAAATCCCAAGTATTGTTCTTATGGAGACTTTCAATTTCTTCATTCATTGCCACTAGCCATTTAGATGAATCAACACACAAAATAACTTTAGAATAAGAGGAAGGTTCAATACCTTTAGGAATTTCTTGTGCAACTGAGAGTGCATAAGCAACCAAATGGTCATCATCGTCAATGTATCTAGTAGGCTTCCAAATAATTCTCCTTGGATGATCTCAGATAATAAAATGCTCCTGTTGAGGCAGAATAGGTGTAATGGTACTAGAGACATCAACATTGGGAGGACACGACGATCTCACCTTTAACTCTACCTTCTTACCGGTATCCTACTGACCACATGTATCAGTAGAAGAATCAAAATCTTTTCCAGAAGAAAGTAACACATATTCATTAAATGTTATATCTCTCCTAAAAATGACTTTGCGTGACTCAGGATCAGTACACCATAAATGATATCCTTTACATTTAGAAGCATAACCAAGAAATATTCATTTTTTAGCTCTAGGTGCTAGTTTGTCATCATTAACATGTGCATATGCAGGACATCCAAAAACTCTTAAATTAGAGCAGTCAATAAGATTACCTGACCAAACTTCCTCTGGAATTCTGAAATCAAGAGATCATGTCGATGCCATAACCCAACATTAAAGAGCATACAACACACTTTCTCATGTAAAGTCCTGTTCATTCGTTCTGTAACCTTGTTTTGTTGGGGTTTACTAGCTAGTGTCTTGTGTCTAGCAATTCCAACTTGAGTGCATAATTCATTGAAATTTGTTTCACAGAACTCTAATCCATTGTCTATTATGAGTTTCTTCACTTTCTTCCCAATTTGGTTCTCAATAAGGGCTTTCCACTTATTAAAAGTAGGAAAAGTTTTATTTTTATACCTCAAGAAATAAAACCAAACCTTGTGGGAGAAGTCATCAATCAAGGTCATCATATAATGTTTCTCTGTAATAGAGGGAAATTTAGAAGGTCCCCAAAGATATGAATGAATGTAATCAAGGACAACTTTGGTATGATGTGTAGCCGTGGAGAAGTTGACCTTTTTCTACTTACTAAAGACATAATGCTCACAAAATTCTAATTTACTCGTACCAGTATCAAAAAAACCTCATTTGCTTAGCAAATTCATACCTTTCTTACTTATATGGCCTAGGCACATACGCCATAGATGAGTGAGATCACTATCAGACAATGAAGATGTGGACATAGCGGCTGAAGTGACAGTCGAACCTTGCAAGACATAAAGGCTACCAAGCTTATTTCCTTTTATAATGACCAGGGCACCTTTAAATACCTTCAAAACTCCACCTTCAGCTAAATACTTAGACCTAAGTGACTAAAGGGTGTCTAAGGAAATCAGGTAGGTTTAAACTCAGGATTATGACGCACATTTAATGTCCTAACATAACCATTATGGGTCTTGATTTGTACACTACCTATGCCAACAATCTTACACGAGGCGTCATTGCCCATCAAAACAACTCCACTGTAACACCCCACTCTCATTAGTGCATATCCCTGAACATACCGACGGTATTCGAGAATATACTCTACAAGGGTGGCATGCTAAAACAGTCTGTCAATCAAATTCATTACAATTTTTTTTTCAAATAAACGCATCACACGTATATTTTGGGGAGCCAATAATCAAATTGGGCCCATTCTTTTCTTTCGTAAACATCAAAATCACAATTATTATTATTGCACTCATTGATCAATCTCATTTACAAACATTTCCAATTTGGAAAGTTATTACAAAACAGAATTATTCAGGTACACGTAATAAAATAATTGACAAATACATTCTTTAATACAAAATAACAGAAAAATTTATGCAGACGTGAACTGATTTCGACCTCTATCTTTTATCTGAATGCAGTGGTTAGTCTCCCATTTGTCTAACAAGGTAACTCCTCTCAGCCTGAAAAATAAGGTTGCAATTTTGGTAAATTTTGTGAACTCAGTGAGGTAACCATCCTCGATGGTTCACTCAATCCATACAATACATCAACACATATAATCACATAATTCACACCATTTTATTTATCATCATGTAGTATCACATAATACTTTGTTCACAATTTTCACGATCCTTCAAATATAAGGCAACAATACATTACAATCATTCAAACATACATATTAAATGTATATGTAATGCTTATGAGACTCATTTCTGATTATTACGTTGTTGTGACCGAGTTCCTATAACTGTCCTGTATCCATTGTGAATATCGGGCTCATTGATAACTGTCCCTTATCCGTTGGGGATACATGGCTCATTATGCATAGTGAGCCTTTGGCTCTTAATCACATTATGAGCTTTAAGCTTATTTTCAGTCGCTACTTAGGTCACAACTGCCATTGTCTGTTCATGCATTTATGTAATGAAATACATCACATAAATTCAATCAATCTAGTGCTCAATATTACACAGTCATTTTCACTAGTGCATTTTCATTCGCATTCATCATCGGACCCTGGTTCGTTATTCAACATAAGCGTTGAGAATCATTTATTTCGTCAAATTCACATACAAGGAGAACTTCTAATATCTCATTCATGCATTAAACGTCTCGGACATTCAATGTTTGGGATCAACACAATCAAATTCACATTCATAAGAAAATTCAAAATATAATTTAAAACAAACAATCAATTAAGTGAGACCGTCTAGGTTACTCATAGGTTGCTCCAGAAAGTTATTGCCTTGAAGTCCCAGCAATGTCTAGATGTTGACGCTCTAAATGCTCCTCTATATCATGTAACATACATTTACACGTATTATAAATTTTTACACTTATGTAAGTACTCATTTATGCACATATGAATACATATAGGTTATGCACAATACATGCACAATGACAATGTCGGGTATATTTTCATTATTCTCATCACATGATCATTCATTTACCAGCACTCACATAAGTATAATTTGAACTTAGGTTTACATCTCCATAAAAAATTGAATCTAAGTTCATAACTCCATTGATCATTCCAAATTTTTCTAAAAACAGACTTTCGGTTAGAATTTCCATGATCATTCTGACAAGAAAAATGGAGTAATTAGGCAATACTTTCTTCTAGAAAATTGTTCCCCTATGCATTAAGTTTCTAATGATACCAAAATCATATAATTTATTCAGTATACTGAAAGTTATACTTAAAATACTTCAGACTGTTCTTAAACTACAATAGTACTCTATACTTGACTTGAAGCCAGATTTTGGAATTCTCATAGACAGAATTGAAATTAGATTTCTTCAAAAAATTTGTAACCATATGTCTCTAGTTTAATCTAAATAAAAAATCATTCAATTTGGAAATTTACAGATCAAGATATGACCAAAATACTGATGATTGTTTAGTGAAATCACTCCACTTAACAAATTCCAGCTCATTTCATCTTAAATTCATCAATCATTCATTATCAATATTTTCCTAATGATTTCAGATGGATGTGAAATTTTTTTAAGAAGAAATAAAATGTGTGAGGAGTTCGTGGTCCAAATTTCAAGTCAATCAGAGGTCCAGAGAAGAAGTTATGGTCAAAAGAGTGAAAGGTGTTCAAAGTTATCAAACAACAGTATACCTGCACTGGCATGATCGTGCACTTCCAATTGATCCTCCATTGTCACGATAGTGCTTATGCACAATCGTGCAATCCCTTAATGACCCACTTTGTCACTATTGTGCTTTTGCACGATCGTGCACTATCTTTAATTCAAGCTTCATTCTGGCTCTTCTTAAAATAGACCTTCGGGTCAATTTTTCATTATCATTTTGACAAGGAAAAAGAAGGATTTAGGCAAAAACTTCTTCTAAAAAATTGTTCATTTTTGTCTTAAGTTTCTAATGACACAAATTTCATGCAATTTGGTTCTGAATTGTTCAAGTTATACATAAAATACTACGGACTATTCTCATACCACAACAGAATCCAAAACTCAATTTCAAGCCCAATTTTGAAACTCTTAGAGATAGAATTAAATTTTGATTTCTTCATAAAAAATATAGAAATATGTCTCTAGTTTAATTAAAACTTAAAATAAACCAATTTGGATGTCTAAAGATCAAAATATGGCTAAAATACAAATGCATGTCTAGTGGAAACATTACAGCTATCATACTCCAAAAATTCTTCTTTCATTTTTTTTCCAGATTTTTAACTCCTACATTTTACATCTAACACATCTTATGCGTAAATCATCGTTTCTACTTCATTTCCTCTTTATTCTCAGCTCATTATCATTCATAAATAATTTACAGTCCATGATTGATTATAAACACTAAAAACAGAACATATACATATACACCTTTGTCATTAACTTTCTGCACATGTTCAACTTCATTTCCACTTTCATTGCACTTCTAACTATTACCTTAATTCTTCTCATTTCTAGACACTGCACTAGCCTTTTCTTTGGCTTTAAACTTATTCTAGTTCATCTTTATAACAACTACCAATAATCCACGTGATCACACCTCAAAACAGAACATGAACACATGTCATTATGCATGTTTCACTCAACATATCAAGAAGAATAACATACTACTTACTTGTTTAAGCTTCAAGATTTTCAAACCACTATTAACCCTAGCTTTCCTTGAACCACACGATCACCATCTTGACAAAGTAAATTAAGTGGGTTCTTTATCAAGAAGAAAAGATAGCAAGAACTTTGAAGTAGCTAGTGATGGAAGAAAGCAAGGTTCAACTTTGATGCTTGGAGAAGAGAATGTCGTGAGAAGGGGAGGAAGATGAAGAAAATGAAGAAGGTCACGAAGAGAAGAAGAAAGCAAGAAACAAAACAATTAAAATGTTCTTTCAATATTAAAAGACTCGTGGGTGAGTGTGTGGCATGGCAAGTGACACTTGTCACTTGCCACATGTCACCACCTTATGGTTTCTAATGGGTTTTCTTTCTCAACTAGTCCATTTATCTCCAAATTTTTTACTCCAATTCTCTCTTATTGTTCAACGACATATGTCATTAAATCCTAATGTCATTTCTAAAAATTTATATTGCCATTTGACTCTTATTTTTGCTACCATTTATCAAATTTTCTACCACTTGGCATTTTCCTAGTCCAAAAATACCCTTAATTTCAGAAAATTCTCATATTTCATCAAAAATTCTAATTCACTACTTATACTCACCAACTCAATTTTTAAGAGACATAATCCGCAATTCACATTATAATCACATTAAAACAATCACTTATACCCAAAAAATGTCAAATGAGTGCAGGAATAATTCATTGTAATATGTGCAATAATCAAATTCACATGTGTATGCTAACATTATGCATGAGTATGAAATGTTTTTTCTAATCTCTCATTACTATTTCTCAATTACAGAAATCTAGGGTTCTAACCCTTATTATAGAAATGGGATGCCACATCCACGATCAACAGGTTCATAGGTGGAGAACCAGTCTCTGTGAGAAGACATGTGGTAGGTAAAACCAGAATCTAAAATCTATTTAGTCGTACTCCTTTTTTCATAAGAGATAACCAATAATATATCACCATTAGATTTAGTGTCAGCAACACCGGCTTTAGCAGTGGGTTTTTTAGGTTGCTTTCCTTTTTCATCTCTCTCCTTTTTATTTTTCAATTTATAACACTGAGAAATATCGTGCTCAATTTTCTTACAATAATGACAGGTCTTGGAATTACATCCCCTAGATTTCTTTTTACTTGTACTTTCTTTTTCAACTATTCTACCCCTAACAGACAAGTCCTCAGCTTTATCATTTGAATGAACCTCACGACCAAATTTTTCCCTAGACAGCAAGTGAGACTTGACATCCTCAAAAGACAACATATTATTATTTTCATATAATATAATCTCTTTGAAGTGTTTACAGGTAGATGGTAAAGAAACAATTAATAAAACAACCTTGTCCTTATCATTAACTATAACATCTATATTTTCTAGGTCAATAATAATTGAATTGAACTCATTAGGATGAGATTGAACGGGAGCACCTTCAGCAATACGAAATGTGTACAAACACTCTTTGAGACGGAGTTTGTTCGCTAAACTTTTGGTCATGTACTGGGACTCGAGCTTCAACCAAAGTTCAACAACAGTGGTTTCATGGACCACCTTGCGAAGCATCTCCTTGGAAAGTGCCCTTCATCAAGCTCCTTTCATTGCTCATCAATCATTGAATCGGGTTTTTTTAATTTCCCGTCTAGAGCCTACTTCAATCCGTTTTGGGTGAGAACGACCTTCATCTGGACTCTCTAAATGGAAAAACTAATCTTGCCATCAAACTTCTTGATATCAAATTTTGTAACAGTAGGCATCTTAAACCGTCACTTTGATACCAATTGTACAAGTATAAGGTGATAGTGGAAGTAGAATCAAGATCAAGATGAGCGAGAAGTAAAGTAAATTTGGGAAAAATAGTAGTAAAAGTGAGATACAAGGATTTACGTGGTTCACCCAAGTTGGGTTAATTCCACGAATGATGATGAGCAATAAAATTCACTATAACAAAGAAGAGTACATATTAAATCCTCTAAGTACAACAAGGATATAAATTTTTGTGTATAATCTTCACAAAATAAAACTCTCTCCTAAAATAAAAGTGAATATATATTTGAGCTAATATTGGTGAAAATAAACTCTCAAATTTTGCTAATTGTCTTAGCTTTTATACATAAAAATAAAGGGGCTCAAGATGTATTTATAATGCTCAAAACCGCCTTTGCCCTGCACTATAAAACAAAATTTATTCAAAATTGAAATAAATGATTGTGTTGTCCACCAAAAAACATTGCATTAATTTGAACATTAAATGTTTGGCTTGAGAAGTTTGAACCTAGATTCTTTAGCAAATAAGCCAACATTTGTAGCGACAAATTTAAAAATTTAGGTTGATGTGGAAGAATTTGGGCAACTAACTCAACATATATATACTAAAAATCTGTGGTAATATCGTTGAAATTGTGGAGAATAGTCTAGTGAATATTTCTTGGTTTATCATCCTGTCAAGCTCAAGCAGAAAACAATTGTGAGCTTGTCTCAAAGTTAACGAAAAGTTGAGGAAGATGAGCCTTTGTCATAATATCTACTGTCCATTCCTTTATTGGAATGTGACAAATGAAGAGTCCTTTTTCTTACTACCAGATCTCAAACAAAGTGAGTGCCAATTTTGATGTGTTTGGTGTAGGTATTAGCAACTAGATTTATAGCTAGAAATGTGGCACCAAGTTTATCACACCATAAGATTGGGTGGGGATTTTACATACCAATTTTGCCAAGAATTGAGGTGATCCAATATAGTTCAACAGATGCATCAACAATGCTCTTATACTTTGGTTTTGTACTAGAATGAGCAACAATAAGTTGTTTCTTAACACTATAAGAAGTTAAGTTAGATTTCAAAGTAGATATAGTAACAAGAGGTTGAACGGTGGTCATCAAGGCAGCCAACCCAGTCAGCATTAGAGTAAGCAGTAAGGATTAGATTTCAGACTTTGGTTAAATGGAGGCTATGGGAGGGTCTTGATTGCAAATACCTAAGAATACTCTTAATTGCAGTCCAATGGACATCGGTAGGGGAATGAAGGAATTGAGATATTTTGTTTATAGCAAATAGAATATTCGAATAGGTAAGACAAAGGTATTAAAGAGCTCCAATGGTGTTGTGATGTTCAATTGGGTCAGAAAGAGGAAGTTTGTGGTTTTTAGATAGGGGTAAGGTATGTTAGAGTATGTTAACTTATGATATATAGAATTACGTAGTTATAGGAGATATTTCCATATAGTGTTCGATGTAAATAGGGAAAGTAACTTTAAAACCATATATTTAACTTATATATATGTACATCTTTGACAACAATAATGCTCGACTTTCTCTGCATATTTTTCATGGTATTAGAGCATAGATCCGAATAATCTAAACCCTAGAATACCTAGCCTCCTCGCCCCTTCATCTTGGTCACCAACAATATGACTGAATCGGGTTCTATCATTCCAAAAGGGAGATCAGCAGAGTAGTGTGGATGTCATGTCCCTATACTACATACATGCCTCTGATAATCTTGGTTGGATCTATGTGAGTGAATTTCTCCATGATGCCAACTATGGAGAATGGGTAAATGACATGAGCTATGCGTTATTTACCAAGAATAAGATTAGCTTCATTGATGATACAATATCTATGCCTGCACAAGGTTCAACGGACTTGATGCATTGGATGCGATGTAACGCAATGGTCAAGGGCTGGTTGAAAAGTGCCATGGACAAAGATGTCAGAAGGCGTTAGGTATGTGAAGATGGCTCGAGAAATCTCGGTTGATTTGGAAGAAATATTTGGAAAAGGATGCGCACCTAGAGCTTATAAGCTCAGACAGGCGGTAATGCTTTTACGACAAGAAGGAATGTCTGTGTCTTCATATTACACAAAATTAAAAAGCTTATGGGATGAAATCCAGTCGATTTCGCCCCTTCCAAGATGTAATTGTGGTGGCTGTACTTGTGATATGCAAAGACAGATAAGTGCAATGAGAGAAAGAGAGCAATTATATGATTTTCTTATAGGATTAGATCAAGTTTTTGGGACAGTTAAGACACAAATGTTGAGCACCAAACCTATAATGATGCTTGGACATGCATATCATTTAGTAGCAGAGCATGAACAATAAAGGAACGTATCAGCAAATTGGAAGCCAATGGTTGAGGTGGAAGCTTTCCGAACATGAGGAAGTCGCAAAAATAAAGATGCTAGTGACTGAAGGACTACTACAAAAGATGAGCTGAGGTGTGGGCATTGCTATAAGCTTGGGCATACAGAGGAACAATGTTTCAAAATTATTGGTTTCCCAACTGGTTGGCGCAAAGGTAAAGGTGGTAGAGGCAACAATAGGAAAGAAAGAGGTGGACAGGGAGTTGAGAAGAGGAATGCACCAAAGGCAGCATGGGTTGGTTATGAAGCTAGTCCGGTATTTGGGCTCACATCAGAACAATATAATCGGTTGGTTCAGTACTTAGAAAGTGAGCCTGAAGTGATGAAATTGACCCCTCAACCTACCACTCCTATGGCTAACATGGCTGGTAAGATTAATTATGAGCAACCGTGGGTGATAGATTTAGGCGCTACAAAGCACATCACCTGCAATAATGATTTGCTTGAAGAAATACAAAATAAATATTGGAGTTCGCCAGTAAAAATTCCAAATGGAGATAGTGTATGTGTTAAATATTCCAAATGGGAAAGTGAAACTTTCCAATGGTCTAGAACTTAATAATGTTTTAAATATTCCATACTTCAAGTGTAATTTACTCTCTATTAGCAAATTGACAATGGAATATAATTGTATTCTAATATTCTTTTCGGACTTTTGTGTGATGCAGGACTTACCTTCGAGGAACTTGATTGGAGTGGGTAAATAGTGTGATGGCTTGTATTGCCTTAAACCAATACAGAATAGAGGTGTGGCAATGTCGATTAAAAAGGTAGAAGGTTGGGACATGCATCTGTTGGAAAAATGCAGCATATTTCTCTTATTTCAGACAACGTTTCTTTTAAAATAAAATTACATTGTGATTCATGCAAGTGAGCTAAGCAGACAAGATTGCCATTTGTTGTTAGTGAAATAAAATCAATCACGTGTTTTGATTTGATACAATGTGATATATGGGAAGGTTATAAAACCCCATTTATTTCAGGAGCTCATTATTTTCTCTTAATAGTTAATGATTATAATAGAGCAGCTTGGGTATATCTAATGAAACACAAATTGGAAGTGAGTCATTTTTTGCCCTTATTTGCAACATGGTGGAGACATAATTTGAAAAGAAAGTTAAGCAGCTAAAAACTGATAATGGAATGGAATTTCAGTCTAATTACATGCTTGAGTACTATAACGAAAAAGGAATTGTGTTGCAAACATCTTGTATTCATGCACCTCAGCAGAACGGTGTGGTCGAAAGAAAGCATAGACATATATTAAAGACAGCAAAAAGATTGAGATTTCAGGGAGGATCACCTATAAAGTTTTGGGGAGAATGTATTCTCACAGCAATATACCTTATTAACTAACTACCCTCTAAGGTCATAAAAAAACTCCATATGAAGTGTTATTAGGTAAGAAACCAACATATAGCCATTTGAGGGTTCTTGGTTGCTTAGCATATGCCCATAATAATGTCAAGCATGGAGATAAGTTTGGAGAAAAAGGTAGACCATGTGTGTTGATCAGCTATCCAAATGGACAAAAGGGATATAGGGTCTATGATGTTGAAAGACAACATATTTATAGATCTAGAGATGTGACCTTCTTTGAGGATGTATTTACTTTAAAAAAGGATATGTGTCGAATAGATGATCAAGGACATCTAGAAGTGAAGGAGATTGGATCAAATACAATTCTTGATGATGATTGTGACTTAACTAAGCAAATATCTAGACAGGTCAAAGTAACAGAGAATGGACCCATTCAAAATAAAGAAGAAAACTAGTTGTCAGTTAATAGTGAGAGGGTGAATGATACAAACACAGAACATATGTTGATAGAAGAATCTAAACAAGAGACAAGAAAGTTGGGAGTTGTTGAGAGTGACAAAGGACTGGCTATCATTGATCAGTCATATGGAGACACGCAAGAAAACAAACGGGTTAGAAGGATACCTAAACGATTTGATAGCTTTGAAGTCGACTTGCTACCCTCCATCGCACAACCTCACTTGACCCCTCCATTAGGGAACTCGGTGGTATATCCCTTATCCTTTTATGTTTCATATGATAAATTTTTGCACTCACACAAAGTTCTTTTAGCATCACATCACACGATGACCTAAAGGATTTCTTACAAGCAGTGAAACACAAACATTGGCGAGAAGCTATAGCAAAAGAAATACAAGCTTTAGAAGAAAATGGAGCTTGGGACTTGGAGATGCTCCTAAAAGGGAAGAGAGCCATTGATTCCAAATGGGTTTACAAGATCAAATTCAAGCCCAATGGAGAAATAAAGCACTACAAAGCGTGGTTAATGACAAAGGGTTTCACTCAAATAAAAGGTATAGACTTCTATGAAACTTTCGCGCCAGTTTAAAAGCTTGGCACAGTGAGATGTCTCTTATTAGTTGTAGCAGCCAAAGGATAGGAAGTTCATCAGTTAGACGTGAACAATACATTTCTTCATGATGATCTTGAGGAAGAGGTCTACATGAAAATTCCACAAGGGTTTGCTTGAAAGGGGGAGACAAGAGTCTGCAGACTAAAGAAGTCCTTATACGGCTTACGACAAGCCTCTAGAAATTGGTATCACAAGTTTACTAATTCTTTACTTGATGTGGGCTTCAAGTAATCGAAGGCACTCATTGTTTTTATACAACTTTGGAAATAGTTTTGTCTGGATGATGTGGTATTAGCTAGAAATGATATATCAATAATAAGAAAGGTGAAACTACACCTTAATGACAGATTCAGTATCAAAGACTTGGGAGTTCGAAAATACTTCTTTGGAATTGAAGTTGCAAGGTCACCACAAGGAATAGTTCTTGGTCAGCACAAGTACACATTGGATATATTAGAAGAAAGTGGAATGTAGGCATGTCGACCTAGCACATTTCTAATAGAGCAAAAATCACAGGTTAAGTGTGGACAATGATGATCGAAGAATATATGCGAATCAATATAGAAGACTGGTAGGAAGGTTATTGTATTTGACCATTACGAGACCAGATATCACATAAGCTGTGAATGTTCTTAGCCAATTTGTCTGGTCGCCAAAGCAAAAACACTTAGATGCGACCTATCGTGTCATTCGCTACTTAAAGACACCGGGACGAGGTGTTTTATTACCAGCTTCAAGTTAGTTAAAACTTAGAGCATTTTGTGATGCCGATTGGGGTGGTTGTGCTATGTCTCGAAGATCCGCTACAGGATATTTCATTAAACTAGGTGAGTCACCAATTTCTTGAAAAACAAAGAAATAATAAGTGGTGGTTCGTTCATCAATAGAGACGGAATATAGAGCTATGGATACTATAGTTAGTGAGATAATTTGGTTACCATGGTTGATGAAGGACTTGAAAGCACCTCAAGAAGAACCAACAGAGCTCTTTTGCGATAACTAGGCAGCTCTACACATTGCTGCAAATCCGGTATTTCATGAAAGGTTAAAGCATGTTGAAATGGATTGTTATTTTGTGAGTCGAAGGAAATAGTCCCTACAAAAGTGTGGATAAAGGATCAAATAGCGGATGTTTTCACTAAGGCATTATGGAAAGATAGGTTTAAGTGGTTGTTAAGTAAGCTGGGTGTTTTGAATTTGCACATGCCAACTTAAGGGGGAGTGTTGTAGTCTGTTAACTTATGATATGTAGAATTGCGTAGTTATAAGAGATATTTCCATATAGTGTTCAATGTAAATAGGGAAAGTATCTTTAAGAGCATATATTTAACTTGTATATATGTACATCTTTGATAGCAATAATACTCGACTATCTCTGCATATTTTTCAAGGTAGGTCTAATTGGTGTATGGAGTGGTTTGGAATGGTATAGGTGAGTATATATGCGGAGTTTTTGGGTGTATTTATAGGTTTGGAATGGTATATGTTTATTATTAACATAAATTTTAAAGTATTAAATTTTTTTACTATAATCTATAATAGAAGTAAAATTATATTGATAATCAAATATTATTTACCCAAATTAAAATTAAAAAATAAAAGTAAAAGTAAAATCAAATTTGACTCATTAATAATATTTTTAATAATATAAAACATTTTATATAAATTCAAATAATAAAAATATTTATTAAAACCATTCAAACCAGGTGAAGCTGTATTGTTATCCTTTAGGTATAAGATGAGAACATTAGCAAGTCTAACTAAGGCATTAAACAAGTAAATAGACTAGACTTGACAATTTGACTCAGTATATTTGGACCCGAAATCAATAGGTTAAATTCAAGTTGATCAGACTAAAGCCCTGGACTGAACAAGCCTCGAGCTTGGGTGGAAATTGTCAGGTTGAACTTGGTACATTTCCATCCCTACAAAAGACAATTAGAGCTCTCCTGGCTTAAGTGAGGTCGTGGGTTTGAACCCCTCTCATATATGCAGCTGTTTAAAACTTGGAGCCAGAGCTTTGCCTCCTGTAAGGAACCTATCCGACTCGAGCGGGGATTAATCTGGGTGTGGATGATTTAAAGGTACCTTCTCATAATTAGGACCCGCTTAAAACATCTCACGGAAAAAAAAAAAAGAATGACAATTAGTGCTAAATATAAATTTCCAGCGCAATTTGAAGTTTAGGACATGCTACGGACAGAAGGATGAAGAAAAGATAAACAAGTTTTGTTTGATTTGACGTCAAAAAGTTGTTTGGATTTTAACATATGCATATAATATTATCATTTTCCTTCATGTTCATGATTCTTAAAAAATGAAACCACATTGAGAAGAGGACCCAATTAAAAAGCAAAGCTTGATTCTTCAAATATCAAATTACTACAAGCTTGACAAGTAAGTGTAAAGCAAAGCTTGATTCTCCAAGTATCAAATTACTAAAAGCTCGACAAGTAAGTGTAAAGATCTTTATATCATTAAATATACGCTTAAAATAGTAACATTGCGTTATTTACGGATCTTTGCATGTTCACGAGTGCCATCCGTCCATGAAGGTGCTGACATCCCCTTGTTCGAACTTTGGTTTGTGTACTTACTGACGTAAGTGATTATGTCACCAGCAGGAACAAACAAAGCTGTCATATCATTGTCGTTGGTACTCATTCATGCATGCCTAAAACTGAGTGCAGATCGTCTGTCTAACCTTAACCTGTCTTATTCTGTCAAAGGAAAAAACGATATCGTTTAAGCTTAAAAATTGGCCAAACTCTCAAGACTCTGTCACTTCTCCTTTTGACAGCCACAAGCCAAGCCAGCGTTCACAAAAACGAAGCTTGGCTTTGGCAAAGATTATTTTCATTATTATAATAATTTA
>JAOSBM010000205.1:32795880-32808890 GCA_027568955.1 Erythroxylum tenue | reverse complement strand
CCGACACTTTCTTCTATTTTCTTCTAAACTCACGTTTTCTCCTTCTTTCTTTTGTTCATACGACAACTTCTCTTCTCATACTCTTTTCTATTTCATTAACCCTAACATATATAACCCATTCCTTCCAATAAGGGCCCTCCTTCACTTGGGCTTTCCACTTCTTTCTCTTAATCAAGCCCACTAACCATTAAAGCTAACTAATTTCTAATTCTAACACTTATGCTTATTCTAATTCAACCTTACAAATTCAAGACTCAACTATATAATAAAACAATTAAAGAAAAATAAAGAATAAATGAAAGTAAACAGATAAATATATAAATCAATAAATAAACATAAAATAAAATAAAAAAATTTCGGGGCCCAACAATTATGGCTATAAGAGAAGGGACATCGATCATCAGGCCATCATTATTAGATGGTTCAAATTATCCTACATGGAAATTACGGATGAGAGTATTCAGTCAGGCACAAGGAATAAAATCATGGAACTCAATTTTATGGTTAGACACATCTAGTGACGACTTATGAAAAGGAAAAAGCAATGATCAAAGATGCATCTGAGTGGACAAGGGTTGAAGAAGAGAGAGCGCTTGGAAATTTTCAAGCCCTGCACGTCATTTTTAGTGTAGTTGATGAAGGTCGCTTTGCTTTGATATCAACTTTTGAATCGGAGAAAGAAGCGTGGGACACTTTGCAGACTATACATGAAGGATCAAAATCTGTGATAGCCTCAAAACTCTAACCTGAAACTGGTTAAGAAGACACTGAGATCCTCCAAGGTTCATACAAAAAATTACGGTTATTGAAGAAGCCCATGATATTACTAAATTGTCTTTAGATAAAGTAATTGAGATTCTTACCAACTTTGAGATAAATTTGTTGAGGGATAATCAAGAGAAGAACAAAGGATTGGCATTGCAACGAGATTGGTAAAGTCATGAATGACTTAGGAGATGAATCTGATGAGAATGAGAATATAGAGTTATTGACAAGAAATTTCAGCAAATGGTTAAAGAAAGTGAAGAAGCATAGATCCAATTTTATGTTAAACAGTGGGAGTTCATCGAATAACAACTTTAAACAAGCTAAAACTCGAAAGGGTGAAAGAAAAGTGAAGAGAATTAAATGTCATGAATGTCAAGGTTTTGAACATGTGCAAGAAAAATGTGCTAACACCTTGAAGAAGAGAAAAGGAAAATCTTATACGAGCACTTGGAGTGAAAATGAATCCGAAAGTGCATATGGAAGTGAAGAAGAAGTTATGAATAATGCTACATTAGTTGCTTTATATAGCAGAAGTCCAGTTGCTTGCTTAACAACAACCACGAAGAAAGTAACTGATGATGAAAACGTGAGTAATCAGAAATTTTCGAGAAAAACACAGACAAATCAGTTCAAAGCTCAATCTTCGATTATGATAATGATAACAGTGGTTCAGATGACAAAAAAGAGAATATTTACGAAGCTTATGAATTAATGTATGCAAAATGGGTGCAAACATGTAAGAAGAATGAAAAGCTGAAGGAAGAAAACCTTTCCATGAAGAACATCATTCAAGATCTAAAGAAGAAGTTGTTGTCTACATTAGATGAGCTTGATGAAAAAAGGTTAAAGCTGGTTAGTATGGAAAAGGGAATAAGAATGTTAAATAAAGGTACCAAAAAGATAGAAAAGTTATTGGAAATTAGTAAGACTAAAGGAGACCTTCAAGGTATTGGCTATAAAGGTGAATGTTCTGAGTTTAATGACGAGAAAAGTGGTGCAACCAGATCTGTCCAAGGATAAATCTCAAAGAAAAATCATAGGTTCGTGCCTACATGTCACTTTTGTGGGGTTATCAGACACATAAGACCGAAATGTTACAAGTTGTTACAAATGATGTTTCAAAGGGGGGCATAATCAAAAATTTAGACACTCTCCATTAAATTACCAGCAACAACCTATGTTACCAAAACATACTTGATTTAGAAAGGGACAATTATAAGTACAAAGATGTGGTGAAGGAAAAACAAGAAACTGTCCATATTCGCAGTTAGTTGCTGCTATTAAAAAAATTGTTCAAACAGAAGACCAATTGGTTGCTTATGAGGGAGGAATCAACCAGACATCCGATGACAAAGCTAATGTGACGAGGAATAAGTCCAGGTTTGAATTTCTTTGAGGAACACAGGGACTGTGTGCTTTACATTTTTTAAGTATATGTTGATGTTGTTTATTATTAAAAAAAGGAATTCGAAGTAGTTATCGTCTAGTCTTTCTAAGATTTGGATTTTTCAAGTTTTATCTTGATTTCTCTATATCGTGGGCTGTATGAATTTGGGCAATATGCTTTCACATTATTTATGTGAGGAGGAGATTGCTAAATTAGATTATGATACTTTGAGTGCATTTTTGGGATTTATGAATTTAATCAACCATATGTGGATGACTTGGATGTGGGTAATGATATGATAGCTAATGTTTTGACTAGTAGTAAATTGTCATCATGACATGCATTTGATTCTTACGTTGCACCTATTGTTGACTCTTATGCCTCTTTATTAGTTGGGATTGATTGCATTGATGGAATTCTTCATTTTGGCATTGTTTTGTCCTAAAGGGGGAGATATATGATTGTTTTTGGTGATTGCTCAAATCAGGGCAAGGTTTCAAAGTATCAACGTGACTATTTGTCTTGCTTTTTGATATCTTTTTGTCCGAAGGAAGAGAATAGATGATTATTGGTTATGGTTGTTTTGTTTACTTGGAGAACTTGGTTGTGGTTTGTTAACTTTGGATATTTGATTATATTTGGATCTCGTTGTTTGGTTAAAGGGGAGTTCCCATGTTGTTTGTGAATGTGTCCAATTATCTTCTTTAGGGGAAGTTTCAGTATGTGACAAATAATGCTGAAAAGGAAAAATTGTTAAGATATATTGGATCTCTAAGATACTGTAGCTTCAAATTCAAATCAAGATAAGGTAAGAGATACATTGGATTTGATTAGGTAATGCTATCTAAACCATGGGTTAAGAATTGCTACTTTGGTGTAATTAAACTATAATTCTTGTTTGAATTGGATAAAGACTTAATCTTGTAAAAGATATGAGTATGCACCATGTGACTAAAGAGGGGGCTAAATGAGAACTCTACTAAGTGAAGACTTCTTTGTGAAGAGGTTACCTAGCTTATGTATGTGTCTACGGCTGTCTTCCATCGTGGTTCTCTTTTGATTATTGCTAAAAAGATATTATTGCCGAAAAGGTTGGGATGTGGCTCACTTCCAACTGAGTTGTTCATACAACCCACGTCTTTGTTGTTGGATGAGATCGTCTCATGTTGCTACGGTGATTGGTGGTAAGAGTCGAAGTTGATTTTGAGTAGGTGCCGTGTTTCTCTTTTTCGTCTTCTTTCGTTGATCGGTAAATTAAGTGTAGCTGATTTCAATTGGAGTTTCATGCAATCTAGGCAGCAGATTACTACTATTCAATTGGTAAATATTTTTCATATCTGTCTTGGAAGGAGTTAAATTATAGAGAAGTTGTTTCTTTATATCTCAATTGTTTTCGTTCTTATTCTAATTTATTTCAATCACTTGAGCTGCATATTTATTGTCTTTTTCGGTAAAAGTTGTTGAAAAAATCATCTATTGAAGTTAGCATGAGTCGGTCGTGTTATTGGGTATGAATTACTTTCACGAGCTGTGAGACCGAGGAATAGTGTCAAGGGTTAAGTGATATCGGTTCAGTAAAACCCTGTATAAAACTATTGTCGTTGATGAAAGTACTAAGTTGGGTGAGGGCCCCACAGATATAGGCAAGGTATGTCAAACTGCGTTATCAAATTTTAGGTGTTAATTTGTTTAATATCATATTTATTTTTCTATTTTCGTTTATGCTGAAAAATTAACAGTTGTTAATACAGTTGCTTTATATCTAGTAACTGACAGATACAACTATAAACAACTGCAACAGAACCAAGTTTTTGCAAATCTACATCTTTTGGGATTTTCAGGTCAAAGTCCGGGTGGGCAAAGAGGAAGAAACAGATCTAAGGCCTTATAATCATTCAGCAAAGAGAATTCAGAATTATTCATTTATAGCTAGACGACTATCTTTTGACACATCTTAAGTTTGATATTTGCTTCAATTCTTCAATGAAAGCACTCAAATCAGTATAAGAAGATCCTCCTTCTTTGACTGCTTTCTTTGCACTTTCTCCTAAATTTCTTGCTCTGTTTCTCATTTCGTCTCCTTCTTGACCAATCATAGTACGAGTCACTGCCTTCTCTATTGCTTCTTTCTTTATACTGTCACCAACCCGCCGAGCCCATTTCTGTGCACCAACAGGAACTCCGATTCTTAAAACCTCGGTCACCAGTTTTTCATTGTAAAACTGCTCTGCTGCTACGGGCCAAGTTACCATTGGCACTCCAGCTGTTATCGCTTCAACTGTCGAGTTCCACCCACAATGAGTCACAAAAGCACCAACTGCTTCATGTTCAAGAATCATCAATTGTGGTGACCATCCTCGGATTATCAATCCTTTGCCTTCATTTCTCATTTCATATCCGTCAGGTAACCAATCTTCGGTATCTTCTCCGATCTTTTTTCTCTTCACCACCCAAATGAAATGTTGCTTAGAGTCTTCCAAAGCTCTCGCAATCTCCAAAAGCTGAGAAGACTTGAAATTTGCTAGGCTTCCAAAGCAGACATAAACCACTGAGTTCGGTTTCTTCGCATTGAGCCACTCCAAGCATTTATTTTTATCAATTGATGCTTCTTTACCTCTATTTGCTTTGCTTTCGATGTCATTATGGCATAGAGATAGTGGACCTATATGCCACGCTTTTCTTCCCAAACCATCCCTGTAATAATCAGCATATACCTGTTCCAGCTCATAGAAGCTGTTGACAAGAACCCCAAAACTTTCCAGTTCTGACCTTTTAATCTCTCCATAAAAATTAGAAAATTCAGATTCTAACCTCATAAATAGGGGAAGTTGTTTCCTTTTCAATCTGATCTCACCTGGAAGACCAGGAATGACGAAAAGATCATCATCAGAAGACAATGTCCTGTGCGGTTCATATAATCTCACACATTCAGTGGCACAAACAGAGAAGCAACAAGTTCCATGGAAAACGAGTCTTGGGATGCCATGCTTGGAAGCAACACCGGTGGCCCAAGGAAAGAGCATGTCAGCAACTATGCAAGTGGGACGATGCTCTTCCAGAAGCTGATCAAGTGGCTGGGCAAGAAATGACGTGGCCAAGGAGAATTTTCCGCTCATTTTTCGATTCTCAGCTGAATCAAAGCTCTCAAATCCATCAGGCAATCCAGCCTCTTTCACTGGAAAGTTTAATATCAGAATTTCAGAGTTGTGTCCCTCAGATTTCATCGACTCTACAGACTTGGAAAAAAGCGCTGCGTTGTCTGGAGTGGTGACAAAGCTTGTCTTCACTCCTCGTGAAGCGAATAGCTTGGCCATGTCTAGGACAGGAATTATATGGCCTTGAATCATAAAAGGGAAGAAGAAAATATGGAGCTGCTTGCTCTTTTCATGATCCATATCGTCCTGCAACCAAGTTTTAGAGGACCTAGATTGAGCTGCAAAGTTTTACACAGCGTACAGCAAGTTTAAAGAGAGATTAGATGATATATGGAATTCTGAAACTCTCAAAAACATTTAAAAAAACATAATCTGGAACCTTATAATTATTAATTGATTACCAAAGTAAGAGACGTTTATTTCGCAAGCAGGCGTGCTTTTCTTGCATGTTTCAGGAACACAGATAAACAAAGAGGCGTGAATATATTCTACTTAAAAAGTTTGTTAATTGTAGTAGTCTTCCTTTAAATTAACAATCTTTGAAACACCATCTCTAAAACTACAAATATTTCTTTATTTTGAGCAGCCGGCTGTCACTGGATCAAGACTTGAGGGTTCTTTGGTTCTCCACCCAAGTGACGTAAGACAACGGGAAGACAGGATCTTTTGTCCAATATTACTCTGTCTTATTCTGTCTCATGGAATCTCAGCTATTTATTTTGTGAGACCCACGCGGGACCCATACGAGATCCACATAAATAAATGACTGAGATTTATTGGACACAATATGAAAAATAATAAAAGGGGATTTGGAGGATTGAATTGTTATTCATCGTGAGGCATGAGCCACATAAATACATGTTTACAGCACTAATTACTCCTTAAGTTTAGGCTAATACAAGGCTATCAAATGTACACTGATAAAGATACAGATCAACAATTTTAGGTAAAGGTAATTATTTACAAGATAATACATATCTTTTCTAATACTCCCCTCAAGTTGGTAAGTGTGGATTCAGCACTCCCAACTTGCTACGTAAATGTTCAAATGCATCTTTACCCAAAGGCTTTGTGAAAATGTCCGGCAATTGCATCTTTGTCGAGATGTAAGCTGGCCGAATCATACCCGATTGCATTTTTTCTCGAACGATATGACAGTCTATCTCTATGTGTTTTGTTCGCTCATGAAAAGCTGGATTTGCTGCAATATGAAGTGTCGCCTGATTGTCACAGTATAATGTTGTAGCTTCCGCCTGTGATACCCGCAAATCACAAAGGATATACCTTAGCCATGTTAATTATAGGCATGTATTTGCCATTGCCCTGTATTCTGCCTCAGCAGACGACCTGGAAACGTTCATCTGCTTCTTTGATTTCCAAGATATAAGCGAGGGACCAAGGAATATGCAGTACCCCGATACCGATCGCCGAGTGGTCCGACAACAACCCCAATCACTGTCACAAAAAGCTTTCAACTGCAAATCATTGTTAGATGGAAAAAATAATCCTTGACCAGGAGTTCCTTTGACATATTTGAGAACCCGAATTGCTGCATTCCAATGAGTTCTACACGGCTCATGCATAAATTGGCTTAATACACAACAAGAATAAACAATATCAGGTCTAGTCACAGTGAGATAGATCAATCTGCCGACTAACCTCCTATATTTGGTTGCATCGTGTAGTTTATCACCATCATCGAGAGCCAATTTTGAATTCTGCTCCATCGGGAATTTTTTTGGTTTTGCACCTGTAAGACCCGAATCCTGCAACACATCGAGCGCATATTTGCGCTGTGACATGAATATGTCTCGACTGGAACGAGAAAACTCAATTCCTAGAAAATATTTGAGGTCCCCCAAATCTTTGATATGAAAATGTCGAAGCAGATATTCTTTAAGGTCAGTGATTTCTCGCTTGTCATTCCCTGTCAATAATATATCATCAACATAAATAAGAATAACAGTAATAGATGAGCCATTTACTTTGGTGAAAAAATAATAATCCGCCTTGGATTGTATGTAGCCGGCCTTTTGAAGAATATTAGACAGTGTTGAAAACCAATATCTAGAAGCCTGTTTTAAACCATAGAGGGACTTGTGAAGTCGACACATTGTGTTCTCCCCCTGTCGGTGTAACCCAGGTGGCGGTTGCATATAAACAACTTCATTTAGTTAACCATGTAAAAAGGCATTTTGCACATCTAATTGGTGAGCAAACCAATTCCGGGCAGCAGCCACAGTCAAAAGGCACCTCAGAGTGGTGAGTTTATCAGTTGGAGAGAAGGTTTCCTTGTAATCAATGCCTTCAACCTGCGTATAACCTTTAGCGACTAATCGAGCTTTATATCATTCGATAGTCCCATTAGAATTATATTTAATCTTATAAACCCACCGACAATCAATTGGTTTAATACCTGGGGGAAGAGGCACGAGTGACCACGTGTTATTTTGTGCTAAGGCATCAAGTTCAGCCATCATAGCCTGTTACCAATATGGGTGTTCGACAACTTGATCATATGTATGCGGCTCTGTATGGGCAGAAATACTTGCCAGAAAATGTTTATGTGAAGGAGAAAAATTGGAAAAGGATAAAAATGAGGATAATGGATACCTTGTGTTTCTTTGAGAACCCTTTATACTGAGAGCATCAGTGGACCGAGCAGACATTATGTAGGAGTTGTGCCATGCAGGAGGATGCCGCTCGCGATGTGAACAACGAGGAGCATCGGGTTCAGGTAAATTTGGCTGTTCATCGAGCTGCGGAGCATCGATGGCAACAGGTGATGGCGGTACGGAATCAGTGGAAGGAAATTCTACGCCAATGTTGGAGTCAGCGCTAGATGAAGCGGAATCATGAGGACTGTCTGAATTATGAGAATGATCGGGTTGGAGTGGAAAGTTTGGCGAGGAGATTTCTGGATTTAATGTGGTGATAGGAGAAAAATCACTGGCGAGATTTGGTAATAAAGGAGGATTGATAGGATGAGATTTCATATTCATAAATGGAAAGGAGTTTTCATGAAAAATAACATCGCGACTAACGATGATTTTCTTTGATTGAAGAACGAATATTTTGTATCCTTTTTGATCATGAGGGTAACCAAGGAAAATGCACTGTGTGGCACGAGGAGAAAATTTCTGCTTGGGCTGGACAGTTGTGGCATAACACTCGCAACTGAATACTCGAAGATGTTCAAGTGATGGAGACTTTTTGTGCAATCTTTCGTATGGGGACTGATTAGATAGAAAAGGTGATGGTAGTCTATTAATTAAATAAACAGTAGTAAGAACACATTCCCCCCAAAAACGAAGTGGCACATTTGATTGAAAAAGTAGAGAACGAGCAACATTAAAAATATGACGGTGCTTCCGTTCAACTACTCCGTTATGTTGCGGAGTGTAAAAACATGTGTGTTGGAACTCAATACCACGTGATTGTAAAAAAGGAATTATGGGAGAAAATTTTGTGCCATTTTCGGCACAAAAGGTTTTAATATTCATGCGAAACTGATTTTGGACGAAGATCACAAATTTTTATAGCAAAACTATAGTTTCGGATTTATTATACATAAGAAAAACCCAAGAACAACGAGTGTAATCATCGACAATGCTAAGGAAAAATCTTGCTCCTGAATGCGTAGGGACTTTGTGTGGTCCCCAAACATCGCAATGAATAATTTCAAAGGGATTTTTTTGTAGATATAGAACTCGTAGGAAAAGATAACCGAGTCTGTTTTGCTAATGGTCATGTAGTACATTTGTGATCAACACTTTTATTGGAAATTTTTAGTAAAGAAAGAACGGAAGCAAGGTGAGATGAAGATGGGTGTCCGAGTCTCAAGTGCCACAATTGGGAAGAGGACGAAGTGTGACATGCAGTTGGTATGGGAACGAAAGGATGCATGTAATACAGACCTCCATGCTGTCTACCCAAGCCAATCATCCTCCCCGTAGCTAGGTCCTGCAAGACACAATAGGTGGGAAAAAGGATAACACAGCAGTTAAGAGCGTTAGTGATTTTGCTTGCTGACATTAAATTCAAATTGAATGATGGCACGCATAATACATCTTTTAAAGTGAGTCGGGAATTAAAAATCATTGTGCCAGTGTGTGTAATGTCGATAGTTGCACTTGTGGGTAAATTAACAATCGGAACTGAAGAGGGATGAGTATGTGTAAGGATAGAAGGATCAGACGTGATATGGTCAGTAGCGCCACTGTCTAAAATCCACGGCTTAATAACTGAAAAAACATTGGGTGGATCGTTTATACCTCCTGCATTAGCAAACACATCTCCATTGCCAGAGTTAACGGAATTTTTATTATGGCCCATTCCTATCAAGACCTAAGCCAACTGCTGCAATTGTTCATGAGTAAAATTTCCTGGGAAAACCGAATCTCTTGTACTATTACCTGTTGTTTCGATCGCATTGCTAGTCGATCGCCCCCCATATCGATTATTCCCAGACTGCATGGATCTGGAACCCTAGTTTCCTTTCTTAAGTCGGCAGCGATCTTCTGTGAGCCCACGTTTGTCACAAAAATTGTAATGGAATTTTAATGTGCGGCAATCCTCAATACTGTGGCCTGAACGATTACAATGTTCACAGGTTTTATCCTTCGTAGATTTTTGAGCAGTCAATTTGTTCTAGACCGCGGCTGCAATGGAGAAGTTTTCAGTTGGTTTTGTTGTAGGTGACGGCATGTCAAGTGAGCCATCGATGAAACCCAACTTCTTTTTGGCAATAAGGGCGTGGGTCACTACTTTGCACCAGGATTGATAGTTTGGTTCGTTCAATTTGGTTGGAACCAACATATGCCCCGGTTGGTCTGAGTGATGGACGTAGTAAGGATGTGATGGATCCATAACGTCTGGCTTAGATGATGAATCTTTAGCTTCTTTTGACATCGTGAAAAACAGCGGAAGAGAGGCAAGAAAATTTTATACAGAGCACCAAGATCGATGCTCTGATACCATGAAAAATAATAAAAGGAGATTTGGAGGAATTGAATTGTTATTCATCGTGAGGCATGAGCCACATAAATACATGTTTATAGCACTAATTACTCCTTAAGTTTAGGCTAATACAAGGCTATCAAATGTACACTGATAAAGATACAGATCAACAATTTTAGGTAAAGGTAATTATGTACAAGGTAATACATATCTTTTCTAATACAATAAGACACCATAATATTGGACAGAGGATCTGGACTCGACAACGGGGTGAGTCGTGCCTAGTTCAAGTGTGCTTGCTTACGGTGTAACTCTTCGATAATATTTATAAAAAAAAGTTTAAAACACCATTTTTATAGAAACTTTTTATATAATTTCTTTTTGAAAATAAATAATAGATTAGATTATCAATAGCCAAGTTGTTGCAAAATTACAAGGGTACTTCAATCATCAAGTTGCAAAGCTTTTCCTATATAAGCGTTAACTATACAAATTCTAAATAGTGGACTTGTTTAGATTTGCAAGAGGAGTGTTAATTACTAACTGTGGAGGTGCTATCTGGTTTGCATAGACAGGGAAATTTGAGCTTCAACCCCTTTCAATGGTAGAATCTCACAAATGCAGTTTAGGACCTTGTCAGCTAATTGATACTTGTCTATAGCAACATTTCGAAAAATTTGGTAATTCCTCTCTTTCCAGATCATATAAATAGTGGTGATAAAGGCGACTTTGAGAAGAAAGACATTTACTTTCCCCGAGTTAGAGTGAGTAATAACCATCTTAACGTAAGTTCCCTCTCATAACAATTGTTCACAGTGACGGTCATATGTTGGATCTGACTCCAAATTACTTTTGAATAATTACATTGAAAAAGCAGATGGTTTTGGTCTTCATTAGCATTCTGACATAGGACACAATAAGTATCAGTTGAGTTAAACAAACGACTTTTAATGCGGAGCCTATTTTTTATGGTTAGCCACGTTATGAAAAATGCTTTGGAGTTCAATGAGCTTTTTCAGACGAGGTGATACCATGGGACTTCCGGTAGGTCTTGCCTAAAAATGTGATGACAAGAGACTATGGTGAACATCCCACTCGGGTGAGGCGTCCATGAGAGTGAATCAGCGACACTGGTGTCCCCTACCATAGGTAGATATTCTCTCAGTTGGTAGAACCCTAAAAAATCTACCCTATATTCACCACCTTGCAATAAGTCAGAAACTCTGGCTTCTAATGTTATTCAGTGTCTTAGATGTATACAAGCCGGGTGATTTAGTAAGGGGCTAATTTCTAGCCAATTGGCAAACCAAAACTATATGTTATGACCTCCGTTGATTTGATTTTTGATTAGGGGGTAGATTAAGCGGCACATCTTCAACAGCTCATTGAAATAACAAGAGTAATGTCTGGAGGGCATAATTTGCCAGAAATTGTTGTTTTGAAGATGGACTATGTGTACCCATTGAGTCCAAAGCGCTTCCTTATCAGAGAATAAGGGCAAGATTCTTTTTCTAAGAAATACTTTCTGCATTGAATCAGTAGATAGGATATTGAGTCCTCTATGTTTCTTTGGAGTTGTGATGTCCTTCCAATTGACTTTGGCATGTTTAATCAAGTCTCACCTTCCCGACCATAGGAAATGTTTCAACAACTGATCAATGTGCTTGATAAGATTTCTTGGAAGCATCGTATATACTAACCAGTGAGTGTGGAGACTACTCAACACCAAGACAATTAGAGTGATTCGGCTAGTGTAAGATAAAAAGTGATTTTGCCTTGCCAGTATTTTGCCTTTAATACGGTCCAAAATTGGAAGACAATCTGCAAACTTCAGTTTAGCAGGTGTAATGGTCACCCCTAGGTATCGTAGAGAGGGGGTTGGAGGTTTAGACCAGTGATGTTACACAACTTGTTTGAATTCTACACATCTGCTGAAACAAACATGCTACTTTTCTCCATATTGGTCCTTAGACCAGACCATTTTGAGAACAACTTCACGGATTGTGTAAGGACATTCATTGAGTTAACGTCTGTAGCACAAAGTAACATGAGGTTTTCAGCAAAGATGAGATGAGTGAGTTGTATGTCAGAACATTTATGGTGATAATTGAAATTTCCATTAGATGTCGTAAGCGATCGGAGGAGTCGAGACATGCCCTCCATGACCAAAGTGAATATATACATGAAGAGAGGGTCCCTCCGTTGGATCCTCTTTAAGCTCTTGAAAAGCTTGGAGGGGATGCCATTAATCAGCACACTAAAGGTCAGGGATTGAATGCATTCCATGAGCCAGTTTACAAGCCCAGAAGGCATGTTCATAATGTAGAGGAATGTTCTAACAAAACTACAATTAACAGTGTAGTATGCTTTATAAAAATCAATCTTCAATATATAACTCTTCAAAGGTATCCCTGAGCCATAGTCTCTTAGCAAATCTTGGACAATAAGTATGTTGTCCCTGATATTACGACCAGATATAAAAGCTCCTTGAGTAATGTCAACAATGTCTGGTAGTACTTGTTTCAGACGATCAACCAACATTTTAGCTATCATTTTGTAAATGACATTACAACACGAGATACGAGATGGGCCGAAAGTCCCCTAAAGTCGTCAAATGTTTTGTGCACTACAAGAAAAATAGAGTTTAGCGACGGAAATTACCGACGGATTTTGTACATATTCTGTCGGTAATCTTAATTAGCAACGGAATTTACCGACGGATAACGGCGTCGGAGAAACGA
>JAOSBM010000205.1:32677429-32692859 GCA_027568955.1 Erythroxylum tenue | reverse complement strand
TAATAAATATTATATAAAAGATTAAAATAAATTTAAATAAAATAATTTATTTTTATTTTTAATTTTAATTTTAATTTTAATTTAATGTATAGTTTTTATTAATAATAAAAATATTTATTTTATTTTAAAATTTAAAATTAACAATAAAAGTTTAACTAAATAATTAATTATAAAAACTTTGAAAAAAGAAGGGGGAGGGAGAAAGAGAAGCTGGAGAGTAATTTTTAAAAATTTTTTGAAAATTTTGCTAATAAGTTTCTATATTTTTTAAAATTTTTAGTACTAGCTAGTATATGACCGTTATCAGACAAAACAGATCGGTTCCAACCAGTATTTACTCCCGATATATAACATCCCTATTTTGTATCGTTCTCTGGTTAGTACGGAAAGAAATTTATAAGATTGTTTGGGGACAGTGGTTCCTTGATTTTTTTCTTTTTTTTTTGGTTTTTATATAGAAAAGCATAATGTCATAATGGTCTTTTGTGAACTGTAATAGGCTTCTTGCATCGAGAAAAGAAAGCGTAAGAGGGTTTTGAAATCCTTCAATTTGATCCTATCTTCCATGGATTCCGATTTTCTCACGCAAGTAAAAAATTGCCTCAAATCGTTGCTTTCAAGGAAAAAGGAATTCAATTCAGTCATTGGCTCAGCAAAAGAAAGCAGAAAACCATGGGCCCAAGTGTTTAGCGCATTGGGTTTGTATTTTCCCCATCTTGCTAATGCATTGTCCCTGTCAACAAATAATATAAGTTCACCACTTTGTACCAAACTAATGTATCAATCTCTTGTTTTACTTTCTAAGTCGGCCTCATCGCTTATACATGAACATGACTCATTAAGATAACGATTTTCATTTGCTTAAAATATTCCATGCTAAATTGGTTTATTGACTTAAGACTTCTTACACCACCTCTATTTTTTAGATAAGCACATATGTCATCGTCGTCATCATCATCGTACCCGAAATCTCGCAATGCAACGAGATCTGAGGAGCCTCAGCGAAATTTGAGGAGTCTGATAGTATGCAGCCTTACCCCTAAATTCCATTCCAGATAAGCATATATGTATATTCATTAAACTACAGAACCAACCCGCATTAATCATGGGAAATGTTCACTTCTTTCTGGTTCTATGCACTGGTCTGCTTGCTTTGGCCGCCGGTCGTCCTTATCCAATGAGACGATA
Source organism: Erythroxylum tenue (assembly GCA_027568955.1). Lineage (NCBI taxonomy): Eukaryota > Viridiplantae > Streptophyta > Magnoliopsida > Malpighiales > Erythroxylaceae > Erythroxylum > Erythroxylum tenue. The sequence continues at coordinate 32,691,671 of JAOSBM010000205.1, read as the reverse complement.
CTCAAGAGAGGTTTATGACAATGGCAGAATCTTCGACATAACACACATGATCAGTCCTAACTTGCCCGTGTATGGCTCGAAGAACGGTCTTGGACATGACTACATAAGGCTTGTTGAGAGCATTAAGAACGGGTCCATAGTCAATCAGTCTGAGATGAAGCTGAACACACACACGGGCACACACATTGATTCGCCTGGACATGTATACGACAAGTACTATGATGCAGGGTTCAATATCAATTCTCTTGACTTGGAGGTGCTTAATGGTACAGTGGCTTGTTTCTAATAATCAGTCCTCAAAATATCAAAAAGTCGGTTGAGTATTGGATTATGATCATCCCATAGATTTGCTTAAGTGTTTTTGTTTCGATGTATATATAGGCCCTGCGCTGCTTGTTGATGTTCCGAGAAACAGCAACATAACTGGTATGGATTTCACGAAAAACATGAAATTTCCGTAGAAAATCATCTCTCTTCCTGTGTAAGACGGGTAGTGATGTTGGTTTGAGTTACAAGACCTTGAACAAATCTCAGATTTTGCATGATATATTCTAACAGTTTACTGCTATATATCTGTCACAGCTGAAGTGATGAAATCATTGAACATTCCCAAGGGAGTACGTAGAGTGCTCTTCAGAACCTTAAATACAGACAGGTACGGATTCAACTCCGATAAAAATATCTAAGACACCTACTTTCATTAGGATATTTACAGTTGAGTGATAATACAGCACCCAACTCAAATTGACTTGTTTCAAATTTGAAGATGGCTAGCTCAGTCAAAACAGTGTGAAATTGACTAGTTTCCCAAATTAACACGATCAGATGAAGAAAATGTTCCAAGTTATGTTAAATTCTTATTGTACTTAGAACAAAAAGAAAACAGTAAAAATGACTTTCCCTTCTATTGTCAAATGATTAGTTCAACTCAGATATGTAAATTCCATTAAACCCACTTGTTAAATCTCGATTTCATTTAATTCAGACGCCTTATGTTCAAGAAAGAGTTCGAGTACAGCTATGTTGGGTTCATGGTGGATGGAGCTAAGTGGCTGGTTGAGAACACAGACATCAAACTCGTTGGTACAGATATAATTATATTATATCTGCTAAGCTGTTGTCTAAAATATATACTCCCTCCTATTCAAAATAAAAGTCGTTTTAGAGAGATTTTAATTATTTAAAATAAGTGTCGTTCACGATTTTTCATGTATGTTTATAATTTTATTTCCAAAATTACCCTTTAATTTCTTTCACATCCTAATTACACAGATTATATTTTCAAGGCAGTTCAACATGCAATTAATAAGGGTATATCAAACATTTCATTAGCTTTCTTAATAAGTATGCATCTCTTTAAAACGACTTTTATTTTGAATAGGAGGGAGTATTTTCGTTTGTTTAATTGTTTCCCTGAAAAGTTGAAACCATTATCATAAGTGAACCACAGAGTTACAACTTCCAAGAGACCATTCTACACTTCATACTTTAACAATGTATAGCTTCTGTTCTCTTCAAAGTTCAAATATACAATTCCCTTACAGGTTTTTTTTTAAAAAAACACCTTCGAGGACACACATGAATTCGGTACCAAGGTTTGGTTGGTAATCACTAATTAGAGAATTAATGTATGCCTATTCATTTGATACTTAAAGGTAATCAGAGGTTGGTTTTAAATTCTATTGAAGTTACCAAGTAATCATGCGTTTGTTGGCTATGCAGGACTTGATTACTTATCCGTTGCTGCTCTTGTTGATTTACTCCCAACTCATCTTGTTTTTCTTAAAAGCAGGGTAGGGAAAAAGTAGCTGATAATGCTCTGCTGTTGTAATTTAATTTGACAGAAACATTTTTCTTCCTTCTTCTGAATCAAAAAATCCTGGAACTGCACAACTGTTGCAGGAAATCATTCTTGTAGAGGGCCTAAAACTTGATAACATCAATCCCGGAGTTTATGATCTCCACTGCTTGCCGCTCAGGATGCTGAGGGCTGATGGATCACCAGCAAGGTGCATTCTTATCAAGTGATTCTTAACCTCTTATGTATTTTAATGTGGTTAATCTGTAAGATAATCTAAAGTTCCCAGTCCTACGTATCATCTTCCCCTACCCATCTACTGTAACGCTTCACTTTTTAATCACGTATCATCTTCCCCTACCCATCTACTGTAACGCTTCACTTTTTAATCATGCCATGATTTATTAAACAATCCTGCTCTTCTTATGGATGACATGATCCGCCAACTTCTGCCACGTTTTCCTTTATTAAAGAAAAAAAAGGATCAAGAGAACAAATTTCTGATTGTGTTCATGGAGGCATTGAAGGGTGTTCTCCAAGTAATAATCCATGACCTTGTACAGGCTGATTACTTATTCAAACCCAAGATCTTGTCTTTTTTGTTTATTGATCTATAGTACTTTTTTATCTTATTTTATCAAGAGTAGATCAGAAGACAAACACAAGAACAAGTAATGTCTAATTCAATAAGAGAGCTAACAACAGACATGGAAATTGGTTTCATAAAGGCCACTAGGTTACTTATTTTATTTACAGAACCGTCCCACAACCATCTTCTAGTCCTAGGTTTGTCGTAGTGTAATAATAATCTCAGAGCATCTTCACAAGCATTATTCCACCACGCATCTCCGGAATCATCAGCCTTTCCCTGCAGAAGTAGATCAACTAAACTGTGTAAATCATCACTCAGGGTAATGAAACTGTTGCTAAGGGCATGTATTGAGTTGTAGGCTTTATGAAAACTTAACCAACAAAAACAATGGTGAACATGACATTATTTGATGGTACAACTGATTTCAGATTACTACAGGCAAGGAAAGCTTGTCACGTACCTAGAAGAACTCTCACTTCATAAGAATACATCTAATTGGAGATCCCTCAGCACCAACTATCCTTGGATGCAAGCAATGAACGGAATAGAGTCCTGGCTGGATATCATCAAGTTTTAGGGCTTCCACCAGAATGATTTCCTGAAACATAATCAGTACGTTCATACCCAAATGTAGCCAGCCAATACATTAAGAAAGTTGTTGCATATTATTGAAAAGAAAACTAAAAACTAATGGTTCAACAAAAATCTTTAAATAAAAATCAATTGTTTAGCTTAATGAAGATCCCAAGCCAAGTATTTCTATCCTCCCGGAAAGTCACAAACTGTCGGGAAGATTTGAGTCCTGCAGACAATATAAATACTTTGTACGCATTTAGCACGAGAATCCAAATTTAAAGGACTGATTTAATAGATACATAATTAGCAAAAGTAGTAGTATCAAATTGTAATCATGTAAAAATCTTACCCTGCTCTCTAGAAATTCAAGATGAGCTGGAATCAAATCTGTCCAGGCAGCTACAGATAAGTAATCCACTCCTTCACATGCGAAACAAAAAGAAAGTCACACAGTACATCCAATAGTACATCAGTTGTCCCAGGGGGAAAGATACGAAGAAAACATGAAGAAAGGAAGAAGAGAGAGGGGGGTGGCGGATTAAAAAGCAATAGAAGAATGATGAGATAAACAACTTTAAAAAACAGGATCTACATAATTAGACAAGAATGTGCCTTGTTCTGGCATTCAACCTGGATCAGTCTGTCAAGTAAATGAATTCTGGTAAATGATTAGCAGCAATAATACAACATAGGTCTAGATAACGTTATCAAGATTGCAAACTATGAAGGAAGGATAGTTGTCACATTTGTGAAGATATTGAATAAGCTTGCAGAGTGCTATATAGTTTAGAGTTGAAGGGGAATAAGAAGATATCCAATTATCTACATATTCAAATTGCAGGAAGAAAGCTTGGTGTAAGATCATTTTGTACAGAAACAATATGTCAAAAGAGATTGAGGGGGCGCAACACATGGTAATGGAAGCACAGAATGCAAGTCCCAAAACTCTCAAATACATCTTGATATGATTACTCATCTATCCATAACTGAGTAATCAATCACGACTATTCCACAATTCTTACCACATCCCGTAAGGAAACGCATCACTTTGATGAAATCAAGAAAAACAATAAAAATAACATGAAAGCAAAGCTAAGTACAATTGATAGGTAAATTCTGTGTATATATGTATTTATGATATGTACATATATATTATACACGCATAGAAGATGTTGCATCAGATGAAGGATAGGAAATATAAAAGAGAAAATGCAGCAATGCCTTCACCATCCAACTAAAAATTAATGAAGAAGGTCAACAACTTACCAACAAGTTTGATGTCAGTATTCTCTGCCAACCATTTTGCCCCATCCCTCGTGAATCCGACGTAACTTGTATCAAACTGATTTTTGAACATAAGCTTCCTGAAGTGTTATTAACATTTTTAGATAATCACATCCCAAATGAGCAGTAAATTTCATTTTGACAGTCAAGGAAAAGTGATTATATAACAGAAACACAAGTCCATGTGTTCTTTGAGAACCGTAAGCTGTTATATCAAATTACTATTCCTTCAGATACAAGAATGCAGAGGCAAGAATAAACCCGACGCTTAGGGCAACGTATTTATTTCAATTTGCCCTTAGAACAGTATGATATCCCCTCCGACATCAATCTTTTAATATTAAAAGATTAAGGTACTGAAAGAGCCAGCCAAAGATTCTGGAAAGTTACTATTAAGCTCCAATATATCTGCTTGCCTTAAGAATCCAAATATCAAATTCATCAAAAATGAAAAGTTCATGGAGCTATGAAGAAGATTAAGGACTTCGTCAGTATCATTGGCAATAGCAACATCATATATGACAGGTTTGTTGATAATAAGACAATGATAACACAGGTAGTATCAGAAATCTCCATGGAATTTAATTAACAGCAAGAAAATAAGAGTTAAGAGCCATGAAAGACATTCAGGAGTAAAAGACACTTGTGGCATACTAGAAAGTCAAGAAATTTCTTGAAAAGAAAGCTTACCATTAATCACTAATACCTAATAAACTGAAGAAACTTAGTATTAACCAATGAAGCAATGTTTATTAGGGGATTCTTGACAACGTATTGCTATTAAGAACAACTCTGGCAAAAAGAGATGAGCAAGCTAAGAAGAATTGGTCAGCAAAGAACCAGAAAAGACAATGTTTATCTGATAAGATACTCCAGGGATCTGGGCCATGAAAGATTATGCAAGGGAGAGAAATTAACCTGTCAGTGTTTAGGGTCCGGAAAAGCACACGCCTGATTCCCCTAGGAATCTTCAGGGACTTCATAACTTCAGCTGTAGTACATTCATAATGTGGAAACAGAGAGAAACCCAGAAGAGAAAAAATAGAGAAATATTAGTGAACTTCTCTGAATGAATACTAACTATATGTACAAGATAAGCTAAGTCATCATTATATAAGTGTTATGTACTAATTAAGGCATACCAGTTATGTTCGAATTCCTTGGAACATCAAGCAACAAAGCAGGACCTGTTCCCAAAAGAATCAAAAGTAAGAAAAACATAAAACCACGTCACACAAACTGAAAACCCCAAGATTAGTAAGAAGCTACCATTAAGGACTTCGAGGTCCAGAGTATCGACATCGAATCCGGCGTCGAAGTAGTGATCAAAGACATGTCCAGGAGCGTCGACGTGGGTGCCACTATGAGTGGGAAGCTTCATCTCGGAGTTGTTGGCTAAGGAGCCGTTCTTCATGCTGGCGGGCAGCCAGAGGAACTGGCCGAGCCCATCATCCTTGCCCCAAGTAGGCAAGTTCTCGGTTATCCGGTGAGTGATATCGAAGATTCTGCCATCGCCGTAGACTTCGCGCCTGATGGGGATGAGGTCATTGGTGTCGGAGGCGGAGACGGAGGTGTCTGTCGTGCCCGGTATGGTCGGGTAGGCGGCGGAGGAAGCGGTGGCGGAGTAGAACGGAGAGGAGGAGAGGAGGAGGAGGAGGAGAAGGAGCGTGGACGACATGCCGTAAGTGTTAAGGTGTTGATATTTTAGTGAGAACGCCGATGTCAGGTGCCTACTTAAAGCGGCGTTTATTAGAGAAGATCAAGTCTGACTTGGATCTGGTATAATATTACTCTTATCCTATTTTAACTATTTGAAATACGTCGTAGTATTTGCTTAAATTTTAAATGAATCATTAATTCGTAATTGTCCCGGCGTAATTTAATTGTCACAGTATTTTATTCCGGTACGATACATACCAGCCGGTACGTACCGGTATCTATAACAATGGTCACCAGGTGAGACTTTTTTCCGATATTTGTTTTTGTTTTTGTTTAGTTTTTTTTATTTTAATTTTTAAACAAAATTAAATTTAAAACAACAAAATTTGTGTATGCGTGACAAAATTTTCAAATTTTGTTTTTTCTATTAATTTCATTTTAATTTTTAAATAAAATTTTTAAGATAAAAAATTAAAATTTATTAATTTATTAATTTATTAAAATTGATTAATTTATTTATAAATTATAGAAAAATAATAAATTAAATTTTAAAAATTGATTAATTTTATTATTATTATTATATTAGCACGCATGAATATAAATGTTAAATATCTTGTATATTTACGATAAAGTTTTCCTTTACATAAAATACTTGTGAAATGCAAATAAATTATACAATATATTATATATGTGGAATAATTTGTTTTGATTTTAACAACTTATTTTAATTGATTAATTTACTAAAAATTTTTAATTAATTTATAATTATAGAATTTATACATAAACAATTCATTTTACCAAATATCTTTAATTAACAACTGATGTTATCTGCTAATCAAATTAGCTGATATAGTTAGCGGTTAAAATTTTCACCGATACAATAATTCTATGTAAATAAAATTTAACAATGATAATGGAAATCAATTACTTTTCATCTGATAAGGTCTTACTTATACAAAAAAATATTTAAAAAGTAATATTTTAAAATTTGAACTGACTAATTTTTTAGTTCAATTTTAATTTTCAATTTGATTTAGTTTAATAATTTTTGTTATTAAAATTAATCAATTTATTAATTAGTTGGTCAATTTTCATAAACTAATTAATTGTTATAAACTAATTAATTTTTATTTAATAGTTATTTTCAACTAAACTTTAAATTTTTCAATGCTTTTTTAGTAAGTATAATCCTTTTAATCAATTTTCAAATTCTTCAATTTTATTTAATTTTTGTTTGATTTTATAATGGTCTACTACCGGTTGAACTTTTTAAATCTTAAACCTCTTATCTTACTTGTTTAACTTATTTTGAAAACATTGTTAAAAAGTCCACCCTTAATTTTCAGTATACTAAAAAATGATTGTTTTCATATTATTAATTAAGTTTATACTTATGTATTTTGTTTATAAAACTAATTAGTTAACAATACTGTACAATAAAATTCTAACATAGTAATCCATTTTAACTACATAAGATGGCCAAGTGATGGAAGGTAGGAATGGTAAGTTGTTCAAATTCGACCGTTATTCTTAGTTTGACTCAAAATTAATAAATTTAGTATGAATTAATTAAGATTAAGGTAAATTAAATTTTTTTTAAAAAATTCAAATATTTGACTAAACTTCAGTTCAAATTTTATAGTCAGTCAAATTCAAAGTTCAGTATATATATATTAATTAGGGTTATTTTATTTGTTATTTATCTTTGTAGCAACTCATTTTTTTCTTTTCTTTTCGATTTTTTTTTATTTTTCTCTCATCTCTTTTATAGTATTTTCTCTCTTCTATATTCTATTATTATGTCCAATATTTTAAATACCGAACTAAAAGTTAAACTGGTAAGACAAAAAGTTTAAGGTTTAACTAAAATTAGATCGTCATAAAACTGACTAAAAATTTAATAAAATTAAAACATTTAAAATATAATTGAAAAATATTGTTTTACCTATTAAAGAATTTAAAGTTAAATTAAAAAATGAATTGTTAAATAAAAATGAATTGATTTATTTTGGTTTATAAGAACTTATTAATTTATAGAAATTGACCTATTAATTAATAAATTGATCAATTTTTAACGACAAGAGTTATTAAAATAAATTGAACTGGAAAGTTAAAAACTGAACTGAAAAGTTGAACGGTTTAAGGATTTTACAGTTAAACTGACTAAACCGATTAGAACTTTTAATCATTGATTATGGCTTAATCTTTGCTGACAGCTACTACCAATAAGGTTTTCTTTCTTTATATTTTCTATTTTTAACTCCTAACCGGAGTAAAACCATATATAAAAGTTACTAGAAAATTGCTCGATGACTTATTTAATAAATAGAAGAGTACAACTGAAAATCACTAGAAATTTCTTATTAGTTTGTAAGTTATTAATCAAAAGATGAAGATCTAATGTTGGAAAATGCTAGAGGCATTTGTAATAGAGATGACAGATTGGGTTGGATCAAGTTTGTCTGATGTACAACCCCAAAAAGAGCTGTTATTCCTATCAAGCAACTCTTGCAACGAAGATGCTAATAAAGCAAGAGAAATGGAATGAAGCAAGGAAAGTTACCATTCAAGTACCTTGGAGTACCAATCTCTCAAAGAAGAGTTAGTGCAGTTAATTGCAAACCAATGCTAGACTCTATACATGGAAGGGCCAACCAATGGAAGAATAGGTTCCTTAGCTATGGAGGCAGACTGCTTCTAATACAATCAATCCTGAGTATCATCATAAACTACTATCTCAGTCATCTTCCTATACCCAAAAGCATACTCAAGGAAGTGGACAGAAGACTACGGGAGTTTATATGGAATGGGTCTAATCAAGGAAGGAGTAAAGCGAAGATTAGCTAAAGGAAAATTTGTTGACCAAAAGAGCAAGGAGGATTGGGATTATATTCTTCAAGGGAGCTCAATAAAGCATGTCTAGCTAAGAATCTATAATGGTTGTGCAGCAGAAAGGAGGACTGATGGGTGAAATTAATCCATAATGTGACCATAGACAATGAAAGCATTTGGACATTGAAGATAAAGCAAGATATGTGGAGAACCCTCAAGGAAATCTTAAGCACAAGACAGTGGACGTAAAGCCTGATGTTCCATGAAATTGGGGATAGTAATAAAACTCTTTTTTGGTTTGAATTCTCTTATTACAGGGGACCTCTATACAAGGTTGAGGAGTTAACCTCTGAGATGAATGGTGATTTCCAACACTAAAGTGAGCAGTTTTATAGATAATAACCAATGGATTTGGCCTTTTCATAGTAATAGGGGGTTTATCTCATTTTGAACCAAGCACCAGGATGCCGACAAGGGAAACAAGACAAAATCAAAAAGACGGGTGGAAAATCAAGTTAGTTTATTATGAAAAACTGCAAACTCTTTCTGCGGAATGATCAATAACCTAGAGTGAATTGGGCAGGCTGCATTAGTTTGGGATAAAGACATTAGACCTGGACATTCATTTATCTTTTGGTTGGGAATGAAGGGCAGACTACTTATGAAGGACAAACTTAAGTTTAACATTAAATCTTTGAATTGTGAGTTGTGTTGTGTTGAACTAGAAAGTTTGGAACACATTATGATCAAGTGCAGCTATATAAGGAAGATATGGAGAGGGTTGCAAGCAACTTTGAACACTTATTATTCAACTGATTCATGGGAGGAAACTATCAGTTGGCTAGTGAAAGTGCGGATGGGAAACCAGGCAGATTACAAAGCACTTAAGATAAGGTAGGTTTCAATGGTTTACCAAGTTTGGAAAGAAAGGAATTATAGGATTTTCATACAACAAAGTAAAAGTGTGGAGCAGTTTTTTTAGGAGGTGACACTTCATACTTGACTTAACTTGCTAGTAAGGGGCTTCACAGATAACCTAACTATTAGCTTGAGAAGGAGATGGGCGTTGGACTAAGCTGATCATAAGGACCATTATGACCTCGTAATCTAGTTCTTTTGTATTATACTAATATAGTTGTATACTTGGTTGTGTAAATAACCGTTTATTAATAAAATCTATTAATTTTTTTTAAAAAAGGTGGGACTTGGGTGGATCTGGGCTTTAAATGGGATTTAGGTTATTTGAAATTCAATCGAATTCGGATTCAAGTTCAAGCGGCATAAGCTAGGCCCTATCAAACTTTAGGCTAAGCTTAAGTCGCTTATAAGTGACTTTAGGTCATATTTGGACCATCTTAGAACTTACTCATTATTAACTCTCATCAGAAGAAAATTTTTAAGAATTTTTAAATAATAAAGAATTTCATTAAAATTTCATGTTTAAATATGAGATATTTTTGGATTCTTTAAGTTTGGACTCTTAAACCTCCATTTCAATTGAATCTATTATTAAGTTTTAAATTACTAATTTATTAAATGAATTTATTTACAGCAAGAACAACAACAACAACTTAGTAAAATTCCTGTTGAAATGCAACTTTGGAAAGGTCTAGTAGTACGCAATCTTACTCCTATCTAGTATAGAAGCTGTTTCCAAATGACCCACATGAAAAAATAATAATAGTAATAGTAATAATAATAAAATAACAAATACTTAATAATTAAAATATGAAATAAGCATTAAACTAAATAATATGATAAATAATTAATAATAATAATAATAATAATAATAATAATAATAATAACAATAATAATAATAATAATAACAACAACAACAACAACAACAACAACAACAACAAGGGAAAAACTTAGGCAAAATCTTTAAGAGGTAATTACTACATATTTAAAATTTTAGGCTAACTATAAGAGAAAAATGTTAAAAAAAACCTATAAGAACAATAAGGATCTTTTTATGAGAAATCATTTATATGTATCTTAGTACATCAAAGTTTTTTATTACTGGTTCATGTCCTCGATAAGTTTCAACAGTGTCATATCATTTTTTATCACCCCCCCCCCCAATTCTTCTTAGTCCTTTCTTTTTTGCTCTTACAATCTCTAAGTACAATCTTCTCATTAGAGCATCTGGGTGTCTCCTCTTATCATGTCTAAACCATCTAAGTCTTGTCTCTCTTAAATTTTTAATAATATTAGTCACATTTAATTTGTCTCTTACCATTCTATTTCTTACCTTATCTTTTCTAGTAAGGATGCACATCCAACGAAGAATCATTTGATAAACCAAATACACGTAAGAGATACTTTTAATTCGAATAAAACGACAGAGCCTATCGAAAAAACAACAATAGGAGCCTAAAAGCAAGAGGAACCTATTATGTGATAGGATCTTGTTTAAGAAATAGGAGAGCCAGTTAAAAGACAGAATCTTGCTAAAGGATAAATCCAGTTAAAACAATTTAAAGCAAAAGGTGTCTATTATAATGAAAGGAACCTTTAGCAAGTTGAAAACAGAAGGAGCTTACTGTAACAACGAAGGAGCCTCTTACTGAAATGAACACATACACAATATAATACGAAAATATAAAAGTTAAGAGAAGACAGAGAAGGACGCAGTCAATTTATACTGGTTCGACTTATAACCTAAGCCTACGTCCAGTCTCTAAGTATCCAACTTGAGTGTTTCACTACCAAGTAGTAATTTGACGAGCCTCTTCAAGCTCCCGAGTACATATTTTTCAAAGTTCTCCAACCTTCCAACCGAATAGTATTTAGCTAGCCTATATAAGCTCTCAATGAATGAAGAAGTAATTTGCTCCATATAAGCTTCAGTGATCTCTCTTAAAAAGAATTGTCACTTTCTAAGGCACAAAAGATTTGATAATGATATGACTTTCAAGAGTATTGATGAATCTCAATAATTTGGCTTTCTCTCTTCTTTCCTTCCATGCTTCTCTCTTTCACAACTTTAGTGGTTCTTGCTTAAATAGGCATTTTCTTCAACTAGTCGTTGTTTCATTTCCGTTCTGAATTTGACTTTGAATCGTCAATATTATCTCTTCTAGAATCTTACAATAATCAACCGTTAAGAGAAATCTGGAGCTGATAGATGTCCATAAATAACATGATCCTTTCGGACATTGTAAGATGAATAAGGCAAGTTCATAAAGAAAGATCCTGTCCATTTAAGAGTTAGACTATTAATAATATAAGAAAATAAATTCAATTTGAATTTTTTATATGGTCATCATCAAAACCATTAATAAGCCTAACAATCTCCCCCTTTTTTATGAAGACAAGCAATAACATATATATTTTCAAAAATCAAGTAAGAACAATAGATTTCGAGAGATACCCGTAAGCTTTATAAGTTCTTAGTGATTTGAAGGAGCCTTTCCTTTCTACCATATAGACTTCACAGCAAAATATATCACCTATTATATCATCAATTCTAAGGAAAGTATATCAAATATCATATATCAAATTATATCTCCTTAATTCTCCCCTTTTGTCATTATAAAAAAATAGGGGGAAAGGAATAAATAAGGCAAAAATAGCAACAAAGTTATCGAAGAAATATATAATATGTCGTGCCCAAAATCATGCAAGGCAAAAATATATCATCAACTGAGTCTTAACTCTGCCCCTGCATTAAAGCTAAGAATTCTTTACAGAGAGATGGAACAGTAGCACCAACTAAGATAAATGGTCATTCTCTCTTTCCAGTATGAGTAGTTGTTTCTATTGAAGTAAGGAAATTTTAAGACAGATTGTCCTTCCAAAACTTCTCAAGATGTTTGTCATGATTTATCACGTGCTATAAAACAAAAAAAAATATGAAACCTTGCTCTGATACCAAATGATAAAGCAAACATACGCAAAAGATACTTTTAATTCGAATAAAACAACAGGGGCTTGTCGAAGTTTAAAACAACAATTGGAACCTGCAAAGCAAGAGGAATCTATTATGGGATATGACCCTGTTTAAGCAATAAGAGCCTGCTAAAGGACAGATCTAGTCATGACAAATTAAAACAGAAGGTGCCTGTTAAATGAAAGGAACCTTTAGCCAGTTGAAAACAGAAGGAGCCTATTATAACAGTGAAGGAGCCTTTTGTTGAAATAAACACACACAAAATATAATGCAAAAATATAAAAGTTAAGAGAAAAGAGAGAAGGACGCAGTCGATTTATACTGGTTCGACTTATAACCTAAGTCTACGTCCAGTCCCCAAGCATCTAACTTGAGTGTTTCACTAAAATCCCAAATAGTAATTTGACGAGCCTCTTCAAGCTTGCGAGTTTATATTTTTCAAGGTTCTTCAACCTTTCAATGAGTACATATTTTTCAAAGTTCTCCAACCTTCACACGAGTACATATTTTTCAAGGTTCTCCAACCTTCCAAACTAGTAATATTTTGCTAGCCTCTACAAGCTCTCAACAAATGAAGAAGTAATTTGTTCTATATTAGCTTCAATGATCTCTCTCAAAAAAAAATTGTCACTTTCTAAGACACAAGAGATTTGATAATGATATGACTTTCAAGAGTATTGACGTATCACAATAATTTGGCTTTCTCTCTTCTTTCCTTCCATGCTTCTCTCTTTCGCAACTTTAGTGGCTCTTGTTTAAATAGACATTTTCTTCAACTAGTCTTTGCTTTATTTTCATTATGAATTTGATTTTGAATATTCAATATTATCTCTGCTATAATCTTACAATAATCAGCCGTTAAGAGAAATCTAGAGCTAATAAATGTCCTTCATAAATACCAGGATCCTTTCGGATATTGTAAGATGAATAAGGCAAGTTTATAAAGAAAGATCCTTCAAGAAGGAAAACATTTATCCTATGATTTTATTTCCATTTAAGAATTAGACCCTTAATAATATAAGGACATAAATTCAATTTGAATTTTTTATATGGTCATCATCAAAACCATTAATAAGCCTAACATCCTCACCTCCGTCATCATTATCTTACGATTATACGCCTGTTTAATTGGCTAACACTCTAACCCATAAAGCATGGCTAGCTTAATTGCTAAACAATAGAATTTACTTTTAAGCTTGAGTGATACCTTTTTATCACATAAAACTCCAAATGCACTTCTCCATTTAAGTCATCATGAACTAATCATATCTTTAACAATCTCTTTATTGCTCTAGATGATCAATCATAGATACTTAAAATACTTCTTTTTTGGTATAACTTCTAAACCAATCTTTACCTCCACGTCGGTAGCCATTCTATGCGCTCGAAAAGTATATAATTTATAAATTATTAAATATTTTAAAAAATTAACTCACATTAGCTCAAAGCTTAAAATATAGCATGCATTTTTCATTTATATAAAAAGAGGGAAATTAGACAAGCCCCTCACTATTTGTTTTGGACTAATCATATACTCCCTCTGATTCATAATAAGTGTCGTTTTAGAGAGATTTGAATTATTCAAAATAAGTGTCGTTTGTGACTTTTT
>JAOSBM010000205.1:32656563-32677329 GCA_027568955.1 Erythroxylum tenue | reverse complement strand
TATTAGATATTTCATTAACTTTCTTAATAAGTGTGCATTCTTCTAAAACGACTCTTATTATGAATCGGAGGGAGTAATTGGTTAAATCGATATCTTATACCATTTCCATTCCTCCAATTCAAACTGCTAAGAGGACGTTAAATAATATTATATGAAGAGAGAATAAAAAGATAATAGTATAATATGACTACATGCATACCAACATTAATGAGTATCAGCTAATGAATTTTATTACGAAAGTACTTTTGACACCACACACATATATATAAGAAATAAAATCGAATCATATCATAATAAATACAATTTTCTGACCACTTTCGGCAGAAACTATCGAACAATAGTAATTTTCTAATAATCAATATTACATCAATAAACATATATCTAAATTGAAAAAAAAAATCTAAATTTATGATGTTGATGATCCATTTAAGAATATAACATATTCTTCATTAGAGCAACACATAGAAGATTGGTTTTAGAACATTGAAAATAAACTATTTTATTGTTTCTTCAAATTTTGAATACAAGGTTAACCTTAATCCTCTATTAATATGGGGGGTGAGTGAAAAATTAAGTAGATGTCTATTTCATGATAATGTTGTTAGAAGTATATGGATTAATATATTCACAATATAAATTCCATATTCACAACCATTAATTGAATTGCCCAATGCATGTTTAATAACCATAATGAGATGATTAATAATTTACTAATTGCATCTGAGGCACATGGTGATATCCTAATAACTATAGGTTGGCCCATTAAACCATAGTTTATCACATCTATAAAATGACACAATTAACCTCATTATACTCATTAGGGTAGAACATGTTATAAATATAATATATGGTGAAAATGTGTGCGTGTTGCCGTAGACGTGTGTGGTGAAAGTTCAAGAAGAGTCTTCTATCATAAGCTCTCTCTTGCACAAGTTTGTTGAATATTTACAGGTTGTGGTGTCTTAAATGAAGAAAATGAATCAAGATTCTATACCCAACATCAGATTTTGGCAATTAAGTTATGCTTATGTTGAATATTGATAGGTTGTTTCTCTGTGAAGTTTGCTAACGTAACCTGCCATGTGTCCAGAAACTATAAAAACGAAGGGGGTGAGATTTAGGTCATTTTAAAAAACGATGTCGTTTAGTTATGTGATTAAACGATATCATTTCATTAATCACCATTTGTTCTGTTAATTATTGCTAACATATATATAATTGAACAAAATTAAAAGTTTGAGCATTTTATTATCACTTTTTAAAGTTCTAGCTATAATTGTAAAATTGAACAAAGTTTGAGATTTTTTACAATTAACCCTAAAAATTATACAATTTAATAAAGATGCCAAAATTAAGTTGAAAGCACCTTAGGATTCAAAATGTTATTATATGCTTCTTATTTCTATAAAAGGCAATATGATTAATTGACTTTAAATATTTTGTAATCAATTTATTAAAGAGCATCAATTTATTTATACCGCTTTTGTTAAGAGATCAGCGAATCAGGTTGCTCATAAGATAGCTAGGGCGGCTGATTCTATGCCTGGTTTCAAATGGGGGGTATGTCCGCCAAGCTTTTTGTATGACATTTTATCTTTAGATATGAATAATATGCGCTGAGCGCACAGGACAACGTTTCAAAAAAAAATTGACATTAAATATTTTGTAATCACATTGACTACTGTAATTTATTGTTAAGAAAAAAGGATCTTCTCAATGCGCAAAGTTTTTAATTTTGCGATGATTAGAAAAAGGTCATTAATTATACGTAACCTTTTATTTATATTTTACAAAAGAGTAATCTTAGTGATTCCTCCAAAGCTAGCCTTCAACTAATGTAATTTATTATTTGAAAAATGGCGAGTCTTTGAGGTTTTTGGTTTGGTGGGAGTGAAAGAGTGTATCGAAGGCAGGGATGGAGCCATGTGGGAGCCAGTGGTGCACTGGGTCCTTCAAAAATTAAAAAAAGTAAATATTTTTTTATTTTTAATACATATATATATACATATACATATACATAAGAACGAAGTTATCTAACGCTCAGTGATGTATTGGATCCCTCAAGATTTAAAAAAATTAAATATTTGAGCTCTCTTATCTTAAATTTCTGACTCCGTTCGAAAGGGAAAGAACTTTCTTTACCATGTTTATTTTTGGATGGTTGAGGAGAGAAATCCTATTTCACCTTTCTTTAACTTTTGCTTAAATGGTCTAATGCGATATAAAGGCAATGATTTAAATAGATTTGCTTAGAACGCCATCAATAATGGATTTGAAGGCGAAAGATATGGCACGATAGATTGTGATTGCTGCGACGGAAAGACTGGTGGAACTTCAAAAAGATTGGGTGACATGTAGGTTTGTTGAGTTTGTTCATCCGGATATCGTTGAAGTGACTTGGTTGTGTAAATATTGCAAGAGATTCACACGTGTGTTTTAGCTTGCTTGATCCATTTAAACTTGAAAAACATGGGGTGGGTTTTCGGTTTTCCTACAGACAAACGATATAAACTACATTGCCGTGAGGGGATTTTGTATTATGCTGCATTGTAGGAAACATTGTTGGATAGCCACTCTAGACCTTCATACAGTCCTTGTCCAGATATGGCTGATGAACCTTGGATGTACCTGCAAAAGAGAGTTCATAGTATTTAGCCCTCTTCCCACGTTACTTGAAAGGAGACAGTGTCTGAACTCTCAACAATGCTTGGTAAATTAAAGCTTTCAAGCAACAGACTCTTGCATACCAGCAACGGTGTCGAAGAGCATGCAGCCCAAGTTGATCAGCAACCTGGGACACGGACATGGCACTTTCAAGGTCCTGCTTGTTGGCAAACACAAGTAATGTTGCATCCCTCAGTTCACTCTACAAGTAAGGTTGATCATCTTAGTATAAGATTGATTTTTCAAAGTTCAGGAATCGAATCCTATGCCTCCAAGAAAAGGGTTTGTGCTTCTATCAATGCTAAGAAAGCAAGAACTTTATTCCAACAGAGCTCACGTACATCGCTTAGAATCCGATGCAGTTCATTGCGGGCTTCTGATATTCTTTCTCTATCATTACTGTCCACCACAAAAACGATCCCTGCTGCGTTTTGAAAGTAATGTTTCCACAAAGGACGAATCTGTAATCCAACAAGTTGCAAGCTTTTCTCATCAATAACTTTTCTCTACATACACAATTGCTTGAAAAAGAAAAGGCATGTCTTCTATCTCCATTTCCCATTTATACGCTCCAGGAAGGTTTACCTTTTTCACATTTCCCTCGGAAACAATACATTTTCGTCAGGAATCATGTTAGCCTATCTCTAGGATCAGTTTGTACCTTGTGTTGTCCTCCGATATCCCAAACACTGAAACTCACGTTCTTGTATTCCACTGTCTCCACGTTGAAGCCTGCCATAAGAAATCAATTACAGGACGAGTTTAAGCTTTCAGCAGTGTAAACAAAGAAGATTGATGTTTGAATCTTTCTCACTATCTGCAGAAGATACAGGTCTTGATGGAGATGGAGTTTCATCAAGAAAGAGGTTTTGTAGGTTAAATACCAATCGTTGAAAGGCTAGTAACAACTTCTCCAAGCTTTAACTTGTACAAAATGGTTGTCTTCCCGGATGCATCAAGTCCCACCATTAGAATCCTGACTTTAGTCTTGGGAAGAAACCTCTTTGCAATTCTGGATATGGTTTTGCTCATTACACCATTAATCAAACCCATAATGCAAACTGGTGAAGAAAACAGAGCAAATTTGCAAGGAGAGAGATGAACCCTCACAGGCAAAGAAGAGATCCTATGTCTAGAGAAGAAGCTTAAAAGAAAAATTGATCATAATCAACATAAAGAACAGAATTTTATGAAGATAAGGCACAAAAAACAGAATCTTTCTGCTCTATGGTACATAGCAGACGAGCATTTCTGCATGGAGACGGCAGAGAATAGATTCTATAATAGCAATGGACGGAGATTATTTGTCTTGCTCTGAAATTTCTATCTGAAGTTGTTGCCATCTATCGAAGAAAGCATTCATGTCCCCTTGGTGGGGTTGAATGAAATATGTTTGATTGGGTGGAAGTTAGAACATCAGGAAAAGAATATATAGGACTTTACTTAAGAGTTGACTTGAAGAAGATCTCCAATGAGTACTCGTTATAATGTTTTCATCCACGATGGTCCTGATAAGACAATAATGAAATTGTGCAAGTCACCAGTACCCCGATGGAGATGATCCAATCCATTCTGAAACTTAGTCAGAACGAATGAAGGGCATTCACAGTATGACTTGAAAAGCAAAACTCCATGGCCAAAAGTCAAAGAAAAGCTTCACATAGATTAAAATTTCCATCGCGTTTACATGCTTGAGGTACTGTTTATATTGACATCAAAGACGGAATTGAGATTTTTAAAAAAAAGTGATTACTAAATCACAAACATTACAACCATCAAAACAGAATCACAAGTCAGCTCTTAGAGGCCGATTGGAAGATAAATACAGCTGTTAGAACGCCCACTAGTCCTGTCACTGCCAATGCCACAGTGGGCAAGGGGCTGGTGAGACCAAAATTCTGCAACAACAAAAGGAGAATCGATTTCAGGATAGTGCTTACCATTGGATACTAATAGGACATGTACAAGAAAAGGGTTAGGTTCAGAGGTAAAAGGACAAGAAATGGTACATTCATAGACCAATAAAAGAAGAAAAACTGTTGATTAAAGTGAGACAAACTTTGAGTGACGATTCCAAGGCCCCAGAAAATGTTTCACTGGGTTCCTATAATATTATAACAATAACAATCACATTGATCTTCATTTCAATGTTTCGATTTAATCAAGTATTTTCATCAATTTTTATTAACAGAACATCAAGTAACACACTCAAAGTAAGTCATTTTTGTATTTGGGTCCATCTAGACACAATTAAAAACAACAAAAGAATCATGTCGCCCTTTGAACAATCTCTTCAAGAGTATAATAAACCAACTTGTTATAAACTAAAAACCTCGAGTACCCATCAACAATAGGCTCCCATTTGGGAATAACCTGTTCTTCTAGTTGCTTAACCTCCTCTCCCTACTTCGCCTGCTTTCTTGTATGCAACCTCGTAACCACAAACCTCATCTCCTCAACAAAACCTTTGCCTCATCAAGGTACACTTTTTTGGCGTTTATCACCGTCATGGCCGCCACAACAGTAGCAGTCTTCATGGGCATTTTGGCAATTCCAAGAAAAACAGGAACTTCAGATAGAAAAAATGCCCTTTTGGAGACAAACACAAATAGGAAATTCGTTGAGGGAGAAGTAGATGGTGTTACAGAGAGATGGGTGTTGTTAAACAGAGACTTGGGTTGAGAAGAAATAAGAGTAAAGGAAGCCATCTTTGTGAAAAAAGTGAGGTGATTGAGATTGAAAAGAAATGAAACAACAGAGATGAAGAGATCATTCTTTTACGGTTTTTAATTTTTTGCAGTAACTAAATGGACCCAAATAAGAAGACTTGTTCATATACGATTTAAGTGTCTTACTTCAGATTGACCTAAATAATTGAGTGAGTGGAAACATTAAAATAAAAGACTGCAACCGAAACCTTTTATGTTGAACTTAAATAGGAAAAACCTTAAAATTAGAGGACAAAAGATATAGTTATTCCAATGCATGTCTATTGCCTTTGCATATGCATTTTACTAGTGGTTAGTATCAAGCCAAGCTCTGATGTTTTCTGTCAAACTTCTGAGATGAATCTGGGAATGCAAAAACGAATTAATCATATGGGAAATAGCATCAGCCCACATAACCGTGAGTGACCAAAACTACCACACAGTTAAGTTTGGAATTGAATGTAGTGATTGCTAAAACAGACATCGAAACTCCAGTAAAACACACCATACCTCCAGAAGGCCCTTTCCAGTTGCTATTTCAACAGTAATAGCTACAGCAAAGCCAACCATAGCAAACCGTCCTAGCCAAACATCCAAACTGTTGCTCTTCTGGGTACTCTGCTCGCATCTTATAGAGACTAATGTACTGCTTGCGTGCTTCCTCTGATAAGATGTTCTTGATATCACTGCAAATAATAGCAAGCATTAGCTCTCAAGTGTTAACTTGTAACAAACTTCAAAACACACGGACATTAACAATAGTCCTTCAGGTTAAATAATCACTGGGGATGAAAAACAAAAGAATATCAGGAAACTCATATGCAAGATTGCAAGTGTTCAAAGATTTCTTCCTTCCTTCATAAACTTCTTAGACTCTATAAGCCAACATATAGGACACCCGGGATAAAGCTACATTTCATCTAGTAACCATTAGAGTACCCAAGCTTAGGCCTTCTACACTTGATTGCAAGTGGGTCACAGAGAATTTCTTGGTTTCTTAAGCACTTGTTGGCATAACAGTTCTTGTGCTGGATTGCATCCAAGAAATAGTAATCTTTTCCCATAATTGCAACTTCAAGATAGGGCCTCAGAGGGGTAAAAAAGAGTATTAGTTTGACCTTCTACACATTCAATAATGTCAAGAATTATTCAACCTAAAACTTTGAGCTACTGGGCGA
Organism: Erythroxylum tenue; assembly: GCA_027568955.1. Taxonomy (NCBI): domain Eukaryota; kingdom Viridiplantae; phylum Streptophyta; class Magnoliopsida; order Malpighiales; family Erythroxylaceae; genus Erythroxylum; species Erythroxylum tenue. Next base: position 32,670,779 of record JAOSBM010000205.1, on the reverse strand, counting down.
GGTCTATAAAAATTGTATCCCAACTCTACACATACTATTCCTCCCAAGCATAGACAGATACAGCGAGAGCATCAGAGGCATTAAACAAGTAGATATTCTTACAAAGAGGACAACCAGAAGCAAAGGTTGTTCCTTTCCGGGCTAAACGCGAAGTGGGCAACCGAGAAATGGAGCAATTCCTTGCTGGGCTAATGGAGCAAACATCTGAAACAGGATATAGACAATCAAGGGAAAAGAATACAAATTTACAGAAAACTAACATACAGAGAGAGATAGAGAGATACCGCGAGTGGAGAGGGAGAGAGAGGCAGAGACTTGAGCTACGGCCATTCTGTTGTTGCTGTAAACGAGAGGGCAAAAGACTCTAAGGCACCGCAGCATTTAAACGTAATCCATTATCCAAAAGTGGTAGAGCTCTGAGAGATGACGAGGAGACATGTGAGAGGCACAAAATGACACGTTGGTCTTTCTGTTCTGGATGGACCCCCGATTCTTTTGGGTGTACGAAAACAAAACCAACGTCCTACTTGTGTTAAAACTTTCTCGAAACTCATTTTGAAACGTTTGATCACAGAAAACCATGCCTTGGAGACCACCTACAAATGCTGTTTGATCCTGTACAATTTGGGTTGGAGCACCTAGTTATTCAAAAAATATAACAGAGGATCTGTGCAATTTAGCTCGCTATGCTTATGTTATCCGGCGACCGAGTAAAAGTACAATTTTGACTCTAGATTGAGCATAAGTCCCGACCAAAAGCATTTGCCTTTCGCAGTTTTATCTTAAAAGACCCTAGCTTTAGTGACTTCATAATTCACTGAAACATTATCTTGACTTAATGGCCCCTCATTCCAGTATCCATGACAAAATGTTTTCATTCTAATGTCCAAGTGAATGGTATATATACTCCATATCCATGGTTAAGTCATCTGCTAAGATTACTTGCTGTTCATGACGAGAGGCCTAGGCACATGGAACTTGAACAAAAGCTGTATCCAAAACCAATTGCCATATTAAAAGGCAGATTCTCAAACAACGAGCTAAAATGACAATTGAACTACAGACAACAAAACCTGAAGAAAGTACATAATCTTGGAGCTGAATTATTTCTTTTCACCTCCAAAGCTACCAGAAACAACCAAAAATGGCAGTTGATATTGAACTGTGATTCCCACCCAAAAATGACAAATTATAGAATAAAAGGCAAACAGAACCCAATGACCAAGGGCCGCCATTACAACTTGAGGAAAATGAACTCTTCAATGGCTGGGATGCCACCAATCTTTTTCAAACTCTCCTTGCTAGGCGGTTCATCAACTCCAATTGCCATGACAGCTTGCTTTCGTGGGGCTATCCTTCCAACGCTCATGAAGCTGACATTCACATTCTCTTCTGCCAAAATGCTCCCCACCTTGCCTATCATACCTGGCTGATCAACCTGTCTGCAGAGTATGATGCTACCTTCCAAGCTCACATCCACCTCAAAAGATCCAACCTTGGTCAAGTGGGGAATACCATCCTTCACACGTCCCTCAACTTTTATCTCACCTGTCTCCGATATGGCACTAGCAAACTTGGATTCAACATTGGCAATCTGGACCTGGATAAACTCAAGTGCATTCTCTGGAGAACCATCTAGAGTGATACGTTCTTCAGTTATCCTCACACCTCTCTGTTTGGCAGTGAAGTCGGCATTAACCAAGTTCACGAAAACACTGGATATGGGCTCTATCAGCCCCTTGGTGATCATGGCACGGAGCACCCTGGTGTCAAGGTCATCAGGAGCTCTGGCAGATGCATAAGTTACTTTAACAGATTTCACACCACTACCGCCAGCTACCAGCTGGACAGCAAGTCTCCCAAGTTTCTCAGCAAGAACAACAAATGGTTTCAATTCTGTCAGAACCTGAGATGGAGAAATAACAACACCAACAACAAAAGCATTAAAATCCTCAATAATCTATAACAAAACCAAACCTCCTTAACAAGGTCAAAAATAATAACAGAAGGTGATATACCTCAGCAGGAACCATAGGTGCATTGACAGCAGTTGCAGCAAGCTCTCCTCTCAAGGCCCCAACAACAGCTTCAGCTATTTCTATAGCCACACCTTCCTGCATACAAAACCCAAACGCCATAACATACCATGATTTGCATGACTGAGCAATATTTGAAGATTGACCCACGACCAAATGGTTAACAAACCTGAGCTTCCACTGTGCTAGCACCAAGATGAGGAGTTGCCGTAACATTCTCATGCTGCACCAATTTGCTGTCCTTCTCTGGAGGCTCCTGTATGAAAACGTCAAGAGCTGCCTGAGCAACAATTCCAGCATCCAATGCCCTAACCAAAGCATCTTCATCAATCACCCCTCCACGAGCAACATTGACAATTCGAACTCCTTTCTTCATCTTAGCAAAAGTTTCATCATTGAGAACTTTTGATGTTGCTGGAGTAAGTGGCATGTGCAAGGAGATAAAATCAGCCGTTGATATGGCTTCATCAAAGCCCACAAGTTCAACACCAATGGCACGAGCTCGGTCAGCAGCGGCGTATGGATCGTGTGCAATCACATGCATGCCAAGTCCCTTCGCTCGTCTGGCAACTTCAGATCCAACCTTTCCAAAGCCCATCACAGCAAGAGTTTTCCCAACAAGTGAGACACCCACATATTTGTTCCTTTGCCATTTCCCTGGATCACTCAAAAATAGAAGTAGATATGCTAGTAAGCCAATTTCTTCCATAAACTCTACTTTAACATAACAGAAAATTGTAGTAGTATAAATAATATGGAAAAGGATGCACTTGAATCTAGATCAACCTAATAACATTAGCTGCCATAAATGGTGAGCAAATTGCAGTAACTATAACGGCACAATATTCAGAAGCTTTTTAACAGAGTATCCAGTGAGATCACGAGAACTAAGCTGCTAAGTTTCCCAACTGGCCACAACTTAATCCTTTGGACCAACTGAGAAACCGTAAGAATTCGAGAAATTGTCGAAATATTTCCTGAACAGTATCAATTTGGACGTTCCCTGAATATCAACATCGTAAAGGAACTAAGTCGTACATGCCTTCCCATACCCTTTTACTTAGATATTACATATGAAATTCCAAGTCCTCGTGAGTCACTCTGTCTTCACATAAAAAAAGCACCCGCAAGAAAACAGTTTACGATGAGACAACCAACAACATATGTACATGTCTTTTAAGCTCAGAAACATGCTTTGACCCAACTGATCTACAGAATTTTTATGGAAAATTTCCAATCAATTTACGTTTCAAATCCTAGCTTCCAGATACACTGCAACTTACGTCCGGATATGGAAATTTTTAACTTTTTTCCTAACTCTTCAACAATTGCCCAACTCCGATCCAACAGTATTTCCTAAAACAACGATCACAAAAAACAGAACCATGCAACAAAACGCATTCAAGAGAACCAAAAACATGCAATAACTCGCACTTTAACGCCCCCAAAAAAAAAAACCAAAGTAAACACCCCACTAACCAGCCTTAACAGATGCATCGGCTTGAGCAATATTCCTTGCCATGGCCGCAAGAAGTGCGATCCCATGCTCCGCCGCCGCAACGGTATTTGCAGTCGGCGCGTTCACCACCAAGCATCCATGCTCCGTCGCCGCGGCCAGATCCACGTTATCGATCCCAACACCAGCTCTACCAACAACCTTCAACCTGCCACCAGCCGATTCAAAGACCTCTCGGCTCACTTTGGTCCCACTCCGCACGATCAGAGCATCACAAAGCGAGATCTTTGTACACAGCTCCTCCGGACTAAGGTTATATGAACAGTCCACGTTAGCAAACTCCTTAAGCAGCTCAAGCCCAGCTGCTCCGAGCTTCTCGGCAACGAGGACGGTGGGTTTTGCGTCGAGAGAAGCGGCTAGGACAATCAAGCGAGGCCTCCGGCGAGTGTTGCGGGGAGTCACGGAGAAAGCTGAGAACTTGGTGGCTGACAAAGAAAGGGACGAAAGTCTGTTATTCAGAGATGGGGTTCGAAAGTTGGTGGCGGCGCCTGTTGTGGCCATATCAGCGTTGGACGGTGGACTGGAGAGCGAAAATGTAAGCTTTTGCTAGTGTGCGTATACCAGTGATTTGGTTTTGGTTTTATATTTTGGGTTTGGGGTTTGGTGAGGGTTTTAGATGGAAAGGAGCTGTCTCAGGCGCGTTACGATATGTGAGAGTGGGAAATTGGAGTTGCCCGTTCTTTATAATTATATGTAATTAAAATGGTAACATTTTTTGAAAAAAATTTTAATTTTTAATTTTTAAAATTTTTTATAATTATAATTTATGAATTAAATTAATCTTAATTTAATAATTTATTTTAAATAAATTTAATTAATTCTTATTAAGTTTAAGATTTGAGTTAATATAATATATTAATAATATCTAGTTAATTAATGTATAATATTTATATCTAAGGATGTGGTTTTTCAAAATTGGAGTTTTTATTAGATACATACTATTAAAAGAATTTTCTCCTCATTAGGTAGATACATGAATCTTAAGAAAACCTTATTAATTGTAGATCTGGCCTTCTTCAGGTATTCTCTATTATTTGTATTTTCTTTTATCTTATGATTTTAATGAATTGTTTCTATATTCGCATCATTTTTATATTATCACATTTATATGTAAATTTACTGAAAATAGCTTCTTTATTATGTAGGAGTAAGATTGCGTATCATTGAATCTCTCGAAATCTTACTTCATTGCAAAATTTCAGACTGCATAATAACAACGACGATAATGATGAAGTAAATTGGAACAACAACATATTAAGTGAAAGTTAAGTTCGGATGCAAAATTTGGACAGATTGAATAATACGCAAAGTTATCTTAATTAATAAAATGTTAATTTCATATCTTATAAAATAATTATTTATTTATTTAAACAACGCTCTCTAAAAGCGCGTGGACAAAACCGGCAACGAAGTAAGTTACAAAGACATAATGTGTGTGAAGTGGTGGGACCCGGACTTTTGGGTTGGTGAGCGATATTGGCAAATTTCAGTTTTGATATCTCGCCGTAGTGGAAATGTAATAATGTATTCGTGTGGGGTTAGGTGAAAGATTCAAATTATTTCTTTTTTTTACAAGAAAATTCGACTTTTTTGTGGACCTAGAAAAGCAATCAAAAGCATTAAAAATTGATTATTTCAATTTTAAAAATCTTATACAGAGCTTTCAAGAGAGAAAAAAAAAATTAGAGACAATCCGAGCCAAATCAGCTTGGTGTATTATGAAATTAACGAGTTTAAATCAACTTAATCGAATTTTATGTCATACTTGAATTTTGTTTAAATTTTAAGTTTTAGATTATAAATATATATTTAATCAAATCGATCAAATTTGAATTTAAACTTAAACCTTCAAATTCAATCCAGTTTTAGATCAAACTTATAATCGAACGCATATTTTTGACGGCCTAACTGATGATGGTATTATAAATTAAGTCATTTTTTACTATGTTAAAATATAAGTATGTACTATTTCTTATTCAAAATAAGTGTCGTTTTAGATACATTTTAATTATTCAAAATAAATGTCATTCATGACTTTGTATGCATGTTTATAATTTTACTTCCAAAATTACCCTTTAATTTCTTTTACATCTTAATTACACATATCACAATTTCAAGGCAATTTAACATGCAATTTCTCTTACATGCTAATTATTGCAAATTACCTTTTCAATGCACTTCATCATGTTTCTTTTTATTTTGCTTCAAAACCTTTCAGTTCTCAACAACATTCATTTATTTATTTAAATATAAAAGCTCTACATATAATCTACAAGCATAATCTACAAGCAATAATTGAAAATGGGTGAGAAATAAGCTTTTCCTTCCTACGTACAGAAGTTGTCACAGATTGATGAAGTAAAAAAAAGAAAGTAAAGGAGGGGGACAATAGAGTTGAGATGAAGGGATGCCTGTATAAATCGTAGAAATGAAGATAAAGAGTTGCAGTGCTTAAATACATTGAAACTCTAAAAGTTGAAACATCGAAACTCTAAAAGCATTAATAACTTCATTCTCTTATCAACCATTTATAACATCATGAGATCACGAGGTAACTTTATGGGAGTATTAATAAGGGTATATCTATAATTTTATTAGCTTTTTTAATAAGTATGTATTTTTTTAAAATGACACTTATTTTGAATAGGAGGAGGTATAAAATAGAGAGCATTGTCTAATAAAATTGCCATGGTATTTATTAAACCTTTTTTTAGCAGTTATTCTTCTAATATATGTATTGGAAAAGTTATTTGGTAAATTTATTTATTGAAAAGATAAAGGATGATTTGAGTTGAGTGTTGACTTGACTTTGGCCCTTACTTGTTAGTGGTGCTACACTGGGATTTGTGTAGTGGGTACACTGATTACTATAAGATAACGCCTACCAACCGCACAAATGTTGGTAATAAATTTGGATCCGTTAACTAGTTACTATAATATTTTATTAAATCACGTTTAAATAAATATACGAATAAAATTAAACGAGACAGAATTGAAACATTCTAATGGACATTGAGGATCTTGTTCAAACATTCTAATGAACATCGAGGATCTCGTTCCGTAGATGTTTGAAAACGTTGATTTGAGTAATTATTTTGAGTAATTATGTAAACTTGAAAAGATTTTAAGGTCTAATTTATGCACTTTTTAAAAGATGTATATTTTTTAAAGAACATTAATCTTTTTACTTAAAGAACATTAATCCTGTTTAATCAAGCTTAGGGTTGTATTTGGATTTTTTTTTAATTTCGAGTTTCAACGTAAAAAATCAACTTCATTTTTAATAAAACAATGTCATTTTTATTTTTAATTTTAAAAAATAGAAATCAAACTAGGCTAAACTTTGAGCCATTTAGGCCCAATCAAGTTAGAAATTTAAAGCTACGCTCAAACCTAGATAGAGCTGATTCGACTTGACCCATTGTTGCTTATATTTGAACCCGACCCATTACTAAGCCCAATAAAAATATTTGTAAGTAGTAGGTGGAGCAACGTAAGGGCCATACCGAACCCAGCCCATTATTACCCAAGTCCAAACTCGACCCATTGTCAAGACATTTGTAAAGTGATATGTGGAGATTATATATTCAGCATGGTCAATTTTAAAGTTAATGACCCAATTCCTAATTAAATCATATTCAATATTAGGAAGTCACCTAGAATCTGACTTAAGGGTATGTTTGGGAGTTTAGAAAAGAATGGAATGGAATGGAATGGCAATTAATGAAACGGAATGAAATGAAATGAAATGGGTCACTCCATTATTTAGAAGTTTAAATAAAATAAGAGAGGGACTCCTTTGACCATTGTTTGGAAGTGATACTTTTTTTTTCTATATAATGAATATAATAGAATGACTTGTAATATTTTTTTTCTAAAATTACCCTTGTAATAAAATATACATAATTGCCATGAAACTATTTTCATAACCCAAAAGCATTTCAAATTGTAGGATGTCCAGAATATAATTTTATCATTTTCCTATATAAGCAATCAACTTTTTTGTTCTTTTTCATTAACTCTCGTCTTTGTTAGACATATTCATAAACAACTAAGTTCATTGATTATTGAGAGACATAAAATAGGTCAACATTTGCTTGGAGCCTAGAGCATCAAAACAAACAGAACACTTGGCCATCAATAGCACATTATACTCTCTTCACATTCGTTGATGAACAAACAAGCATACATCCATTCCATTGATGTTTAAAATTTCCCAAATCATAACATAGGATAAAACACACGTACTTCGATTTATAAAACTTCTCAAACACATAACATTTAATAAGCGCACGTCCTTCGATAAACAAAGAAGACGACACCAGCAAATCCACTCAAACCAAGGAAATGAACCTTTAAAAACTCTAGCATGATGATGACGAAAAGTGAGTGAGGTATGCATCAGCCAACATGTGTCCCAGCTTCACCTGAGATTCAGTAGTCAGATGGAGATTGTCCTCTTGCAGTTGCAGTCCCTTTGCATCCACGCACACCACATTTGCCAATTTCATACCAAGCTGTGCTTCTCTCACTTTCTCCATGTACTCGCCTCCTGATGCAATTGCTACCTATAAACATAACATCAATAGATCTAAGCATGATTAACATAATTATGGTTGTGGATTTGTTTGGTACTCTACCTGAATCATTGGAAGAGAAGGCAACCCAAGATCCTCTCTAACATTGTGTACCAACTTCACCATCTTCTCTTGATAAGCTTCAGCATCGTTTAGACTGGATGTATCGCTCTCTCCTTGGAACCACAACAAACACTTTATCTGTCCTCCTCCATCTTTCGCACTCTCCTTGGCTCTCCTCACCATGTTCTCGTACAGCTCCTCCCCACGCGCCCACTCCTTGATGGCTGTCCCACCCACCGCGCACGGCACAAGACCCACTACTCCGGCGACCTTCCTCACCCTGTTCGAGAACGACATTCCGGGACCCACTCCACACACCTTCTTCGTGTCGATGTCGGAGTGGAGCGGCGCGTGGGCTTGTTCCCACTCGAACTTGGCGGAGAACCGGAGAATGTCGGCGTGGGGTTGGCATTCCCGTGGCACGACGCCGTCCCACTTCTTGTGGTATTGATGGTGGTCGTATATTTTCACCATGCCGCCGCGGCCCGCCATGTTGCTCTGGCCGGACAGTATGAAGATGTTCTTGTTGGGCTTGATCATTTCGTCCATTTCCCGATCACACAATTGCAACCCAAAAAACCCCAACTATAAAGTTACAGGGAATGATTGGATTTGGATCCTCTGTGTAAAATATTAATTTCATCCAACCTCCTACGTATGGATGAAATTAAATATGGACGGGACCATCAAAAGCTCAAGTACTTCGACCACAGTTGGGCATAAATATTTATTTCATCCAACCTCCTAAAGATGGATTAAATTAAATACGGACGGAACAACCAAAAGCTCAAGTACTTCAACCACAACAGGTGCCTTGTTGTGTGATAGTTTCGGCGCTTAGCTAGGAGGATTCGTCCAGAACATTAACTGGTGTTCTCCAATTACGACTAAACTTTGGGGTGTTTTTTCTGGCCTTAATCTGGCATGATTCTACGGGTACTATCATTTAGTATTAGAAGTGAATAAGAGTACAGTGACCGACATGCTTTCTTCTCTAACTTGAGCTACGTCCTTAAACCCTTTAGTGTTGGGAATGCATGAATTGCTGTCCCGCAACTGGATCGTGAAATTCGGCATATTTATTGATAATGCAATTAGAGTGCGGACTGGCTTGCAAATTATGCAGAACAATTCTCATTAGAGATCACTACTTTCGAGCACCCACTTAAAGGATGCATACCTATCCTATTAGAGGATGAGTCAGGGGGTGACCGAAAGCCAACATGTAATTTGTAATGTTTAGCTTCCTTTTATATATATATATTAATTTCATCTCCATCTAACTTTGGTCAACTTGACGAAAACATTAACCCTGTTGGTTGGGGGGTTAGGGATGGAAGAAGATAGAACGTAATACATTTTCATCGTTTGTTTGAGAGTTTCATAATGGAATGGAATAGAATGGGATGAAAGCGGAGGGTTTCATGTTATGTTCCATTCTATCCTAAACAGTGAAAATAAAAAACCTCAGATTTGGAGGGTTTAGGATGAAACATAAACTAATAAATACATACTACCTAATATATCCTCAATAATTCTTCTTAATACCAACTCTCACCAGATCATAATATTAATATATTTAATAGAATATAATAAAATTTATTAAATAATTAATACTAATATTTTTGTATAATTAATAATAAAATAATAAACTTCCTGTAACAACCATTTTAATATAAGGGGTATAAAAATCATTTATTATACATTACATTCCATTCCATCCATCTTCCTAACAATATTTCATTACATTACATTATGAACTCTTCCATCACTCTCAAATAACTTTTTACTATATTATATTTTATTCTATTATAAACCATTTTATTCCGTTCTATTTTATTACATTCCATTCCATTAATTAACATCTATCCGAACAGGACTTAAGGAAAACCATGTTGGGCCTAAGCCTACAGTGCCAACTTCAAGCGTAATAGGCTTTGGAAGTTGGAAGTTGCTTGCCTTGATCTAACCCAAAAAGCCTAAACATTTCACTCCTACTACTATTCGGAAATGAAGTCGCTTCTCTCACCGGCGATTCGCTCGGGTTTCTCCACGTCGGTTTCGACGGTGGTTTTTACTAGCCCTTCTCTTCTTCAGCTGCGGCGGCTAAGTCCTCATTCACTCTCTCGTCCAAAATGTATACTAAATTCGCAGGGGAGCACACAATCCCTGTCCTCGTTCTCTCCATGTCCGTTGCCAAACGATCTGCTTAACAACAGAGTCCCGATACTGTCCTTTTCCAGAAGAAACGCTTCTTCTCCTAGTTCCAGCGCTTTTACTGCTCCAAATGACGAGGTTGAGAGGGCCAAACTCGCTCAGGTGCTTCTTTCCTTCTCGCGTGCATCAAAAAAGAAATACGCTGCAGATTTTTTTTTTGCCGAATCCTGAGTTTTTTTTTTTGCTTTTGTGTGAAATTTGAGCGACCCATTTCAGGAATTCGCCAACTTTTACACGAAAGTTTCATTCTTTTTATCGTTCAGTTCAACTTTTAATTGGTGGAGTTCCTGAATTTTGTTGCTTATGAACATGTGAAACTAAAAGATCAGAATAAATGGGAAGCTCTAATAATTTTTATGCTTGTAGGTTGCTAAGAGATTAGAGAATACATCGAAGTACTTCAAGCGGTTGGGCACTTTTGGGTTTTGGGGACAGTTAATTTGCACGGCGGTTGCAGCTGTGATTCTTTCGTTTTCGATTATTGTCACCGGGAAGATATCCTCCCCGGCAACATTTTATGCCACTGCTGGTGGGATCGCAGCTGCTTTCATTTCAGTGTTCTGGTCGTTTGGCTACATTCGGATTTCGGAGAAACTAAAGAAAACAGCCAATGATCCTTCCAAGGTATTGGAATTCTTGATAACTATTTATAGTCCTTGTAATTTAGCATGATAACAATGTCTTTTGTGGCAAACCATGTAATAGTTCAAGTTCGGTATGGTGTAGACTAAGTTGAAATTTGTTAGGTTACAATGAAGATATAGAAGAAATGATTGACTCAAAGAAACAGGCAGTCTTTAAATTTATCGTTACAAAGTGATAGGCAACCATTCAGACTTTCTTATTTTTCTATGTTAGCCTTATGCTAAACTTTTATATCTATGATACTATCTTTCTCTGCAACCTGATCTTGATGTCGTTGGTTCTTCCATCTCACCACCAGACATTGTCAAAGATTCTGTATAGGACAATGGTATTCGTTGAAGATCAGGAAAATTCTTGGGCAGGCTTTTGCTCGTAGTAAGAATTAGAAGTTCTTCTGTTTGTATTAGTCTTTATGCTTGAGGCAATCTTATCATTATTTATTAGTAAATGCGGAAGAGGGCACTTAGCATTTAGGAGAATCATAGACTTCAGTGCCATTTTGTATTTTTCATGAATGTTCTTTGGTATAATTTAGTTTACATTGTACTCATCATCAAGTTTTATGTGAAGATGCCTAGATCTGTGGTCTTATACTCACAAGTCTATTTGTTTCTGTGAATTCTTCTTATGTGTTTCCTTAAGTTGGTTGGATCCACTTGAGACGAATTATATACTACGAGAAGGGATTTGTCTAGTTGGTATCATAAAATATATGACCGTTAACTGTTCTTCCTAGTTCACAATTACCCATATTATGTTAATGACGATAAGAATGTTGCTAAATTCAACCACATGCCATGAAGTTGCTACTGACTAATATGACATTGCTTTTGTTTGATTATCTTTCTTCTGTGTTCATTGTTCCTCTGATTGTTGTGCTTTAGGCACCTCCACGAGCTGAAGTTGTGAAAAGCTTAAACAATGGTATAGTATTGAATCTGTTGGGAATGGGTGCTGCCATTCTCGGCATGCAAGCAACAGTTGGGTTGCTAGTTGCAAAGGCTCTAACTTCCTCTGCTAATCCGTACTATCAAGGAATTTCTCCCGGCTACAGCCCTGTTCTTGCTTTGGATGTATTCCTGGTGCAGGTACTAAGTTAAATCCGTTTCTTACTGTTTGAGTCCTGATAATGGGATAATCTGAATCCCTTCACACCCAGAAAATGAAATTCTTTGTTTCATTGCATACGCTAAGTGAGAGTCGAATCACAGATCAACATTTATCTAATTTGGTAAAATAAGCTTTGATATTCGTATGCAGATGAAACAATGAATAAAGCAACATCATTTACACTCTTTTTTGCGCTTTTACAGGCATCGGCAAACACTATACTTTCTCATTTCCTGGGCCTATCTTGCTCCTTAGAGCTTCTGCGTTCAGTAACATTACCAGCTTCAGAAAGCATTCCAGTGCCAAGGGTTGCATAAATTCTCTGTCTCTCTGTGATCAGTGTCTTTGATTGATTTTGTAGTCAGATCTTGTCGAGGAAGTGCGAAAAATTCCAGTGTAAAATTATCGTTAAAGTTGGTGAATATTGTTATTTCCCGGATTAATAGCTTCTGGTAACTGGTAAGTACCAAGAATTGCATATGATATAACCCCAACATACAAGAGTTTATGCACGCCATACGAGTTTATTTCCATGACACATATATCATATAATAGCTGAAATTGCTGTCTAAGCAATTATTGAAAATTTTATCACTAGCAAATGATGTGGCTGTAATAGGAAAAACAGAATTACATTAGCACTGGGTCTAATTAGCTATTACACTGACTAGGATTTGAGGTAAACACAAGTTTGTACCGAGCTAGAATAAGATATCTCATGAAACATGCATAGACTTCATAATTTCGGTCGAAAGTGTTAGGATAACTTCAAATGCATAAGGCCTATTATAGTGTACTCGATTTTGAATTTAATGAGTCACTGATATTTGATTGAATCAAATCAAAATTGTCTAAGGCTCACTAACCTGATAAAAATCCACCGAATGATTGATATTTATGTAACTCATTTTTTAGAAACCCCAATCCTTACACTTGAGATGTTGCCTATAGCTAAAAGAGAGGATGGAGCTAGCAAGGTGAAAAGAGACGTCGTGAAACTAGTGAAGGAATTGGTGAAGAAGTTGACGAAGGAGCTGGTGTAAGAGTTGGTGAATAAGTTGATGAAAGAGTTGACAAAGGAGCTGGTGAAAGATTTGGTGTAGGATTTGATAAAAAGCTGGATGATCATAACAGAGACCAAAATGAAGGTTTTATACAAGTTAACATTCCTAATGACAATCAACTAGTTGAAATTGAGTCCAATAATTATGATAATTTTATTGATAATGACGAATATCCAAGCGGAGAAGAGTTTGTGAACCATTGTAAAGACCTAGTACTAGTATTAAGTGTAATCCATCTGATGTGGCAACACATTTGAGATTGGAAATGGAGTTTAGATTAGCTAAAGAATATAGAGATTTTGTTGTGGATTGCGTGGTACAAACATGATACAATGTCAAGTTCAAAAAAGGTGAAAGTCATAGGATTAGAGTTAGATGTATCAAGAGATGCCTATGGGAGTTATATATTGGTTGTAACAAGAATGAATGGTAGTTCAAAGTTAAGACATACAATCATAAGCATATTTGTTTTACTACCAACAAACCTAATTTGGTTTTAGCTAAGTTCTTTATAAGACATTTTAGGAAAAGAATATTTGAGAAGCCTAATATCTCAATGACGAAGATAGTTGAAGAAGACAAAGAAAAACTTAATATATTTGTTAACTCAAGTATGTGTAGAGCAACAAAGAAGAGATTAAATAAGAAAACGCAACTAATTAATGAATGAATATGTCAAGCTACAAGGATACATACATAAGTTGAGAATTAGTATTCCAAGATCAACTATAAAGTTACAATTGACAAAGAATGAAGAAACTTGTTTGTTACATGTATGCAAAATTAAATTTATACATATCGACAACTATATTTATGATATTTATTTATAATTTTTTATCTTTCGTGTAGTGCAAAAGATTATACATTTGCTTTAATGTCATGAAAAAATGGAGGCATTTGAAGCCAATTTTTGGTATTGATAGTGTTGGATCCGGGGGAAACAGGCCCAGTCATAAGCCCCCGCAATCCAGGTCCAGAAAAAACAGGC
>JAOSBM010000205.1:32605466-32633694 GCA_027568955.1 Erythroxylum tenue | reverse complement strand
CCATATAATAAAAATTCTACTAATCCTTACAGGGATAATTGACTCTTAAAAATTATTCCATCAGACCTTATAACTTATTTCAATCATCCTTAATCAAAATCTAACCAAACTAATTAATCCTTCAGAACCTCAAAAATAATTCAAAATTATGCCCAATTCATCAAGAAAAGTTCCGGGGTCCAACATGTTATGATAGAGAATTGTTGATGATGAATTAGGATGAATTACATATGATGTTAATGGCAGATTTGTGCTGGAAAATGTTGCAAGAACTTGGAAGTTTTTATGTAGGGCATTATGTGAATAATTTTGAACTGGAATAGGAGAGGTTATTGATGAGAAATTGAAGTATGATTTAGGCCTAATAGAGGTATAATTGATGAACTATAAAGAGGTTGTTTTAACTTTGGTATAAAGTGTAAAAAAACTCTGGAAAAAGTAAAAGAAGAATTGTTGGAATATGTTAGCTGTAGTGTTTTCACTGAACAGAGATCGATATTTTGGCCATAACTTGATCTTTAGATATCCAAATTGGATGATTTTAAGTTTAGATTAAACTAGAGACATGTGGTTATATTTTTCACGAAAGAATCGAATTTTAATTCTATCTCTAAGAATTTCAAATTTTGGCTTGAAGTTAAGTTTTTGGATTCTGTCACTATTTGAGAACAGTTCATAGTATTTTGGGTATAATTTTCAAAATACTCAACCAAATTTTATGAATTTTAGTTCATTAGAAACTTAAACATACTGAAACATTTGTTTAGAAGAATGTATTGCTTAAATACTTCATTTTTCTTGTCAAAATGGCCATGAAAAAATGACCAGAAATATTGTTTTGAGAAAAACTAGAATGAAGCTTGAATATGTGCATGATCATGACAGAAAGAGAACATTAGGGGGTTGCACAATCATGACAGAGAGGAAACACTAAGAAGGGTACGATCGTACACAAGCACGATCGTGACAATGAAGGTGCACAACTATTTGACAACTTTTGACACCCTTCACTTTTTTAGCTATAACTTCTTCTCCGAACCTCCGATTGACTTGAAATTTGAACCACAAACTCCTCATACATTGTCCTTCCTCTTCACCAAATTTCATGGTCATCTAAATTCATTAGGAAAGTATTGATAATGATTGATTGATGACATTACAATAATAAAGTGTATTGAACTATGAACATTAATGTATGATTGAGTGATGAACTTAGAATAAATTTGTATTATTGAGTTGTAAGCTTAAGTTCAAATTAGACATATATGAGCTTTGAAATATGAATGATCATGAGATGTGAATAAAGGAACCAGAATAGTGATTGGGCATGCATTGAACATGACATATGTATATATGTGCACAAATGAATAAGTATTTGATTGATTGATTTTGTAATGTGAATTATGTGTAAATTGTATGATTTTAGACGCTAAAGTCAGACGACATTTAGGCATTGCCTGACCATCCAGTTAATAGAATAAATTAGAGTGTACTGTGAGTTAACCTAGATGATCTTCCTAGGATTGATTTATTCTGTTTAACTTCCAAGTATTGAACTATTTGTGATTTGTATGTGAATTCTAAACTTTAATGATCTGAGGAGTTTGATATTCGGGAATGTATTGGAAGTGTTCTGTTTGCATCTGAATTATGAATGATATCTATTTACTCAATAAAAGTTGAATATCGGACTTAGTTATGATGAATATGAGATTATGTCTGTGTATTATAAGTGAATGCTATGCATGACATATTCTGTTATTTGATGCATTTCATAAAATACATGTTCAGATAAAGGCATTGTGATCAGAGTAGCTAGTCTGAAAGAGCTTTAAGCTCAGAATTCTGCACATAGAGCTTTGCTCCATGATTTATGTATCTGACTGAGCCAAATGGGCTAGTATCTGTATATGTATCTGAAAGGCGCTCGATCACAACAAATAATAACGAATCTGGAGTCTCATATGCATCTGCATTTGTATATTTATGATTATGAAATATATGATTATCAAATATTTTTCTGAAATTGTGATGATATAGTGATATGCCATGATAATGTGATTGATTGGGTACATGTTCTGAAAGAGTGTATATGATATTTGTGTATTTGACCTGAGTGAGATCATCAATGATGGTTCACTCATTGAGTTTGCAAAACTCATCAAAAATTGAATGTGGCTTTTCAGGTATGAGACAGGTGACCTAGTTCCTAAGATTTTCTAGAGGAACATTTTAGATTAAGAAATGACTCAAAGGTCTACCAGCTGACATCAGAGGAGTTATAGTTTATATTTTGTAGTTTCTTTGTCATATAAAATTTTTGTGTAAGGGATTGTAAACTTTCTCATGTTTGGTAATGTAATTACTTGTTTCAATGACTATAATGTAAACTTTTGTCAATGAATGAAATGTGGTGTTGAGATTTAAGTATTGTATATTCTTTATGATGTCATTTAAGATATTATGTTTGCTCTAACATATCATTGTCATAGGATATGTACTTAAATGTCCTTTGGATGTTTGGGTAGATACTCTATAGTAGTGGGATGTTCAACCATTCTTTGGGGATTTTCCTAAACGGGTTGAAGGAAGAAATTCAAGTACAGATCTGAAATCGCGATGCTATATTTGGTTAGTAATAGAATTAGCCTTGGAAATTGAGAGAGAATTGTGTTTTATTCATGGGTCCACTCACTATGGCTTGCATCAATCTCAAGCACGATATTCTACCGGATTTGGGTTAAATTCCAGCCCACCACTGTTTTTAACAGGACAACCAACTTATACAGGTTCGGGCCTGGGCGGGACTAGACCCAACACAAACCGCCCAACTTAAGTGGGAAGTGTTGTGTCTTCAACCAGTAAGCACCTGATGACAACCACACACGTTACTTCCACCTTTGGGTCATAAAATCGACCGCCACAACCATCTTCTCAAACATCCAAACTTCCTAATGACAAGTAAGAGTTACGTTCTAAGGGTTTATGTTTTAAATGTTGTCAACCCTATCACCCTTTACATGTCTACTCCAACAAGTCAATACGTGTTATTTCTGTTACAGTCGATGATGTAGATGCGGATGAGCTCACTCTTGTATAGGAGGAGGCTCCCTCTTCGGACATCGACCAACGCATTGATGGGGAAGAGATGACCCAACCACAATTACAAATATTAGATTTGAGTTTATCGGCAATGGCAGGGTTGGATTCTCCTGAAACTTTTAAATTACTGGCAATTGTAGGGTATCCTATTCGCATTTTGATCGATAACGACGCCAGACACAATTTTATCTCTAGTTCATATGCAAGAAAATTACAGCTCGAGATTTATGATGATTCGTGTTTTTGAGTTCATTTGGGTGATGATTGCTGGATCTTATTGCGAGGTCTGTGTTCACAACTCTCAATTAATATTTCTGATATAGAATTTACATCTGATTGGTATGTATTTCAGTTGGGTGATATTGACATCATTCTGGGCATGGCTTGGCTTAAGACCTTGGGTGATATACACGTTAACTATAACACTCTAACTATGCATTTTGAGTATAATAGATGAACTGCTTATTTATGTGGGAATTCTTCATTAATTAAATCCCCTCTTTCAATTCATGGATTGGTGAAACTGAGTAACATTGAGTATTATGTATTTTTATGGGAATTAGAAGGGGAAACTTGTTTGGGAGAAATGTTGACAACTTCTCAATCACAAGAGCTTTCAGGGCTACTTTCGAATTTTAATTGTATATTTACTGGCAAACTACCCTTGCCACCGACTCGTGTTATGAATCACAAAATACAATTGAAGTGGGGTTAGGACCTGTGGTGGTTAGGCCTTACCATTACGGACACATTCAAAAGGATGAAATTGAATGATTGGTGGATGATATGCTCTCTCTGGAATTATACAGCCAAGTTCCATCCCTTATTCTAGCCTGGTTCTTCTTATGAAGAAGAAAGATGGTAGCTGGAGATTTTGCATAGATTACCGAGCACTTAACAAGGTTACTATACCTGATAAACACCATATTCCGGTGATCTAAGAATTGTTGGATGAACTACATGATGCATGTTATTTCTCAAAGATTGATTTAAAGTTGGGGTACCACCAAATTCGAGTTGCGGCAGCTGACGTGCCAAAAAATGCATTTCAAACTCATTTCTGGCATTATGAATTCCGTGTTATGCCTTTTGGCTTAACTAATGCTTCGGTAACTTTTCAAGCCACCATGAATGACATATTTCGTCCTTATTTACGTAAATTTATTCTGGTATTTTTTTGACAATATCCTTGTTTGTAGTCGAACATGGGAGGAACACGAGGAGCAGTTGTTGAATGCTTTTACGATGTTGCATCAAAATTCTTTTGTGGCAAACCAAAAGAAATATATCTTCGGGAAAAGCTCAATCAATTATCTTGACCATGTGTTGTCCGTTAATGGCGTGGCTATGGATTCATCAAAGATCTCCTCTATTTTACGATGGCCTAGACCAGCGAGTGTGAAGGAGGTTCAGAGATTTTTACGTCTCCTAGGACTATGGCTGAATTGCTTCTCCTTTGACTCGATTGCTGTGAAAAGAAAATGATGATCAATTTCAGTGGAATGGTGAGACTCAAAAGGCTTATGAGGAATTACAAACAACTGTAACAACAGCCCCTATTCTTGCCATGCCTGATTTTTCTAAATAGTTCATTATTGAATGTGATGCGTCGGGAAGTGGGATTAGAGCGGTGTTAATGCAAGACTCACGACCTGCTGCTTTTTTCTAGCAAGTCTTTGGCAGATAAAACACTATCAAAATCAGCATATGAACGTAAGATAATGGCTTTGGCATTATCGATACAGCATTGGCGTCCGTATTTATTAGGTCGTAGATTCTTAGTGAGGACAGATCATAATAGTCTTCGACATTTGCTACAACAACAAATCATAACCCCTGCACAACAGCATTGGTTGGCTAAATTAATGGGGGTATGATTTTAATGTGATTTACGAGCCTAGTATTACAAATAAAGTTGTTGATTCTTTTTCCCGAAAAGGTTCAGATCTGGAATTATCTGCCATTAGCAAACCTCAATAGGTTGATCTTGATGAAATCACTAAAGAGGTGGAAACTGATGTCTTTTTGGGGCCCATTATACAAGCACTCAAATCAGGACAGCCTATTAATCTCTCTTTCTTTATGATACAAGGTAGATTATACTATAAAGGGAGACTTGCAATAGTTGCTTCTTCAACTTGGGTTCATTGTTTATTAATGGAGATTTATGCCACACCGATGGGAGGTCATTCGGGGGCCTTTTGAACGAATCGTAGAGTCTCTGCGAACTTTTATTGACGAGGAATGTTCCAAACTAACAAGAAATTTGTTGCTGAATGCCTCACGTGTCCAAAGCAAAAAATGAGACCATGAATCCTGCAGGTTTATTACAACCATTGCCGCTTTCGAATGCCATTTTGAAGGACATCTCAATGGATTTTATAACTAGACTTCCTAAATCTCATGGTGTCGATAACATCTTCGTTGTGGTTGATCGTCTATCCAAATATGCTCATTTTATAGCTATTAAACACCCAATTATAGCAGCCAAACTTGCTGAAATTTTTGCAAAAGAGGTGGTACGACTTCATGGGATTCCTAAGTCTATCGTATCGGATAGAGATCCTTTATTTGTTTCTATTTTTTGGAACGAGTATTTTAGACTACAAGGGTCAGTATTACGTATGTCTTCTGCTTACCACCCTGAAACTAATGGCCAAACTGAGGTTTTGAATAGGAGTCTTGAGACTTACCTTCGGTGTTTTGCTTGCGAGCAACCTAAATAACAGGCATGCTGGTTAATTTGGGCGTAATATTAGTATAATACTATCTTCCTAATATTAGCTAGTTGTACGCCTTTTAAAGTGGTGTATGGTCGCAAGCCTCCTACTATTCACCATTTCGTTCCCAGAGAATCCAAGGTAGAAGCTGTTAATGCTTCCTTACAGGATTATGCAGCTATGCTTCGTGAATTAAAGGAACATTTCCATCAGGCACAACAAAGAATGCAACTTTCAACTAATAAACATCGAAGGGAGGTATCTTTTGAGGTGAGAGATAAGGTATTGTTAAAGTTACAAGCTTATTGCCAACAATCCGTCATGATTAGGAGATATCCTAAACTAGCAGCTCGTTATTATGGCCCGTTTTTTATTAATCAACAAGTGGGACAAGTTGCTTATAAACTGAAACTTCTGGAGGGTTCTCAAATACATCTCGTATTCCACATTTCCTTGCTTAAAAAGGTAGTGGGAGTTCATCCGGTAATTACTGAGTTGCCTTCTGATCTTGTTACTGGAGAAAATGAAATGGTGGAACCTAATTCTATCTTAACAACACGAATTGAAGATGGTTCCCACCAGCTATTGGTGCAATGGAAAGGCAAATCATCTGAAGAGGCAACCTGGATCAATAGAGACGAATTTTGTGAACAATTTCCTAGTTACAGTCTTGAGGACAAGACTAATTCTAAGGAGAGTGGTATTGTTACAGAAGTAGCAGCAGAGAAGGTAAATCAAAATCCTGATCACCAATGGTTAATCTATATCAGGAGAAGCAAGCATCAAAAACCAGCTGGGCTTAATCAGAGTGCTAATATTGGCCTATAATTGGGTCTCAAATAGTTACGAAATGGATGATTAATTGTAAAGAGAATGTCAGAGTTTGTTACGATATTTTTTTCATAATAATCACGTGAGAATAAAAGTTTGGGAGAGACGGCAGAGGGAGAGAATGCTTCGTTTGTCGCCGCAGTAAGTCCCCTTTGACGAAAATCTCTCGTTTTCTTGAATTTATCTGTTTGGATCTCTTGCTGTGAGGTTTAGTTCGTGGGTTTCATTTCTTGGTTAAAATCTAATACTTGTTCTTAGCTCATTAAAAGTGTTGTCGAATAGAAAAAAAAAAGCAAACTCAGATCCACCACCCAGGAAAAGCCAGTGCAACCCAGTGAATACGAGAGAGCTCTCGGAAAATTATGGCAAGTCCTCTAGGGAACACTAATTTGCAGGTCATGGAAGAAGATAGAGCAACCAAGAAGGTTAAACACCGAGACCCAGGTGTTGCATCTCATGGATACAAGGATTGTTTGCTGGCTGGTGTTGTGTTAGAGTCGACTATAAAAGTTGTTATGGCAACCAAGAAGATTATGGTGGGGGAGGGTGATGTCCTGATTGATAAAACGGGTAATATTCCTAGAGTTACTCTCTCCATGGCTCTCACAAACAAGATTAATAGAAATCTGGACAATGCTGTGATTGTTCGTCTTCTTAGGAGGGACATTGGCTACAAGTTGCTCTGTTCTAGGCTTGGTGCAATCTGGAACTTAGGTGAGGCTAAAACTCTTGATGTTGGTAGGGGTTTTTTTTTTCTGATATAGTTCAATAATGAGATGGATTATAATCATGCTATTTTAGGAGGTCCCTGGGTTATTATGGGTAGGTATCTACTTGTCCAACCTTGGACTCCTAATTTCAGAGTGCAGAACCCTTATATAGGCAAGACTATAGTCTGGATTCGTCTTCCAGAACTCCCTTTGCAGTATTACCCTGAAGATGTGATAAAAGCCATTTCAGCAGTGGTGGGTCCTGTTCTTAAAATTGACTTCAATACAAGTGATTTTGAAAGAGCTAGGTTTGCAAGGGTGGCAGTCTCAGTTGATCTTATGGAACCTCTTGTATCGAAGTTTGAGATTAATGGTGAAGTTCAATTAGTTGAATATGAAAATCTTTCTGAAGTTTGTTTCTCTTGTGGTCAGTATGGTCATTTCGATACTCATTGCTTCTTTAAGAAATTGCCAGATAATGAGAATAATTATTCGGTGATGAACTCACAGGCAGGGAAAGATGATTTCGGTCCGTGGATGGTGGTTGAGAAGCGGAAGAGGAAACCGAGTAATCAGGGCGAACATCATGGGTTCAAGGATCAAGATGAGAATCCGGGATCTAGATATTCAGTTTTAGCTGAAAAGGATGTCGAGATTCTAGGAGTTAATGAGGAATCTGTTCAGGGAATTCCTAGAACCACTGATCCGGTGTATGATTCTTTATAAGAAGGAAATTTTACTCTTGCACGTGGGCAAAGGGGTTCATCGAACAGAGGAAGAAGTTTGGGTCGTAAGTATGGAAGTCATAGGGACCCATCTTACTCCTCTACCAAAGAAAATGTCGGACCATCCACTAAAGAGAGAATCACTAAGCCTACTTTAGGAGATTTCTTTAATTTAAAAAATAAGCATGCCTTGGAAAAAGACATTGTTAACCTCCCTTCTACTTTGAACAAGAAAAATCATTCTGTTGTGGGAACGGCTGACTCAACGTTGTCTAAAGTTATGCGATCCAAGATTAGCATTACCATGGAAGTTGTTTCTATGTCTACCGATTTGGGTGTGGTCCTTACTGATGATAATTTGGGTGAACAGCTTCTAGGAAGACCACCAGATGATTCCATGATTGTGGATGTTCCTATTTTGGAAGCAAATACTGGAACTCGAGCTAACAATAACTTGTCTTTAGACGAGGATATTGAGGAATTTATGCCTTGTGAGAATGATGATGTTGATCCTTATTTGCAGGATTAACGAGGTATCTTTTATGCCTTCTCTTTTTTTTTAATGACTATTTTCTCTTGGAATTGTCAAGGGGTGGGTAAGCCCCAATTTGTGAGAACTCTGAAGTGTTTCATCAAGAAACATAATCTTCATGTTGTTATTATTCTTGAGCTTAGAATCGGTGGACTTAAAGCTGATAGATGTATTAGTAGAATTGGTCTCCCTTTTTCTCACCGGGATGATGCAACGGGCTTTTCTGGGGGTATCTGGATTCTTTGGGATGATTTTTATAAAATTGAGATGGTGATCAGTAATCAACAATTTGTTCTCATCTCTGTCTCTTAGAATAATAAGTTTCTCTTTTTTTTGTCTGCTATTTATGGGCATCCTACTCCATCTTGTCGTGCTAAGTTATGGGAGCCTCTTCTTCATCTCAATACTGTTATTTCGTTCCCTTGGGTTCTAATTGGTGATTTCAACGCCATTTTTTATTCCCATGAGAAGAAAGGGGGTCTCCTAATCGAACCGGGATGTGCCGGTAGTTTTCTAAGTGGCTTCAAGATACTAAAATGATTGATTTGGGGTACAAAGGTTCTGATTACACTTAGCAAGGAGGTTTTCTTTGGGAGAGACTAGATAGAGGTATTTGTAATGCTCACTGGAGATTGGCATTTTTGGAAGCTATTGTGACCCATCTCCCTCGTATTCACTCTGATCATTGCCCCTTACTTTTGCAGACTTGCAATTTTTCTCCTTCCTTGGCAAACAAACCTTTCCGGTTTGTTGCGGCTTGGTTAACTCATGCTGATTTTAGTAAATTTGTGAGGAATAATTGAGAGTCCCATTCTCAGCTATCTTCTTCTCTCTCAAAATTGTCTGATAATATGAAGGTCTGGAATTCTGAAGTGTTTGGAAATATTTTCAGAATTAAGAACAAGTTGTTATATAGGATTGCTAATGTGGAACGTACGTTGGATACACGCCCATCTGATGAATACTTATAATCAGCTAAAAGCTGACCTGGATCTCATCCTTCACAAGGAGGAGCTCCTTTCGATGCAAAAGTCTCGTAGCGATTGGATTAAATGGGGAGATCGCAATACTACCTTCTTTCACATGAAAACTATTAAAAGGAGGGAGCGGAATCGGATTGAACTTCTCAAGGATGAGGAGGGAAACTGGGTGAGTGACCAGGAGGCTCTTCAGAACATTGCTTTGCAACTCTTTAGTAGGTTGTATAGAGATGATGCAACACTCCAGCCATCTTATCCCATCAGAGGGAGTTTCCTTGTTTGCGACCGTAATACCATGGAATTTCTTAACAATCCTGTTGGTGATGAGGATATTAGAAGAGCTCTGTTCGATATGAAGCCTTAGAAAGCACCAGGTATTGATGGGTATCAAGCGAGTTTTTATTAGTCCCAATGGAATATTGTAGGTAGGGATGTATGCAATGAAGTCAAATATATTTTTGCTGGAGGAGATATTGATTCTAATATTAATAAGACCTTGTTATGTCTTATTCCTAAAGTGGAGGTTCCCAAGCAAATTGATCAGTTCAGGCCAATTGCTCTCTGCACAGTAATGTATAAATTAATAAGTAAAACCATTGCTCATAAAATTAAGATGATCATGCCTCAAGTGATTGGGCCCGCTCAAACTAGTTTCGTTCCAGGAAGACACATTACTGATAATATTGTGGTTGCTCAGGAAGTTATTCACTCTATGAGAAACATGAGTTCGAAAAGGGGTTGTATGGCAATAAAAGTTGAACTTAAAAAGGCGTATGATAGAATTCAATGGGAATTCTTACTTGATACCCTTCATGAGGTAGGAATACCCTAGGCCCTCATCAATACTATCATGAAGTGTGTTTCTGGTAGCTCTATGCAACTTTTATAGAATGGTAGCATTATGGATCACATCCTGCCAACTCGAGGTCTACGCCAAAGGTGTCCCCTGTCTCTTTACCTCTTTGTGTTATGCCTAGAAAGACTATCCCATGGCATTTGTAAATCTATTGATGAAGGGAATTGGAAACCTATTACGCTTAGCAGAGATGGTCCTTTGCTTACTCATCTTTTCTTTGCGGATGACCTTATCCTTTTTGCTAAAGCTGATAATTCTCAAGTTGATATTGTTAAAGGGATCCTCCAAGACTTCTGTGCTTGTTTAGGTCAACGAGTCAACTCTCAAAAAACTCGGGTCTTTTTTTCAAAAAATGTTCCTTCGTCTACGAGAAGATCCTTAAGGGCTACTTTGGGGTTTCATGAAACTAATGACTTGGGGAAATACCTAGGAGTCCCTCTCCTCCATTCTCGGGTCACTAAGAAGAGCTATGGGTGTAACTTTGATAAAATGAAGGCAAAAATTTTGAGTTGGAATTCTAGTCGTCTTTACCTTGCAGGTCGTGTTACTTTGGCAAATTCATCTTTGTTTTCAATGTCGTTCTTTTCCATGCAAACTTCTAAGATCCCTGTTACTATTTGTGATGGGATGGAAAAAATCAGCAGGAGTTTCATATGGATAAAGGAAGATGACAAAAAGAGTCTGTCTCTAGTTGCTTGGGATAAAGTGCAACATTCTAAAGGAGCTGGAGGTTTGGGTTTCAGGAATCTTTGTTTAATTAATATAGCATATGCTATGAAAGTTGGATGGCATATCTTGACTGATTCTAATAGTCTATGGACTAAAGTGCTTCGTTCCAAATACAAATTCAGCATTGATGTCCCAAATAATATTGTTGCTCCTGCTTCTTGTACTCCTTTATGATGTTTGGTGACTGCAAATTGAGATGTTGTGATTTTTAACGCCTTCTGGGCCTTAGGTGATGGGAGCACAGTTAAATTTTCGAAACATAGATGGTTGCCGGGTGTCTCAGAGCCTTTGCTATATGTAGCTAGTGGGCATATTCCGGATAATATGATTGATAAAACTGTCTCTTTTTTTGTTACTGATGATGGAGATTGGAGATGGGAGTATTTTTCTCAGTTGCTCCCCATTTCAATTTGCTCTTATATTGCTGCTACACTTGTGCCCTCCGATGCTTGTAGTAAGAATTCCCTTTTTTGGGGCTGTCTTCTTCAGGAATTTTTACTTTGAGGTCTGCGTATGACTTTCTTTCTGGAAATTACATTCCTTCTCATAACTTCCCTTGGAACCTGATCTGGAAGTGGCAAGGCCCTCAAAAAATTAGAATGTTTTTTTGGCTAGCCCTCAACAATGGAGTCTTAACTAACGATGAAAGAAAACGAAGACACTTAAGTGACTCTGGGAGTTGTGATATTTGCAACGACGAGCTTGAAACCCTTCTAGACATTCTCCGTGATTGTCATGTTGCTGTTCAATTCTGGCATCTTTTACTGATTTTAATAATTTGAGCTCCTTCTAGAATGTTAATCTGAAAGATTGGTTGTTATTGAATCTGAAATGCTCCCATCTCTCTCATGATCATCTTAGTTGGCCTACTATTTTCGGCTTAAGTTGCTGGAACCTTTGGAAACGAAGGAATGACAGAGTATTTAATTATGATGTTTCTTGCATTTTTAATACCATGCAGAGTACTATTTCTGAAGCTAAACTGATTCAGGATACCTTCAACAAGTTGCCTTCGGAGAATAATAGTCCTTCGGTTTCAAAGTTAATTTTTTTTGGAAATGTCCACCTTCCCTTTTTATGAAGCTCAGCACTGATGCTTTTTTGACTGCCTCCATGGCGATAACTGCAGGTGGAGGTTTGATTCGTGATTATAATGGTCACTGGAAACATGGGTTTGTTTTCAAGACGGGTCGTTGTTCTATTCTTCGTGCTGAATTGTGGGCTCTTTATTATGGTATTCAACTCACTTATAATCTTGCCTATTTGGATGTTCTTGTAGAATGTGATAATGAGATTACTGTCAAGATATTGACCGGTGCTGTTCAAGCAAATTCAGGTTGTTTGTCTTTTGTTGACCAATTTCTAGACTTACTGAAGCGCTTCCATAATGTGAAACTCATTCACATGTACAGAGAAGGGAACTTTGCTGCTGACTCTCTTTCCCACCTTGCTTTTGATTTTTCTCCTAGTTTTCATGTTTTAGGGTAAGTCCCTTCTAGTGTTGATAGATGGATTGATCATGATTTAATAGGGGTCTCTTATGTTAGGTAGTTTTTTACTTTTATGAGCTTTGCTCACTTCTTTCTAAAAAACAATTGGTTTTCTTTGTAATTCTTTTTTTTTAATCCTTGGATTCCTCCTCTGGCTTTTAACTCTAACAGAACTGCCTACCAAATTATTCTGCAGATTCTGGCATTACATTTCAGAACTAGGTGAGGAGTATCATTGGATATGTAATAACTTCTTCAATGGAAGTCCTATCTTATTATACAGACTATGCTGATTGCTGGGTCGAGAGTGAAGCAGTACAGTCCTACCCTTCTTAGATGCAATCAATTAAGACATAAAAACATGTGCTGTGCCTAGGAAAAGCAAACCTGGCCTTGATTCTAGTCTGGGAAATCACAACCAAAACGAAACATCCTGGATAGTTCCCTACCACGTGTGTACCATCTTTTTCCAATACTCATTTGTTTACCGTCACACTTTTCAAACATTTTCATACTGCTCCTCTACCTAATTAACACACCATGTTTTGTATATATTTTATGCAGATATGGGTGGTTGTGTGTATCCTGTCTCCTGTTCGGGAAACTTGATTCTGGCAAAGCTTAGAATGGTCACCAGTGAATCGTTAGTGTTTAACTAGGAAATGAAATTAATAATTGCAACTTGGTATATATTATTTTATTTTGTATCCATTTTGCAAATATCAACAGTTTGTATAGCTCAGATTCTTTCCCAACCATTTGTAATGAATGCGAATACATGTGAAGTTGCCTAGGGAAAGCAATGTCAGATTCCATCGTTGCAGGTTTAAAACATCACCTAGTGTTTATAATGAAACATCCTCGATTATTCCTTAACATGTGCGTATTGCTCGTAAGATAATCTTCTTAATTATGTCACACTCCACTGAGTATCTGCAATCGCATGGTATATAGTCATGTTGTGAAAATCAGATCAGACCGGTCGGTCCGACCGGTGATCAGTCTGTCATTCAGTCCGGTTTATTTTTTAAAATCAGTTCTCAATTGAACCAGTGAGAACCGGTCAATTGACCGGTCGGACCGGTCCAATTTAATAATTTTTTTTTTATTTTTTGGTATATTTTTGTATTTTTAAATATTATTAATATTATATATAATTAAATATAATTATTACATAATTATGACGTCACACTGATTTGACCGGTGGTTGAACCGGTCAAACAGGTCAAACCGGTGACCAGTAAGACTTCCGATTCGATGACCAGTCCAAATTTTAAAACACTGATATATAGTAATGTATATGCTCTTCTATATATATATATATATATATATATAAAATTAATGAAAAGAAAGATGGTATATACACCATAAATAACATTAATCATTGTAATTGAATTTGGATCCATGAGATTTGGAACAAAAATATAACCATTAGTTTTGAACTTTTGACTATATGAAAAATAATAAATAAAAAATTTTAAAATAAGAATTATTCTCATATGTTGAGCTCACTTTGAATTACTCAAGAAACCATTTTTTTTAAAAAAGAGCAAACTAATTAAAATTCTCCTTAAAATAATAATTCTAAACTCAAATATAAATTTTTGATATAAAATATCGATAGCTTATTGTTATTAATGATTAAAAAATTCAACCGATTCTGTCGATTCAACCGTAAAAATCTTGAACGTTTGATGTTTAATCTTTCTAGTTGTATTTACTTTAATAACTCTTGTAGTTAAAAACTGATCAGTTTATTAATTAATCAATTAATTTTTTAAATTAATAAGTTCTTATTAATTAAAATAAATAAATAAATTTTTAATTAATAATTTATTTTATAATTAAACTTTCAATTCGAATCATATTTTAAATTATTTAATTTTATAACGATATAACACTAGTTAAATTTTTAAATATTTTTATCGGGTTAATTGATAGTAAAAGAAAGTTAGGTAAATAAAACACAAAGAAATAGGCGTTAGCATGTCGCTGATGTGGCAGGTTCACAGTCTGGACTGTGCCAGCTCATCGATAAACCGTCTATAAATTCCTCAAATAAGGAAAACACGCTTTGGTCGTTTGTCCACGTCGGAATAGGCCCCATAAAAATATCGAAAAATCAAAATCCTTCACGTAAATGCTCTCCAGCCTGGCTCTCCAGTCAAACTTATCCTCGTAGGCTTGGCCTTTAACCGCCAATTTCCTCCCTCTAATTTCTCGCGATATTTTCTATAACTGTAACCATAACGGTCACCTGTAAGGTAATAGAAGAAGAAAAGAGTTTTAAAAATTTTCAAATTCGCCCGAGATTTTGGTTAGATTCTCAGAAATTAAAGCGCCTTATACAGCTGTTTTATACTGAACTGGTAACTGAACAAAACCGGTTCCAATAACGCCTCTTACCTGTATTTTTTGCAGGTTTTACCGGTTACCCTAACGCTTCCTATATAATCGTCTTCTTCCTCCCTCGTAACAGGACTACTCTCGTACAGAACCACCGTTTCTCTGTGTATCTCTTCTGTGTGGTTTCGTATTAATGGATCACGAATCGACTCTAGATCGGGTTAAAGGACCATGGAGTCCTGAAGAAGATCATTTGTTGCGGACTCTGGTGCAAAGGCACGGAGCGCGTAACTGGTCATTGATCTCCAAGTCGATACCCGGTCGATCAGGGAAATCTTGCCGGCTTCGTTGGTGTAATCAACTTTCTCCGGAGGTTGAGCACAGGTCTTTCACGCAAGAGGAAGACGAGATCATAATGAGAGCTCACGCCAAATATGGTAACAAGTGGGCGACGATAGCACGGTTCCTGAATGGCCGAACCGACAACGCTGTTAAGAACCACTGGAACTCGACATTGAAGAGAAAATACTCGGCGATCATTGAGGAAGGTGGTTTGATCGAAGAGCAAGAGCAACAACCGCCGTTGAAAAAGCCAGACGCCGTAACCGTTTTGACTCCTCAATCTCAAAGTCCAACTCCGTCTGGATCCGACGTTAGCGACTGCGGACTGCCGTTAACGCCGTTAGCTTCTGATCAGGTGGAGTCAGAATCACGAGCTAAAACTAGGACCACCAACGACGACGTCTCGACGGTTCTCTCGCTCTCCCTACCCGGGACAGAGTCCGCAAGGCAGGAGTTGTCTCAAAAAGAAATATCACAGAAGTCTTTTGAATGCAAAACGACGGCGTTTGGGGCCGAAATGTTAGCTGTTATACAGGACATGATAAAGAAGGAAGTGAGCGAGTACATGGCGGCAATTGGTAAAAGAGGGGACCGTTTTGGTCGAGGACAAAGGGGTTAAAAATAGCACTGGACAAGACTCAAGAATAATTATTTTAGTTAATTTCAAATTCACGATCTGGTAAATTTGAATCATTATTTAGATGTATATATAAAGAGAGTGAAAGAGAGAGAGAGAGAGATTCTAGAAGGCAGGAGCTTATGAGATGAAAAGAAAAAGAAAAATTAGCTTTTCTTGCACTGTTTTCCCTGTATAAGGTTTGTTTCTCTATTGAGTGACGGAACTGGTACGGTTGTGTACTCGGACTCTGTACTCGATTAAACTTGTTCGTTCAGTTAAGGCGGTTGGTGAAGTTGGTAGTCGCTAAGGTGACTTTAAACATAAATTAGTTATGGAGAAAATTAAGGAAAATATTCTTTTCGTGTTAAGAATATTCTCTTTATTATTTGGATTACTTTTTTTAAATAGTTATTAAATTAATTTTTTTTAAAAATTAAGCACTGTATAATTTGATGTTCTTAAAAATTAAAGAGTAATGTATAATTTGTTGTTCCTAACTAAATATATTTTTAATTAGATAATTTTATATTATTTTTTAAAATTTAGAGCAATATTTTAAGAATGGGACTGGAACTTAAACAAGGAAGATAAGATATTCAAAATTTAAAAGATCAACTGATATTGAATAGTTATAAAAATTGTCAAATATTGAATAAAATTAAAGAATTTGAAATATAATTTAAAGAAATTATTTTTATTTATAGAAGAAATTGAAGTTTAATTTAAAAGAGATATTATTAAATGAAAATTAATATATTTATTTTAGTTTATAAAAAATTATTAAGAAAATTAATTGATCAATTAACAAAAAGATCGATTTTAACAACAAGAATTATTAAAATAAATCGAACTAAAAAATTGAAAACCAAATCAAAAAAATTAGATGGTTTAAAATTTCGAAGATTAAACCGAATGAACCAGTTGAATATTTTAATCGTATTAATCCTGGATAATGCTTTTCTAAATTCTTAAAGGGTGGTTAAGGATTTTAAGTTATCTGAATCTTGATTTTTTAAGTTTATTAATTCAAATAATTTAATTACGGTATATAATTAATTCACAGGGGTATTATAGGCATTAATCAAAAGAATTGTTTAGCATATACCTAAAATATCAATTATAAATATTACTTCCATTAAAAAATTTTGTTCAGTATTAGCGATGTTTGTTAGTGTAATTACCTCCGTTAAGTCCATTAGGATCAAATAGGCCCAAAGTTTGGTGGGTCCAATAAGCTAATCCTTCCTGGAAGAAAATTCACGAAAGAGAGAAGAAAAAGTTGATGCAGAGACATAGTCGTCGTCGTTTTACGTCTGAAAGCTCTGTGCCAGAGATATTGGAGGCTCCTCCGCAGATCTCCGATCAAGAACTACGAAATCCAACAACTAACTAGATGTTGCCAACGTCTGGAAGAGGACGTGCATCGTCCTCCTCATCTCGCCCCAATCCCATCTTCCAGTATCTCCGTCGAATCGTTAAGGTTGTCATCTTCTGTTTCTCTCGACTCAGCCCAAATTGGATCGGAGCTGTTTAAAATTAGGGTCTTGAGATTTAATTATTTGTTTTTTTTTGGCAGTGGCAACAAATGGATATTGAATACACTTTCTGGCAAATGCTTCACCTTTGCACCTCCCCTAAAATTGTGTACGTTTGGTTTCTATTTTCCATTTTTATCGTCTAATTATTCTCTATCTGAGTTAATTGAGAAAAAGAGTTCCTAATTTCGTGATGATGCATCTTGTGCGGTGCGGTATGATTGCGGCAGGGCAGCTATCAGCACACTAAGTATCACAAGCGTAAGTTCATTTTCGCTGAACATCCACTTTCTGATCTTCCTCTTGTTGAGTGTTCAAAATAATCTTTGTATTTGCTTTGCATGATTATGTATGTGGATCATTCATAATAGATTTATAAAATTTTGTTGTGCCCACGTAGAGTGGTTTATATATGATAAAGCATTCTTAACCCAGGACGTTGTTTTTGGGTTAAGATATGGATTCCTTATATATAAACCACCAATCCTCCTAAAATAAAAACAATAAGAAATTTCACATAGATGAGAGCAGGTTTAAGGAAATTGTGATCCTGCTTAATTCAATTGTGAAGTTGATTGATAGATGGAGATGCAGACCTCTAAAGAAAAGAAACTATTGAAGTAGGAAGTTCAAGGAACCATTGTAGAGAATTTGTTCACTTTGGCACGTTGCTTGCAGCACTATGAAATATAAATTTTGGTCCTGGACTAGGGCTACAAAAATTGCATTGGAAGCCAAATGCAAGCTGGAATTTATAAGTAGAAAGCACCAGATATTTTGAGATTGACTGTCACCTGATTAGTGAATTGAACTCTGTAGCTTACCTTCTTCCGGAGATTTTATCTCGATAAATGGTGATCCTTCTTCTTCGAATTTTCAGCAAACACCTTGTGTGCATATGACTTCTCTTGAAGTTTTTCGTGGAACCAAAGTGGGTTGTGGAAGCCAATGTTTGAGTAAAAAATTGTTATTCAAACAAGAAATTTGTATTAATTATTGTTTACAAACAGTAAGCAGACTTGATTCGAACAAAATGTTTGAATAAAAATGTGTTTGCAGATTGTGAGTATAATATGACTCCTTAGTTGGACTAAGAACTTGGACGAGTAAGATATGTACTTTACAGTGAAGAAAATAGTGAAGAAAACTATATTGAACTTGATTATCTGTACATATGATTTCTATGATATATATACAAGAAACCTAGCTATAATTAAGGGATATTCTTAACTATCAAATCTCCCAATTATAGAGACAGATCTCTCAATTATAGGAAGAGATCACTACAGATATTAATTTCTAAATATATACACATAAATAATCCAATCTAATTACTCTATTTAACACTCCCCCTCAAGTTGGTGCAAAGATATCACACACGTCCAATTTGGAAACAAGATTGTGAAACTACTTGTTGTAGAGTCCATTGGTGAAGACATATGCCAGTTGTTCATTAGACCCCATATAGGATAAGTGTAAAAAACCATCCACAAGTTTCTCCATTAAAAAGTGTCGGTCGATTTCTATTTGTTTTGTTCTATCATGCTGAACAGGATTGTGAGCTAGCTAATGGCGACTTTGTTATCACAATAGATGGATAAACTTTCTTCATCCATCAGTTGTAACTCATTCATCAACTTTCTTACCCACAAGGGTTCGTATACATCTTGTGCCATAGCTCTGTATTCTGCTTCCGCACTGGATCTAGCAACTACGTTATGTTTCTCGCTTCTTCAAGTGACTATATTTCCTCCTATGAGCGTCCAGTAACCAGTGGTTGATCTCCTATCATCTGGAGATCTAGCCCAAGTAGCATCTGTAAATGCTTCTATCTTAAGGTGACCATTGTTAGTGAACAGAAGGCCTTTTCTTGGTGCAGACTTCAGATAGAGCAGGATGCGAAATACAGCCTGTAAGTGTGGATCTTGTGGATCATGCATATACTTACTCACTAAGCTAACTGCATATGTTATGTCTAGTCTGGTATGAGAGAGATAGATGAGTCTCCCAACTAATCTCTGATATCTTCCCATGTCTACTGATGTACCTATTCCCGCTTGAAGTTTATGGTTGTTCTCGATAGGAGATTCAGCTGGTTTACAAGCCATCATACTGGTTTCTTCTAACAAGTCTAGAACATATTTTCTCTGGAAAATAAAGATTCCTTTTCTTGATCTAGCGACTTCAACTCCCAAGAAATATTGCAACTTCCCTATATCCTTAATTTCAAATTCATGAGCAAGGAGTTTCTTCATCCTAACCATCTCTTCTGTATCACTTCCCGTTACTACAATGTCATCAACATAGACATTGAGAAGTGTGATCTTGCCTTGGGAATGCTTGATAAATAGGGTATGATTCGCCTTATTCTGGTGATAACCAAAGGAAATCATGGCTCGACTGAATTTTTCAAACCATGCTCTGGGTGATTGCTTTAGTCCATACAAGGCCCTTTTTTAGCCTACAAACCTTTCCTTGTGTCTTCTCATCTTCAAACCCGAGAGGAATCTCCATGTATACCTTCTTCTTTAGATCCCCATTGAGGAAAGCATTTTTAACGTCAAATTGTTGCAAGTCCCAATCTAAGTTAGCTACACAAGAGAGTAGAATTCTGACTGTATTCATCTTAGCAACAGGAGAAAAAGCTGATAGTCCACTCCATATGTTTGAGTAAAGCCTTTGGCTAGCAATCTCGCCTTGTGTCTCTGTTTCACTGTGAATACCCATTTTCAACCAACTATCTTTTTTTTCTTCAGGAGCAGTGACAAGTTCCCAGGTCTATTTTTTGCCAGAGCTTTCATTTCCTCCGCCATAGCTTCTTTCCAATGGACATTTTCCATTGCTTCTCTTCAATCTTGTGGAATAGACACAGAGGAAACAAACAAGAAAAAGGCTCTATGGGGAGGAGATAGTGAGTCATAGGAAACAAAGTTAGAAATTGGGTGCTTAGTGCAAGTTCTAACACCTTTCCGAAGAGCAATAGGCTTATCTAAATCATCAGATAAATTGTATTCTAACTCACCAGTCTTTTAGGAGGAAGAGAATGACATAGGCTGCACGATGACTTTTTCTATCCTTTCTCTTCTTAAGTATGTTTGCAAATTTGGTTTATCTAAGCGCCTACTTTGATCCTCCTGAACCAGAAAAGTTTTCTCCTCTAGAAGTGTTCTCTCTCCCTGGATTATATTATCAAGCATCACCTCTCCACTCTCATTCTCGCCTTGAAGAGGATTTTGATGTATGGAGAAATAGGGCTCACACTCCAAAAAAGTGACGTCCATACTTACAAAGTATTTCTTAGACGGAGGGTGATAACATTTATATCCTTTTTGTGTGGGAGAGTATCCAACAAACACACACTTCAAGGCTCTAGGCTCCAACTTGCCTACATTCTGAGCATGAACAAAGCAAATACACCCAAATATTCTTGGAGGTATAATATACAAAATTTTACCTTGCAAAATTTCTACAGGCCTTTTAAAGTCTAGAATTCGAAGTGGCATTCTATTGATAAGATAGACAACTGAAAGGACGACATCATCCCAATATCTCTTTGGAAGATTCATGGTGAACGAGTGATCGAGCTACCTCTAGAATATGTCTATTCTTCCTTTTCACAACTCCGTTCTGTTCACTAGTACAGGCACAACTGGTTTGATGTATTATTTCATAGGAATCTATATAAGCACTCAATTTTTCATCCATATACTCCAGTCCATTATCAGATCTCAAGATTTTAACTTTAGCATTATGTTGGGTACAAATCATTTTATGAAAAGATTGAAAGCACGAAAACACTTCATTCTTGGCTTTTATCAAATAAACCCAAGTTAATCTTGTGCAATAATCAATAAAGGTCACAAACCATCTATGGCCAGAAAGAGAGGGATTTTGAGTAGGACCCCAAACATCGGAGTAAATTATCATAAAAGGAACATAACTTCTATTATTAAATAAATGATAAGAACTTCTCATGTGTTTGGCAAGTTCACATGCTTCACAAAACAAAGAATTAAAAGAATTTCTTTTAAACAAGCTTGGATATAATTTTTCTAGAGCAAAAAACAAGGGATGTTCTAACTGCCTATGCCATTGTAGAATTTCGTTATTGATCACATCATTCCCAAGAGACGCTTGATGAGCAACTGTCATGGGATTTTCTTCCAAGATTTATAAGCCATCCTACAGTCTGCCAGTTCCAATCCTCTGCCCTGTGTGGAGGTTCTGAAGAACACAATAGGTAGGAAAAAATTCAACTTTGCGATTAAGATCCTTAGTGATAGAACTGACAGAGGGAAGATTTATAGGAAAACAAGTTACGAGAAGAACTGATGATAAAGTGATATTAGAAGTACAGGTAACAGAACCTGTACCAGATACGGAGGTAAAAGACCCGTCATCTATTCTAACATTATCTCCTTTTTTCCATGAGAATATGTTAAAATTTTGTTTTAAGAGTCCGTCATATGTCTGTTAACTCCAGAGTCTATAATCCAACGCTTATCTTGAGGATTTGAGGACACAATACCTGATTTTGCAATATTTGATCTACCAACTATGGAGGAGAGTCCAGTTTTGAGAGAAGATGTCTTAAGTTCTGAAGTTCCTCATTGGATAAAACTCCTAATGGTGCTTCAGATGCTTCATTCCCTTCAGCCAAGTTAGCACGACCTTTTACCATTAAGTCGTCGTGTTTTCCACGACTTTGATTGGTTGTCCATGCAGTTTCCAGCAGGTTTCTTTGGTATGGCTTTGTTTTCCACAATAATCACAGGGTAAGTGATCCTTATCAAATTTTGGCTTCTCAGAAGAGCTAGCCACTAACCCTACTTTCTCAATAATGGCTGTATGTAGCATAACAGTTCTTCTACTTTCTTCTTGCTGAACAAGAGAATATATAAGTTGTACTGAAGGGAAAGGTTCTTTTCCAAGTATAATACCTTGTATATGATCATATTCTGGGTTGAGACCCGCTAAAAAATCAAATACTCGATCCTCCTGTATCATTTTCTGGAATTTAGCATCATCTTTTGAGCATTCTGCTTGAAAATCGTGATAATAATCTAGTTCCTGCCACAATCCACATAACTTCGCAAAATACTGTGATACAGTCATATCTCTCTGCTTCGTGTTATGCAGTTTATTACGAATATAAAAAATTTGTGCTTTATTACGTACTTGAGAGTATGTTAGGGAAGCAGCTTGCCAAATCTTTGTTGCTTTGTCGAGTAACAAATACGTCCTAGCAATCTCCGGTTGCATTGAATTTATAAGCCACGACATCACAAGAGAATTCTCGGACTCCCAATGGTTATAATCAGGATTATTGACATCAAGCCTTTGACTATCACCATTAATGTAACCTTGTAAGCCTCTAGCTTTGATGAACAACAAACAAGATTTTGACCAAACAAGATAATTGGTCCCATCAAGTTTCATAGGATTGGTTTGAAGTGAAGGGTTATCAGAACTTGAAAGAGTCACCTTTTTTCCATTCATCTGACACAGAAAACACTCAAGACAATGAAAACTATACCAACAGACAGGTTTAGAAACAACCAGAAACTTTTGACGCTTTTTCTGATGGGCTACAGGACGTCAGACACTTCATAGAGTGTGAATAGGAGCCGGCGACACTGGTGGTCGAAGACTCGAGACGGAAAGATGGCCGGAGGGTGGTGCGTGGACTTTACATGCGTCGGAAGCTTTCAGTCTGCGGCAGCGCGTGGCTGCACTGGTGATGTCGGGTTTGTCATAGGTAGGGTCGCCAGTTGGTTCTGGACCAAATTGGGTGGGCTGTGAGAAGAAAATGACGTTGTTTTTCGGCAAGTACAAACTCAGTCACTCACTGTTCCAAATAGTGAGGAACAGACAAGAACAAAAAATTTTAGGATAAAGAACAGAACCTTAAATTAGAGAGGGCTATGATACCATGAAGAAAATAGTGAAGAAAACTATATTGAACTTGATTCTCTGTGCATATGATTTCTATGATATAAATACAAGAAACCTAGCTATAATTAAGGGATATTCTTAACTATCAAATCTCCCAAATCTCTCAATTATAGGAAGAGATCACTACAGATACTAATTTCTAACAATCTAATTACTCTATTCAACATACGGAATAGTGCTTGGATGACTTTGTAAAATGAGGAATAAAAATGTCCGATATGAGGGGAAGTGTCAAAATGATTAACAAGTCCCACGTCGAAAATGAACAAAGAGATAAGAGTAGTTTATATATGAGAAAGGATTCAAGATTTCAACTTATATATAAATCACTCCTCCTAAACCAACAGCAATTACAAACATGTTTGGGGGTAGGATGCTTTTGTTGAGATCTTAGAACTGTAGACTTGATCTTTGTGTTGAAAAGTTGTAAGTTGAATTTGTCTTAAGACACTTGCTGTGGGTGTTAAGTTTTTGTAATCTTAAAGAGGAATTTGAAATATTGTTATTTTTCTCTCTGTTCTCAGAAACTAAGAATCAATGGGCTCGTGACGACCCTGCTTTTGTTGTAATCTGCAGTCTCCTATTGGTAGTTGCAACATTGGCTTATTGTGCTGCGTAAGTCAACCGTATTATTTTTGTTCGCATTTACATCTTTTCACTGTGTAAATTTGTCGACCGTCACCTAAGCATTTAATGATGAAATATTGGAACTTCATTATGGTATCAGGAGGAACCTTTTTGGGACTCGTTTATGGGTTGTATTCAATGTTAAGATTATGGTTATACATGTGTCATAATGAGGCTATCTTGATCATTTGATATCTTCTTCCAAGTTGAGCAACATATAACATGCACTACAAAGCAGTACTTGATTTTGGTTGTAACAGTTCTGATATTGAGCATTGTCTTGAACAAAAGCTATTAATACACTGAACTTTTGTCATCTGTTTACCATTTAACTGTCGTTCAATGAGATCTGAAATTCTTTAGAGTATTAAGCTATAATTGTTGATTGTTTTTTTCTTCTTTTCTTTGCCAGGTATGATCATAGTATTGCACATGCTGTTTTTGTTGTTATTTCAGTACTGCTTTTCCATTTCTTAATCACAGGAGTAATCCTGGCTACATTTTGTTGGTAAGAGCCACTATCCTGAATTGCTTTACTATTGATAGTGAAGTTACATTTTATCAATGTTGAATTTTCCTGTTAATTACTCTTGGAACTTTTGTCTTCTATTCATTCAACTGTTTCATTATTGTAACCTGATTCTGTGGGTCAGAGATGAAATATTAAACGGAAAGATGATCCTGAAACTTTAGTTTCAATGCTCAAGCACTAACTTTACAAAACAGTACAGGGTGTAGGTATAGTGACTCATTCAAATAATAGTTGTATGGTTAGGTTACAGAAAATTTTGATTTGTTATGACGGGAAAGGATGTTCTTGTGAACAGATATATGCTTGATAAAAGAGTTGATTCCTTCTCATTGTGGAGTTGCTCCGTTTATGTAATGTGATTGAGGCCTGTACAGGTGATTGTAACTGCATCCATTACGTGCAGGTTTTTGACTAATGCATATCTTCGGGAGGAAGCAACTAACAGTCATGTGGTTGAACAACGAGTTGAATGGTAAGTCTAGAAACTTTGGGTTCCATTATTTGAAGTATGTTTCTGTTGTTTCTTTGACTGCAAGGGATAGGCTTGTTTCCATGTTAGAGATTATTGCCTGAAATGATACTTTTGTTTTTTAGTTATGAGACTATTTCCAGATCATTTAGATTTATTTTTATGTGAAATAACAGGTTCATTTAATATTATATTACAGTGAAGTTAAATAGTTTTTATTTACCAAAAAAAAAATTAAATAGTTTTTGCTGACCTTTTCTTTTTTCCCGGTTGAAGGCTGTATGCATTTGACGTGCATTGCAATTCTTTCTTTCCATTGTTTGTCATACTTTATGGTAAGTTCCATGTTAATATGTCTTAACACATTTTATTAAGCCCAGTTATGCGACCTTAAGGTTCCTGTTGTTTCTTTTGCAGTTATACATTATTTTCTTTCACCTGTTCTCGTTGCTCATGGATTCATCCCTGTTTTGCTGTCAAACCTGCTTGTCATGGTGGCAACCTCATACTATCATTATCTCAACTTTTTGGGCTATGATGGTAAGCTTATTTATGTCATTTTGCATTCAAACATTTACACCGTTTTTATTGCAGCTTT
Source organism: Erythroxylum tenue (assembly GCA_027568955.1). Taxonomy (NCBI): domain Eukaryota; kingdom Viridiplantae; phylum Streptophyta; class Magnoliopsida; order Malpighiales; family Erythroxylaceae; genus Erythroxylum; species Erythroxylum tenue. Next base: position 32,607,996 of record JAOSBM010000205.1, on the reverse strand, counting down.
CTGTACTGTAACCTTACTGAGCATTTCAGTGTCATGCAGCTTTAGTGTGATGGCTGCATTTGTATTAAGATTCATTTTGCCTTGCTGATTTGTTACATTTAGAGACTTCCTTTTCTTCTAGGGTCCTGTCAGGAGATAATTTGTATGAGATCTGTTAAAATGAGAAACTTTGAAACCAAAAGAATCCAATAGAGTGCGCATAGACCTTTTGTCTATATCATAAACGGTCTGAGTAATGCTTTCTAACCTTGGTTGGACTGACTGTTAAGTAGCTTGGTTCTGAACCTGCGTTTCTCCAATCAGTTTCTTGTCTTTGGTCAATGTGTGGGTCTTAATGCTGTTGAATAACTGTGATAGTAGTCAGTGGGATTAAAATCTGCAGATCCATGATCCCCCCAATGTCATATGTTGAAGAAATGCACTGACTACATCTTTCAATGCAGTTTTACCCTTTCTGGAAAGAACAACGTTTTTCTTATACCCAATCGGCATCGTCATTGTCCTTTCTCCTATATGTAAGTGTCGAGTGCAATATTCGATAGCTTTGCCTTGGGTTGTGTTGCTGCTAAATCTTTTTTTTTCAAATTCTCTGAATTACAGTGATTTTAAGTGGCTTCAACCCTTCAAGATATTTCATGAATGTGTATTTTAGTCAAAGGCTGTGATCTATGATTCACGAAGGCTAGCAATTGAAGTAATGCATATATAAAAAGAGGTTGGGTTGCAGGATTCAGAGACGAATTAAAGCTTCTGAAATGGCATGTGAATCTTTGACATACATGGTAGCAGTTAGCATTTTGCAACTTGATAACAGAAACGTATTGGAGATGGGACATCTAGGTTCAACCCCTTTATTCACTCAAGTGGATCTAATTGTAATGATCTCATGTTGTGAATTTGTATGCTTTCCATTGATCACTTTAATTGAAAATTCTTAACCGAACATAAAGCTTCGAGTAATGGTGTTTACGACTTTGATGAAGAATAAAGTTTAAATAATTAAGTTTTCCAAACACTAATCCTCATAAAGTTAAAAAGTCTTCTTTTCTAATATATTTTTAATATTTAGATGAATTCATGTGTAATATTTTATTTTAAAGTTTTATAAATACATTCAAAATATAATAATTCAAATCTAATATATAATGAATTGTTTATTTATCATCTCATCCAGTTTGAAGTCCTGAAATAAAATGGAGTATGAGAAAGTCCAATAGTAAGCAGTCTTATTTCTACAAAACCGAGAGGCTGTTTTTGGTAGACTCACATAAATAATGGATTATTTATTGATATTGTTATGTTTAATTAATAACTTAAATTTTAGTAATTTCTCAACTAACTATAAATTTATTGTGACTAATGTTGTTAATGTTAACATTTTTAATTATTATTATTTTTCTATATTTTAAAATGTTAGTTTATTTTTAATTACTATTATTCTACTATACTTGTATTTGAAAAATTTAATATATGTACAAAATAAACCTAATCCATACATCACAAAAATGTGTTATACCTTTGAGTTTTATATATAATTAGTAGTTAAATTACATTTCAAATTATTTATTTTACTTATGCTTAATTTCCATGTAAAACACTAAATATATAATATGTGACAAATTATCAAAAATGATAAAAATTTTACTTATTCTTATAAAATATAAACTTAGATGATACATGTAATGAATTATATTAGTTCATAAGATAGAATTTAAAATTAAAGAACTTAAAATATTAGTATGAGCCATAAATCTATACATTTTTCAAAGTTTAAAGATTTGTGTAAATATTCTTAAATATTATTAAAAATAAATAAATAAATATTATTCAAATCGTAAGATTTTTATGAAATTATGGGTAAAATCCTAATGTTTGAGAATGTTCAAAAATAAATAAATAGTATTCAAATCATAAGATTTTTATGATAAACATGCTAAAAGTATTTTAAGGTTGGGGGGAATATGATGGAGGTAACTATGGTGAAGAAGGAAGTATGGTGTTAGGGTGGAATCATTTGAAAACAATGAAGGATTCAGGGATGGGAACATTGAAGATGAACATGTTAATGATGTAGTTCCTTGAGGTACTGCAGAACAAACAGATGTTGACCATAGAAAAGTTCAAATCAAAGTAGACATTCCAAGTGATAATTACCTAATTGAAATTGATTCTGCCTTGAGTATGAAGAGAACAAGGGGGTTGTGACTAATCCGTTGGCCAGACGCAGTGCATTCACGAACTACTTTCTCGCAATTGGGTAGTTCTAATCAAGCATATTTATCGCGAGGGTAATCGTAGTGCGAATTGGCTGGCCAATCTTGCAGGACAACTTCCCTTAAGAATCACTACTTTTGAGCACCTTCCTAGGGATTGCATCCCTCTCCTAGAAGATGATACGTTGGGGGTCTGTCACCTACAACAAGACTTGTAATTTGCATTTACATTTCCTTATATATATACTCCCTCTGTTTCATAATAAAAGTCGTTTTAGAAAAATACACGCTTATTAAGAAAGCTAATGAAATTATAG
>JAOSBM010000205.1:32580095-32597363 GCA_027568955.1 Erythroxylum tenue | reverse complement strand
TCCAAAGTGCTTTAATGGGCTGTAAATTGTTACCCCAGCACAGAGTAGAGGCGTTGCTTGCTCTGGTGACATCCCATCTGGTATCTTCACCACAAACCTAAGTAAAGGTCAAACCTTCATTAATAAGACTACAAGTTTTTTCTTGTCCACTCAGTTTAATGAAAAACCAACAATTCTTCTGTGATGGGTTTCATCCTCTTCATTTCTCCTCTCAGAACAGTAAAACTATTCAAGATATTTATTCGAATGACAGACAAATTTATGCAAGCTGTGAAGCGGAAAATGGGAAAGTTTGGATTTTTACTTCTGATGGACGACCATGGATTCAGCGAAACCGCCTTGAGTTGGTTTACCATCAGTGTAGACATCATTGTACGACCAGATTTTCTTGCTGCAGTATTGTTCATTGTCCGATTTGCATGGTCTGCACTGTCTGCAGCAGCCTACCACAAGGCCGACACCAACGATGTCTCCGACCTTGAAACCAGGCACATCTGATCCCACCTCCAACACCTCACCCACAACTTCATGGCTATTGATCCATAAAACCAGGTAATACAATCAGAAAGTGAAAAAAGGGTAGAATTGCTGATGAAAAACAACAAAGCTAAACAGAGTAAGTGTTCAGACACTGTCCTAAAACAAGAATCTAAAGAGTAGTACCCAGGGACCATGGGATAGTGTGACATGCCAAGATCATTCTTGACTTGGTGAATATCACTGTGGCATACTCCACAGCACATAACCTTGATATAAATATCCTCAGGACCTGTGTCTCTACACAAAAACACAATTTATCCAGAAAAAGCATCATAAGAATAAGAGACGACACATCAATAGTGCTGCTTACTATACATGTATACGTATCAATATATAAGATCATCGATCCTAAGAGTATCAAAACGTGGAAAAACCTGAGCGTATAGGTATATGGAGATAGGATTCCAGATGGGTCTTTCGCTGCCCATCCAACAATTGTTCTTTCAGTTGCAAGGGTACCCATTTTCCCGGTGACTGAAGGCAAAAACAAGGAATGTTGTCGATGAGCTTGTGGACACTACATAAAGCGAGCAAGCACTATGAGGAGGTGTATATATACACAGACAACAACGATTGGGATGAGAGACGAGGAAGCAAAAGCTAACTTGGCAGTGCTGGAGCATGACATCTCAGCAATGGGTCCCTGAGCGTGGTAGTTGAATCGAAGTGGGGTGAGTGCCATCCTCTGCTTCCATCATCACTTCAATTTTTATTTCTTCAGCCATTTGGTTGGTGTTCTGAATGATGCACAAACATCAAGTTTAAACAGCAAACATCAAACGATTAATTATCTTGCGTTCTTGAGTGTGTCCTTCCATAGTTCAACGAGAGTGAGTCAAATAAGAGATGAATACGCCACCCTACCCGCATAATCTAGGGACAAATCATCCCCGGCTTTTATTTAATCATTTCCCCTTATAATTATAAGTTAGGTTTCAATGAAAAATATTATGATCTTAGGTAGAGATAACAAACCATTAAACTATCTAGCTTCAATCACATTTACACATAACATGATGTTATATGAGGGACCTTTTCGACTTATAAACCAAGTTACTGCCATTGTTGGTGGCACAGGTTAACTGGTTTTAACATCCCATCAGAAGATGAGTAGAAGGTTGCATAGAATGATGAATAAGGTTGGTGATGGTGGGGTACAAAAGCAGCAGGAAGGAACGAATCAGAAAATCTAAAGAAAGAGCATCATTCATATTTCACAACCCATATCAATATTTTAAGAAAGAGCGTCATTCATATGTCACAACCCATATCAATATTTTAGTGGATGTGACATCCAAGATGATAAAGATGAAGCCTAAAAGTATAGATTGGAGTCCACTGTTCATCCGCTGCTATACTGTCAAGAAGCATCCAGATTAACGTGAAAGTCATTCTAAATTCAGATTATATTGACTTATAGCTCGCTAAATCAGCATGGGAACGCATCAAAAGGAGGTGTTTATATATGAACGATGTAATTAAAACATAACACAGTTGACAATAAGAGTTGCAACTTTTTGATTTTTCACCTCTGACCTTCCAGATTTGAAGATTAAAAGAGATTTGGCTTACAATCTCTTCAACATGTGGTCTTAAGGTATCATTTCGTTATCCAAGCAGGTTTTATTTATTACTTCCTGTTCAATAAAAGGCATCAAACCTTTCTTGGATTAACCTTATTAGTGAACGAATTAGGTTGGTATATCAATGTTTGTCAAAGACAAATTATCGAAATTACAAATGTTTGAGTTGATATCGGCGTTAAAGCAGTCAACAAAAGAAACCAGACACGTAGCAAAACGGAGTGGTCCCTCTACAAGTTCCATGATTGGCTTCCAAGTTTCAATATTTATTGGTTCACCTACCACAGAACCAAAATGTTGACAATCTGTGAATGGCTAGAGCAAAAGAGCTGGTATGATCTTTCTGCTTAAATTTTCTTTGAAAACCATTTAGAAGGGGGTTGAACAGATCTTTTAAACTTTTTCGCAAAATGTTACAAAAAATAGAGAATTAGAACACACAAAATAAACAAACAAATTTAAATGTAAAGAGTAGGGAAGAAAGACAAAACAGTTTCTATAGAGGTTTGGTGCTAAGACCTACGTCCTCTACCTAAGCTCTCACTTAGGATTTTGACAATGCTCTTTACTATAAACTTTTTAATTCAGTGTGAACTTTTCTAATACAACTTGACTTCCGGCTCAAGCTTCACCTTACAATTAATTTGTTTTCCGGCATAAATCCTACCTTCCAAGTGATTCTCCACTAATCACTCAACTCACAATAACAATGATAGAAATTGAAGTGATAAAGCTCAGTACAGCTGAATACAATTTAGAACAATGCTAAGAGCAAATTGATGATAATTTGGAACTATAGTAGTATGCTTTGCTTTTGAACTTTTGTATCTGCAATCCTCTAATGTTCCACTCTTTATTTGTAAGCTTCAAGATGTTTTTAGACGTTGTAAATCTCTCATAGCCGTTGTAGAATGCTCCTAGCCGTTGTATAATGTTTTTTGTATCGATTGATATCAATTGACTCAGTCATATTATATTTTGCTGCAACTGATAGTCGACTAGTCGGTTTGTAATAGTCGACTAGTACATTATAGTCAACTTGTCTTCAAGAATCAGTCGACTAGCACTAAAGTTTTTCATGAATCTTTTTGTTCCGCTCTTTGAATAGTTGACTAATATGATGATAGTCGACTAGTTCACTTATTCAACTGACAGGTCTGCTGTTAATATTCGACTTGTAACATGCTGGTCGACTTGTCTTGGCACGAACTGACAGATCTGATTGTCAATAGTCGACTTACAACTTCATAGTCGACTAGTACTTAGCTCCAACGTACATATCTCACATAATCTTCTATTTATGTTTGTTGAGATACTGATTTGAATTCTTCATACACAATCTGCACGTTGTTTATCTCTTACACGTTGAAGTATGATACTCAATATTGCTATCTTGATTTGCACAAATCCTTTAGTTGAATCTCAATCCAAATACCTGAAATTATTCCCTAACCAATTCTTTAAAATTTTATTATTATCAAAATATAGAAGGATTTAATTTGTCAACATCCATTGGTCCAACAATCTCCCTCTTTTTGATAATGACAAAACATTTAAAAATTGTTCAAGAAATTAAAAACAAAGAAAAATTGATCAAGATTTTTATGCCTTGTCTATTTGGTTAGATTGTTTCCCCCTTAATCAATAAATCAATGAACTCAATAAATCAATAAACCATAATTTTAATCCAACAATTTAACACGTAACAATTTGTAACAATATGTATTACTTAATAAGATTGCAATCCATAAACCATAATTTCCAACCAAAAATGTTTTCAACAATTTCAAAACAAGTTTTAATCCGAAATTTGTAAGCAACAGGTTCTCCTCCTTTTTGACATAATCAAAACAATCATAACACACATAAAAAGGAACAAAGTCGCAATCACATATGGCCATAGATTAGCAAACCAACAATCAAAGGATCACATATACCTATATTATCAAGTTTGCAAAATACAAACAATAAGATTAAAACAATATGAAATGTTGGTCTAGAGCAAATACAATGAGCATCAAGATGGAGAAGCATCATTATGCCTACAACCTAATTTTTCAAAGATTTTCTTAATATTTTTCTCCAAGCGAATTAGCATCCCTTGTTGAAGATCCAAACGAACATTTACTTCTTTAAGTTGATCTCTAATGTCCTGAAGGTCTTTTTGAGATACTTCACTTCGTCGCACATTGCTTGGTCTTGAACTGCTAGGTCGGTCACTGCCCCTTTTTGAACGTTGCCTTTTAGGCACTTGTTGTTCACTTTCCAAAGTTAAACCGAGCTTCTCTACATGATAAGCATACACCCAACCCTTTTCAATTGTTTTCACCAATTTTATACTCCTTATATTATAAGGTGTAAATATCCAACTTGTTGGCTATGGATAATGGTCATAGGAACTCAAATTACATCTTTGCAACTTTGAGATGTAAGTAATCAAGGCTCCATAAGGCATTCCTTTATGCTTGACTGTTTTTCCTCGAAGCTCACCTCTTAACAAATTTGCCTTCTTCCTCATCATTTGAATAATCAAATTCGAAAAATTTATTTTCCTACCTTCTTCCAAATGCCATAGAATTTCCTTATCCAAGGAGGTAATATGATTGTTACTAGCTTTCATGGGATAAATTACTCTATTGATAGCATAATGTAACAATCAATAGTTCAAAGGCAAATCCATGGCTCATACGGTGTTGAATGATCAATACAAATTCTGCTAAGTAAATCATCACCTTTTGCTTCATTATAACCAAAATTTTCTTCAGCTTCCTCATCCGTATCACCATCTTCATGTCTCAAGATGTTTGAATCTAATAATGATGCTCTAGGCCTAACTCCTCCTCTAGGCAACTTAAACCAAATACACAAATTTTCTTCACAAATAAAAATTTCTTTTCCTTGAATACTAGATTTCAAATATACTCCACTATCAACATTGCTTCGAATCACAACAAGATTGACATAAAATTCTCTAACCAAGTCCGCATATATATCATTAGTAAAGCCTAGAAAATCTCTCAATCCAAAACTTGTGATTTCAGTAAACAACTTCGTAAATTCACTATGATCAAGTTCAACCCAATCAAACCTCATTGAAGGAATGAATACTTTAGTTTTTAATACCTTATAGTAAAGGTTTTGAGCCTCCCTCGAGATGAACCTCTGCTCAACCACTTCATTCTCCCTTTCAACACTAATTATGGAAAATTTGTAAACTGAAGACTTTCATCTTCGAAGCAGTAGTAATAAAGTAGTTAGTCATGTACTTGAAAGTTGAATTTGCCTCGCTTTTTGTAGAAAAGAGTGGTAATGGAAAATGATTAGTCCTTTTCTTATGAACCTGTATTGTCTTGTATTGTATCTTCTGAAATCATCAGAAAAGTAAAATCTTCTCTTCTGTTCTCAAGCAATTAAAGACATTATCGTCATTCCAGAATTGATGGCAAATTACGAATATTGTTACAAAAGTCTACTTAAACATTGAATTTATCAGTAACTCGTGCCTACTCCTTTGTATGACAAATTTACTTAGGTCCATTTAAGCAAGATTAAGCAATCTTGTTCAACAATCTCGTCGACCAACAATATCGTTCTCGAACGCCTCTCAACTCTCGTAGTGTTTTACTCTCACACTCGTAAGAAAACAACAAAAGCAATAGAATAGTAAAGGTAACAATAAAGCAAGAAAGAGATACAACAAACTGTTAACCTTTATTACTTTCCTCAAAGTATACAAAGGATACTCTCTCAATCTCAAAGTGTCTTTTTCTATATCTGAGGGGCAAGACTCAAATGAGCTATATATAGGCATCAAAACTTGGGGAACAGTTAGAATCTATTGGTTTTATAAAAAAAGAAAACACTGACTCAAAGCAAGTCTTTAACTAAAAAGAAGTAGAGACAGTGTTGCAAAGACGATAATGCAGAGACAAGAAAGAATACTTTTTGTAAAGGAGTACTTTTATTCATAAACAGACTTTACATTTTATATTGCTTAAAATAATAATAAAGCAGAATCTTTCGCCTAAATTAAAGCAATTCAAATAGTGCTATGTAGCACGTCTAACACCTGACTTGCTAAAGAACATGTCAAATTCTAACTACTTTTGACTAAGAAAAGAAAATATCTAGAATAAAAAAATTCAACAGCTAAATGAGAGTCACGTGAAGTCCAAAAGCATATGTCTAACACTCCTCCTTGCTTTTGGAACTGCACATTCCAATTTTCTGCCTTAAAAGCTTGAACTTGCTGACTAGAAGTGGCTTTGTAAACAGGTTAGCTAACTAATCTTCAGTTTTGCAGTAAATTAGAGTTGCATCTCCATTTTGCTGCACCTCCCTCAAGAAAAAAAAGCTTAATGTTGGCGTGCTGTCTTTCCATGAAATACTGGATTATGAGAAATTGCAATGGCTCCCTGATTGTCAACAAAAATCTCTACATCATTCTTTTGCTCCATGTTCAAATCACATAGAAGCTTTTTTAACCATAAAGCTTGATTAATAACTGCAGTTGCTACAACAAATTTAGCTTCTGCAGTAGATTGTGCAACAATTTCTTGCTTCTTCGAGAACCAAGAGAAAGCCCCTAAACCGAAAGTAAAACAATATCCTCAAGTACTTTTTATGTTATCAATAGAACCAGCCTAGTCACTATCCGAGAATCCACATAGTTTGAAAATTTTGCATTTTTCAAGCTTAATGCCATAATCAATTGTACCTCTGATATACCTTAATACTCTTTTTGCTGCTGTTAAATGCAACTCACTAGCACAATGCACAAAGCGAGATAAGAGACTTACAACAAATAAGATATTAGGCCTTATGGCAATGAGATACATTAGGCATCCAACCAAACTTCTATAATAACCTTCATCAACTTTATTGCGATGATACCAGCTTCTATAATAACCTTCATAAACTTCGCAAAAAGAATTGAATTGCGATGAGGTGTATTCTATTCCATTATCAGACCTCAGAACCTGAATTTTGCAGCCACTCTGGTTCTCCACCATTTTCTTGAATTTCCAGAAAACTCCAACCACCTCTGACTTATATTTCAAGAAAAAAATCCAGCACATCCTTGTGAAATCGTCAATAAACAGAATAAAGTAGAGACTACCTTGCAGAGATGGAGTTCTTTGAGGTCCTGGAACATCCGTATGAACTAATTGCAGCTTTTGTGAGGCCCTCCAAGTTGATTTAGGAAAAGGCAACCAGTTTTGTTTACCAAACTGACAAGTATGACAATTTGGTAAATGATTAGCAAGCATATCGACAAGTCTCTTATCATATCCTTTTCCTTCATCTCTAACATGCGTTGACGATGACAATGGTCAAGCCTCTTGTGTCAAATTTTAGTGATGTTTGTTTCCGCTCGATAGGCTACTTGCTTCTCCTCCGTTGGATCAAATGAGAAGCTTTTGCCTATCATTTTAACTCGTACAATCTGCTCTCCAGTAGCATCATAAATGACATAGTGCCAATCTTCAAAGTATACTTTGAATCCTTTTTCAAGTAACTAGCTCACACTTAACAAATTCTGGTTAATATTAGGTACGTAAAGAACATTAGAAATTGTTTGTGTACCTGAGCTTGTTGTAATTGCAATGGTTCCTTTTCCTTTTGTTGGAATATAGCTGCCATTCCCTATTTTGACCTTTGTGATTCCAGTAGGCTTCAAATCCTTGAAGAGAGTTCTGTCATAAGTTATGTGGTTTGTACAACCATTGTCGATCAACCAACACTCTGAAGTGCACCTGGTGGAAAAACATGTTGCCATAAAAATTTGATCTTCTTCATCCTGATCAACAACTTTGGCATCTGTTTCCTGCTTCTTGCTTTTGCAAATTACAAACTCTTGTCCAAACTGGTTGCATTTTCTGCACTTTGCATAAGGACTTTTCCAACATTTGAATGGTGAATGACCTGTTTTTCCACAGTGTTGGCAAGGAGGATAATTTCCCTTTGAGTTTCCACCTTTACTCGAATTATGGTTGTTTGTAGTGTGCTTGCCACTTGAACTAGTTTGATTCTTTTTGAAGTTCTTCTTCTTATCATTCTTTTTTTCATCATGGTGCTTAACTGGAAGGGCTCCCTCAACAAAACCATTATGTCTCATAGACTGCCTTTGCTCTTGAGCCTGCAAAGAGTTCAATAGCTTTTTCATTTTTGAAAAATCCCTCGTATTCTCCAGAGTGGTTATTGATGCTTTATATTTTTGAGGCACCGTAACTAATTTTTTTTGAACAATTCTAGAATCATCAAATACAGTTCCAAGTAACCTTACTTTGTTAACGATGTCGAGCAATCCGTGAGAGTATTCTTTGGTCATCTCAGAGTCCTTCATTTTTTGCAGCTCAAACTCCCTTATTAAATTGATAGCTTTCATGCCTCGTACCTTTTCATCTCCAGCATACTCTTCCTTCAGATAATCCCAAACTTCTTTTGCTATTTCCAAAGTCACAATCCTGGTGAAAATTGTATTTGAAACAGCTGCAAATAAACATGCTTTGGCCTTAAATTTTTTGGTTCTTCTCTCTTTGTGATTATTTATCTGGGCCATGGTGGGATTGTTTGGCAGCGGAGCAATTTCATAATCCTCTTCCACGGCTTCCCAGAGATCTACAGCATCCAAGTGTGCTTCCATTCTCATTGCCCACAGTTGATAACTTTCACCGTCGAAGATGAGGGGAGCTTGAGAAAAACTATCATCTGCTTCCATTTCGCTGGTCCCTTAAGAAGAGAGCTCTGATACCAATTTGTTGGTTTTATAAAAAGGAAAACACATACTCAAAACAAGTCTTTAACTAAAAAGAAGTAGAGATAGTGTTGCAAAGACGGTAATGCAGAGACAAGAAAGAATACTTTTTGTAAAGGAGTACTTTTATTCATAAACAACCTTTACATTTTATATTGCTTAACATAAAAATAAAGTAGAAACTTTCGCCTAAATTAAAGCAATTCAAATAGTGCTATGTAGCATGTCTAAAACTTACTAACTTACAAAAGAACAAATCAAATTCTAACTACTTTTGACTAAGAAAAGAAAATATCTAGAATAAAAAATTCAAAAGATAAATGAGAGTCATGTGAAGTCTAAAAGCATATGTCTAATAGAATCCTAACAGAACTCTACTACATAAGATCACATCTTATCCTATCAGATTATTAAAAACCGAAGGGGGTAGTAGTTTCGCAAACTTTCTAATTTTATCGTGGACGTCTCTAGCACAAATAAAAACAAAAGGAAAAGCAATCAAAAGCGAAATAATAAAAAGCACCAGAAATTTGATAGCGCAGTTCGACACACCTTGCCTACGTCTGCGTGACCCTCACCTAGCTTAATAATTTTCACCAAAGTATAATAGATTTACCTAAGGCTTTTCTAAGCCGACACCACTCAACCCTTGACATTATCTCTCAACCTCACTTCCCGTGAAAGAATTTCACACTAATAACGCGACCAACGCATGTTAACCTTGTCAGAAGATTTTTCAACACTCCTTTAATGAAAAGACAATAAATAAAATAACTTAAGTGGTTAACTATTTAAGAACAAAAACAAAAAAAACATTTGAGACATAAACATAACAACTTCCTTATAGGTTCAGCTCCTTTTAAATAAATTTGAAAGTCGTCACAACAACAATGAGCTGATTCGCATAAAGACCAACACGAAGCCACAGAATCCAGAATATCAAGTGTAGAAAATAGATGAAGACCCGCAGTATTTTTCTCACAAAATCAACTCACAATCCCAGATGAAGACGTCTGGAAAAGATAACTCACAAAATTAGATGAAGATGTCTGAAAAAATAACTCACAAACCCACTGCACCGTAGCCAACACAGACTTCACCGTACAGGTCTCACTCCACACACGTTGTTCAGCTCTCTCACAAGACAGGCACAATTACTGCAGTGTTTGTTCAATTTTCTATCACCGTACAACCCAGCTACTTCTCTAGGTTTACGTGATCATGATGCAGGCAACAAGAACTTATTTAATGCTTCATTGAATTTTGCGTAAATGAATGATGTCAATGGGTCTTTTGTTTTTTCAGGGAAGATTTTCTATCCAACATAAATATTCACCTTCGTTATGCCACCCTTACATAATACTCACACACACCATCTTCACTTTGACACCTACTGCTTCATTGAACAACTGATTCACATAAACTCTATCCCACATATGCACATCAACCTTGTTGCCGCACCAACACTGCAACTTGGTTTTCGCGCACTAACCTCTTTGATAGACTTCTACAATGATTAAAAGATGTGCACAATCCCACAAGCGATAGAAGTCCCACTACAACCATGCAACCATCACTTCAAATTCAAACATGTAACAACCTCATCCTTCTATTTTCTTCAATCCACAAAATCAACACGAACCTGCAATAACACCATTTTGTTACCAACATGTTTAGCAGTAAAAACAAAATCCAGCAGTAATTTTTCAACATGTTCAAAAGTAAAATAATTCCAATATCACCATGATGATAGACTCCAATGTAGTATAACATTCTTACAAGTTATATCTTATATGTCCAATTAAAATGTTAAAATAAATAAAAGATATATATAATATATCCTAACAGATTACGTCATTATCCAATAAGATAACATCTCCATTTAAATAGGACTCTGTCCGATAAGGTCTATCTACATCCTAACTAACAAGATATAAGATTACACATGATCTGTCCCTATCCACGAAGATGTACACTATCTTCAGATGATCCTCCCACATGGTCTTTATCCTTTAGAGCTGATGTTTATCTTTTGTAATCTTATCTACCACATCATCCAAGATCTCTCTAAGATCTCTATCCATTGATGATGAGTCATCCAAGCCAAAGTCAGTCATAATATACTGGTTCGATCTAATGCTTATCCATGTCAAAACCATTAGTCATGATCCATCCATTTGAGTAACTACTAAGTCTTTAGTCCATCAAAAACTTAGCCATAGCTATGTTAGCTTGTACAGGGCCAAAACTTTACCAAAATTTGCAACATGCTTAATCCAACTTGCTAAGTTACCTTGGAGCTTTGCGTGCTACCGCCATATGTGTGATCCAACTAAGCTTCTTCCCCGTATCCGTCTCTAACGCTAACAGCTACCGTCAAGTTGTCTTTGTGCTAATATCAAGCGTTTGAAAAATTTTCAATGTTTTTAGTCTAAACTTGTCGTTATCATTATATCATTGTCATTGAGCTTGCCATTCCCACCCAGAGTGAAAACATCTAACAATATAAGATGATGAGACAGTTGTGGAACAATCACTCAAGTTTTAATCAACCACATGTCAAGAAGTAATTTAAAAGCCAATAATTAAGGTTCTTGAATTTAAGACTTTGAGGACCAAATTTTGGATTAAGAGTTTAAAAAATCTTGAGTACCCTTTCTTTTAAAAAATTAAAATTATTTAATTTAAAATTTTTTAAAAAACTTAAACTTAAATTTAGATTAATATAATTTTAGTTAATTATATCAAAATGATATAATTCCTCTCAACTCAAGTTTGATCCTAATATTATCTCTGTTCGTTCAACGACCATTACATAGGAGTCTACATCAAGACTGTGAGCCTATGTTTATGAAAGTTCTTATCGCCACATTTGATATCAAAGTGAATTCCTGGGAAAAAAAAGAAAACCCTGACATATTTTCACTGCTCTTGTCCAATGTTATGCAGTCACTTTTTCCATCTGTTAGTCCCAAGTCCCTGAAAGTGCACATTGACTATTAACATGTGAGGACGTGACTTAGCTCTTTGAAGGATTTGCTGCTTCCAGCTTAAAATGCTTTCTTTTGCTAGGCCAATGACTAACTATTGGTGCGTCTTTCAAGATCCCAACTTCTTTGCGTATAAGAAGGCAAAAGAGCATAAAGTTTGATGCACGCAAGTTGAGAAAAATCAAAGTTTGATGGTGCCTATAATGATCGGGACGGTTCAGATCTTCTGTCCAATTTTATGGTATTTTATTGTGTCCAGTAAATCTCAGCCATTCATTTATGTGGGTCCTATCTACGTTTATTTATGTGTGGTCTATGCAGGACCCGCATAAATAAATGACTGAGATTCACTGGACACAATAAGACATTATAAAACTGAACAGAAGATCTTGTTCCTGATTGGGACACGGTGGCTTGCAGTGAATATGTAGTAGGCGGTGCTTTTAGCAGAAACTTCTCCTTTCCAAATCCAAATGGGAGCATCTTTGGTTAGTAAGGTTATGATGTTAATTTGCTTTCAACATACGAAGAGCTAAGTGTTCCCCTTTCCTATGAGCTTGTCACTCGTACTTGTAGTCTCCAACTACTAATGACCCAGATACGTTAATTACAGTTAAAAGGAAAAAAAGGTTGCGTGCAACAAGGAAAACCAAGCTAAAACAGAGCAATGAAGACCCAGCCAGGCATCTTTTTCTGATTCATACGTGATGCTTTCTACCAGATCAAGGAGATAATAACCATGTCTAACCTGAATTAAGCCACAAACAAGAGGGTAAGATGTTAATTCTTTCTTACAATAAATTGCAGGATCTTAGAATCTAATAAATTTTCACAATAACATAAGCTTGACCCATTGTATTTCCGATACTTTCCGAGTAGATAATCTTCAATAATCTTTGCAAGATCTTCTTGGATTGTGTTTTTCTCTCTCTTGGCCTTTATTTCCTTATTTTTTTGATGGAGAGATATTGATACATGAAAGACATTATAGGTAGAGAGAGAGAGGTAGTTATCTATTTAAAAATTCAAAAAACACATCTTTTCATTATCATTATCTTTACATTCCATCAATGTAAATACATCATATTATTTATTTTAATTAAACCTAATATCTTTTTACTCAAATAACTAATGGGATTTAACATTCTTAAATAATTAAACCAAAATATATGGGCCACATATAATGAAATTATCTAATATAAGAAACACATTCACTAAAGTTTAACTGATTCTTAAAATCCTTTTTATGCTAATTGAGAAGCCAAATAAAGCAAAAGTGCCGATGCCCCGCAGAGTTTGCATCTTTTCCATGATTTAAAGATGCCTTCTCATAGTCGGGACCTTCCTAGAACATCTCGTAAGAAACTGTTACGGTTTGATCTAATTGTAAGGTATGAAACTTGAATCTCATATTGATTAAATACAAAATTGATATGAAATTTATAAGGGCTTTGGGTTCTCTATTCTCACAAGCTAACTTTTGAGGTATGACTTTCCTAAAGTCCTTATTAATTGGTATCAGAGCCGGTCTTGGGGTGGTGGCCCATAGAGTGGTGACCTGGGAGTGCCAGCCGTAACCAACGTGGCCGTGACCAACAAGAATCTCATAATAGTGACCCATGAAATGGTGACCTGAAAGTGTTAGCCGTGACCAACATGGCCTTGACCAATAAAGACATTAGTCCTTATGGGGGGACGAATGTTACTGTTTGATCTAATTGCAAGGTATAAGACTTGAATCCTATATTGGTTAAATACAAAATTGATATGACATTTATAAGGACTTTGAACTCTCTGCCTAAGTTAGCTTTCAAGGTTTGGCTCTCCTAAATTCCTTATAAGAAACCAAAAAAGAAGAAGATATTTATTGTACATCCACAAGGCATCGAACTTGTATAATTAGAACATAAACCATTAATCTTCGGGAAACAAGTACAAAAAGATAGAAGAATATTAACCCTTTCACACTTTTAATTTGACAGTGTACTTCGTATTAAGTTTGGTGAGAATTGATAGGTAAACTTGGTTCATTGATCGAGCTTGCTACCAGCAACATCCACGACAAACCTATATCTCACATCGTTTTTCTCGAGCCTTTCAAAAGCAGTGTTTATATAGTCCATTTTCACCATCTCAATCGTGGAGCTCAAGCCCTTTTCGTTGCAGAACTCAAGCATTTCCTCTGTTTCTTTCATGCTTCCAATGAAGCTCCCCGTGATTGATTTTCTCCCTATTAAGATCACCAACAAATCATAATCAGATAACAAAGAACAACAAGGTTTAGGCGGCCATCTAATAACAAAGTACAGTAATCTGTAACAAGAACGCATACTGGAATTTCCAAGCAAATTGAATGAGAAGAGAGTACTCACCAAGCATGACCATAGGTGTAACGAACTGGAGAGGGGTATTGATAGCACCCAACAAGATCAGCTTCCCATCAAGTTTCAACAAAGGAAGGTAAGGCTCAAGAGGGTGGAAGACAGGCACAGTGTCAATGATATAATCAAGAGAGTCAGCAAATTCTTGCATTCTAGACGCATCTGAGTTGACCAAGTACTCATCAGCACCAAGATGCTCCAAAGCCTCCTCTCTTTTCTTATCAGAAGAGCTAATCACGGTAACATGGTGTCCCATTGCCTTGGCTATCTTCACTCCCATGTGCCCAACTCCTCCAAGCCCTAATATGGCTCCTCTTAGTCCACTTTCCATCAATCCAAAGTGCTTTAATGGGCTGTAAATTGTTACCCCAGCACAAAGTAGAGGCGCTGCTTGCTCTGGTGACATCCTATCAGGTATCTTCACAACAAACCTAAGTAAAGGTCAAACCTTCATTAATAAGACTACAATTTTTTTCTTATTCACTCGGTTAATGAAAAACCAACAATTATTCTGTGATGGGTTTCATCCTCTTCATTCCTCCTCTCAGAACAGTAAAACTGTTGAAGATATTTATTTGAATTGACAGACAAATTTATGCATGCTGTGAGGGGAAAATGGGAAAGTTTGGATTTTTACTTCTGATGGACGACCATGGATTCAGCAAAACCGCCTTGCGTTGGTTTACCATCAGTGTAGACATCATTGTACGACCAGATTTTCTTGCTGCAGTATTGTTCATTGTCCGATTTGCATGGCCTGCACTGTCTGCAGCAGCCTACCACAAGGCCGACACCAACGATGTCTCCGACCTTGAAACTAGCCACATCTGATCCCACCTCCAACACCTCACCCACAACTTCATGACTATTGATCCACAAAACCAAGTAATACAATCAGAAAGTGGAAAAAGAGTAGAAGTGCTTATGAGCCCAAAAAAAAAAAAAAAAGAAGCTAAAGAGAAAGAGTTTATACACTGTCCTGAAAGAAATGTCTTAAAATTTAAGAGAGTAGTACCCAGGGACCATGGGATAGTTTGACATGCCAAGATCATTCTTGGCTTGGTGAATATCAGTGTGGCATACTCCACAGCACAGAACCTTGATATAAATATCCTCAGGATCTGTGTCTCTACACAAAAACACAATTTATCCAGAAAAAAAACATCATAAGAGACGATACGTCAATAGTACTGCTCCTTTCTATACATGTATACGTAACAAAATATAAGATCATCAATCCTAAGCGTATCAAAACGTGGAAAAACCTGAGAGTATAGGTATATGGAGATAGGATTCCAGATGGGTCTTTCGCTGCCCATCCAACAATTGTTCTTTCAGTTGCAAGGATACCCATTTTCCCAGTGACTGATGGCAAAAACAAGGAATGTTGTAGATGAGCGTGTGGACACTACATGTACATAAAGCAAGCACTGTGAGGAGGTGTATATATACACAACAACTGTTAGAAATAATCAATATAAAATATAATCACGTAGATCATGTTAAACATGTTAAACAGATCTTTGCATATGCATACAATACAAATAGGTGTACGTGATTAACAACGATTGGGATGCGAGACGAGGAAGCAAAAGCTAACTTGGCAGTGCTGAAGCATGACATCTCAGCAAAGGGTCCCTGAGCGTGGTAGTTGAATCGAAGTGGGGTGCGTGCCATCCTCTGCTTCCATCACCACGGCTTCAATTTTTATTTCTTCAAGCTGATTGATGCGCGAACATCAAGTTTAAAAATCAAACGATTAATTATCTTTTGTTCTGGAGTGTCTCCTTCCTTAGTTCAACGAGAGTGAATTAGTCAGTGTCAAGCTTACCCGCATAATCCAGTAAAGTTTGATATATTTTTATTTAATCATTTCTCCATATATTTACAAGTTAGGTTTCAATTAAAAATATTACGATCTTAAGTAGAGATAACAAACTATTAAACTATCTAGCCTCAATCATATTTACACATAACCTTATGTTATATGAGGGACCTTTTCGACTTACAAACCAAGCTACTGCCACTGTTGGTGGCTCAAGTTAACTGGTTTAACATCCCACCAGAAGATGAGTTGAAGGTTGCATAGAATGATGGATAATGTTGGTGATGGTGGGTCTACTTCAATTAGCAATGGCTCTTATGAAATTAAGCTATTAAGGTGAAACGGTCATTTAATATTACAATCTCCTCGAAACATTTGAACTTAAAGTGCCATTTCATTATCCAAATTAGTTTTGTTTATTACTTCTTGTTCAATAAAAGGCATCAAACCTCTTCTGGATTAACCTCATTAGTGAATGAATTAGGTTTGTATATCAATGTTTGTCAAAGACATATTACAAAAATTGCAAATGTTTGACTTGATATCGACGTTAAAGCCATCAGCATGAGAAACCAGACACGTAACAAAACGGAGTGATCCCTCTACAAGTTCCATGATTTGCTTACAGCTCTACAATATTTATTGGTTCACCTGCCACACAACCAAAACGTTGACAATCTGTGAATGGCTAGAGCAGAAGAGCTGGTATGATCTTTCTGCTTAAATTTTGTAAATATGGAAAATTCTTAAACTGAAGACTTTCATCTTCGAAGAAATAGTAATAAAGTCGTTAGTCATGTGGTAGTAAGTTGAATTTGCCTCGACTTTTGTAGCAAAGAGTGGCAATGGAAAATGATTTGTACTTTTCTTATGAACTTGAATTGTATTGTATTGTATTGTATCTTCTGAAATCATCAGAAAAGTAAAATCTTCTCTTCTCTAGCAATTGAAGACATTTCCGTTGTTCCAGAACTGGTGGAAAATTATGGCAACCGTCAAGTTGTCTTTGTGCTAATATTATGATTCATGCGTTTGAAACTTCTTCAACGTTTTTATTCTAAACTCGTCGTTATCATTGTATCACTATCCTTTTGCTTGCCATTCCCACCTATAATAGTGAACATATCTAAAAAGACAAAGATGATGAGACAGTTGTGAACCACATGTCAAGAATTAATTTAAAAGCCAATAA
>JAOSBM010000205.1:32553982-32572836 GCA_027568955.1 Erythroxylum tenue | reverse complement strand
ACTATAATTGTTGTTGCAGCTCTGAGGGACTCCCCTTTCTTTTCCAGCATGACATTCTTATTTTTAAATAAAAGTGGATCCCACATTTACATATAAAACTCATCGTTTTGTTCAATAATTTGTATTCTTTGATTGGTTATTTTCTATCGGGACATTATCTTTTGTCCCTTTTGCCTAGTTCCATTTCATCTCAACCATCTATTTATGCGAAGATATACAAATAGATAATTGAGATGAAGTGGGACAGAGTTAGGACAGGACAGAGGGAATGAAGAAGTTATAAGCAGTTACATGATTAAAACTTATCAGAACCCATTGTTTATAAGCAGAAAGATGCCTTGCAAGCACCCTGTCAATCATGAA
The DNA here is from genome assembly GCA_027568955.1 of Erythroxylum tenue. Lineage (NCBI taxonomy): Eukaryota > Viridiplantae > Streptophyta > Magnoliopsida > Malpighiales > Erythroxylaceae > Erythroxylum > Erythroxylum tenue. The sequence continues at coordinate 32,572,473 of JAOSBM010000205.1, read as the reverse complement.
TTTCTTCATTGCAAATGCAAGACTTATATGCAAAAATTTTTAAAAAATACCACGTAAGTGAAAACACTGGCAAAGGATAACCTCGGTCAAATCTTTCGTCTTCTTATGATCTATTTTGAGCGTTTTGTAAATATTGAGGTTTAACTTGAACAATTCAAAATGTTAGCTTTAGCGTTCGATTTAAATTCTGGTGTAAATATTAGATTTTAAAATACATTTTTTGCTTAGTTTATGCCACAAAACTAAATAAAAAAGGACTTTAATAAAAATTTGATTATTGTCATTATTTTATTTAAAATAATAGTCCTCACTATTAGATCAATAAATTATCAAATAATTTTTTAGTAAGCTGAGATCCTATTCAAATTAAGTTAATGATCTTGAGTCACTCAACAAGTCAACTTAATTTGAATTAGGTAGATAGTATTTTTATCAATCACAGTTTATATGAATATTAGATTTGTTAGTTGACAACTCTTTGTTGAATTATATCTCACATATTTTTCTTAATCTTATCTTTAAATTCACATGATCATAAGTACTCATCCAAATCATACAAATTTAGTTAGGTAGAATTCATTAAATTAAGATAAAACATATTCGGACTAAAGGGACTTTGAATCACTTAACAAGCCTTACCATAAACATTTCTCTAATTTTGTTCTTAAATAATGGAAAACAGCTATCATCTTCTTAACGTATATTTAATATTTAATTGAAGAATTTAAAATTTCAAAATTTAACTCCGAAAATATATAATCTCATTATATTAATTATTTCTAACATAATTAAAATATAAAAGAAAATCCTTTAAAAATATTTGCTTGCTTGATTCTAATTATTAACTTGATAACTAATTTAGTTTAATTTTTCAACTATTTAAGGGAAATTTGGAAAAAAAATTAGATTAAGTCTAAACAAACCCATATATAATTAAGATATCATATCTCAACTTAATTAGCAAGTCACATGATCTTTTGTAGTTTTTTTAATCAAGGTTCCAAACTTTTGCACATTTTAACTATTACCCAACTCATTTCACATCCAAAGATGCCAGAACATGCATAAAAATTAAGACTTCAACTCAGGCTGAACGGAGATTAGGGTTTTGGTGGGGTTTAGTTGAATTGGAAATTTGAAGATGGTGACCGGTGGAGAAGTTCGCAAGAAGATAGTGATATTCAAGATCATCAAATTGATTTAAAGAACATCAAATTGAGCACATACACATTCACGTTAAAAACAGAACACTATTCTCTGGGCCCAAACTAATAAGTGGGTCCATCATCATTTTCATCATCCATGTTGTAATCATCTTCATCATCGTCAAAATCCACATTTTGATTATAATCATCATCACTGATCTCGTCTTCGGCCTCCAATTCTTCGTCTTGGACTTCCTCGTCTTCTTCTTCCTTTTCCCTTTCGCCTTTCTCCTCTTTACCCTGAATCTTCTGCTCAAGCTTCTCAAAGAGATCCAATTTTTCTAGATCTGACCCTGTATTCCAACGCAGTTTCTTTCGGCTTAGCCTTGAACCTTCAACCAATTCTTTTGGGAAGTTTTTAGATCCAAGCTGAAGAATTTGTTCAAGAGAATCACGTTCAGATTGCACCTTTGGCTTCATCATATCACAAAACCTTTGGATGTCCGTGCTCTCGCTGTTTGATGGGACATTCTTAGGAGTGTCTTTGAGATGATAAGGAGAAGCCTTGAAAAACCTTTGTAACAAGAAATTCCAACTGACTAAGGTCCTTTCATCTTTTACATCTTTCGGATCGGGTAATTCAACTTCAGGGAACAGCACGAACGGCTCTTGCTTGGAAAACCCCCCAAACCCACTCCTCCCATGGTAACCTCGCCCGCGGCCTCTAAACGACATCAGCAGCTAGGGCTTGAAATTGAGAGTTGAGATTGGATAGAATATTAAAACCCTAGACAAGGTGAGACGATAGGTTTGAGCCAGAATGCTAATTCGATTGGGCCGGACTGGGCTGTGTATTTATATATTATCAAAAATCTAAACCATATTTGAAGTAGAAAAAATCACAACTACCGTTACGGTTATACGGATAGTTTTCTACATTTAACAACCGTTTATATATATATATATATATTATCAGAATAACCCGCTACCATTTGGATGCGTACTGGGTAAATTTTTGGATTGACACAATGGTTTACAAATCACGCCAACCTGGTACTTCGCACTAGACAAGCCTTATACGACAGGCTCGATCGAGAGAGCATAAATAGGGGGAATCAAACACAAAATTTTTGGCCCCATGCCCTTCCACTCTACTACCGACCTCCCATTTGTGGAATTACTTCAAATATATAACAGAAATAAGAAAGAACTCAACATTTGAAAGTGATAAATAGAAGTGTCATATTTCCTATTTATGAAAAAAGAAACACAGGTTTATTTATTATTAATATTAAAAATTTTAATTAAAGTTAAACTCTAATTATAATTATAATTATAATTACAGTTATAATTATAAATTAATTTTAATAAAAATTATATATCTTATATTTGATTCTTAAAGTCTTTAAAACTTCACAATTAAGCCCAACTTAATTTAAATTTAAATTTCTTTTTTTAATTGCTCTTTATGTATAACCTATTAGGTTCATAATATGTTATGAATTATTCATAATTAGAATTAGATAAATTAAATATCTTTTTAATTTATCTTTAATTCTCTAATTAAATAATTTAAAATCATAGATCAAGACTGATATCTAGCAACGTGTCATGATTACTCAAATATTATAGATGTTAAAGTAGTTTTACTCAACATGTCCATGCATAGTTATGATGTATAATTTAATCATTTCATCATCCAATACTCCAATTGGATATAAAGTATGGATATAGTGTCTACTATTTTAAATTCAATCATGTTCGTTCATGCTAATTAGGGGCAAGGCAGCGTTATTACTAGACTTTCCCAGAACCTATGCCTCAGCAAAATTTCTACTGAGTGTTGTTGTTGTTGTTTTTTTAAATACCTTTTCAAATGTCAATTCACCATAGCTAAAAAAATTCCTTAAATCAATATTAATCAAGAATAGTGAAACATTCTATCTAATTACTTCAGAGTGACGAATCCTTTGTTGACTTACTTAACTATATTCATATGGTTCATACTATACGCAAGTATTATCTACTGAGTTACGCTAAATAGAATAGGTCATAAGTAGCATTAAACTACATTAAGTCCCATATGAAATACTTTAAGAATCCCAAGTCTAGGAATCAATTATACAACCATCATAATGAGAAAATTCACATACACATAAGTATGTTCCATTTAGGACCTTCATAATCGGATCAATTTAGTGAACTTATTCTCTAATAAGTACTCACACGTTTGCTTAAGTATCTCAACACTTTAATTTGTAAGATCAATTACTTTCTTCATAAGAAAGAAACATAACGTATGCTAGTTTTACTATTTCATCAATATCCCATCTTGATGAAACTACAAATAGGAACAATTTAGAAATAATACATAAATATAAATTGAATCTTATAATTATAATCTCATCATAATTATATAGTAATTATTCCAGAGATTTTATCTTTAGTATTAAAACATTAAATATACTTAACAAAATAAAGATAAAGAATAGCTTTTTAATTAAAACAATAATGTTATATATAAAATTGCAACTAACCATTTGGCTGCAAGTGCATAAACCAATAATTTCCCACCTATATTAAAGTTAATCGCCTATATATTTACTATCATATCCATCCATATGCCTATCATGTCTTTTTTGAGATAATGGTTTAGTGAGAGGATTTGTAAGGTTCTTGTCAATGGTAACTCTCTTTAATGTTATATCTTTTCGCTCTATTATCTTCATGATCAAATGAAACTTCTTGAATACATGTTTGGACTATTTGATGAGACATTGGTTCTTTTGCCTATACAATGGCACTATTATTGTCACATTACAATATCATTGGCTCAACAATGTTAGGGCTCACTCCAAATTTGGTAGCAAACTTATTGACCTAAATTACTTCTTTTGTCGGCTCTGATATTAAAATGTACTCTACTTCAATCGTAGAATCTGCAATGGTTGGTTGTGTGAACTTGTCCAACTTACTGCACTACCATTTAAAGTAAAAATATACCCTAATTGTGATTTGCTATCATCTAGATCAAATTGAAAACTAGCATTTGAAATACCCCTAAAATCTTAATTCAAATCCTCCATAGACCAAAAAAACATCTTTAGTCATTTTTAAGTACTTTAAGATGTTGTTTTTATAGCCATCTATTGATTATCACCAGGATTTTCTTGAAACAACTCGTTACACTCAAAGTATAAGAGAAATATGGTCTATTACATATATATGATTGATTTGATTGCCGAAGCACATGAAACATAATCCATTTGATCTTTATCTTCTTATATTTTAGGGCACATACTCTGTGAGAGAGAAATTCCATGCAAAATGGGTAAGAATCCCCTCTTTGAATTTTCCATGCTAAACCTCTTTAGAGCTTTGTCTATATACATGGATTAGGATAAGCCAAGCAACCTCTTTGATTTATCTGTATAGATCTTTATTCCCAAAATATAGGTTACTCCTCCCATATCCTTTATAGAGAAGTTCTTGGACAACCAAATCTTTAAAGATTTAGGCATTGATATGTTATTTTCAATCACCAATATATCATAATAATAGGAAGACAACTAGAATCCCACTAACCTTCTTATAGACACATGGTTTATCCACATCTTTTATAAAATCAAAATCTTTGATTGTCTCTTTAAAACTGATGTTCCAACTCCGTGATGCTTGTTTAAGTCTATAAATATACTTTCACATCTTGCATACTAAATTAAGAAATCTCTTCTATTCAAAACCTTTAAGTTGAGACACATACATATCCCCAAGCAGATTCTCATTGAGAAATGTTGTTTTGACATCCATCTGTCAGATTTCATAATCATAGTATATAGCTATAGCCAATAAAATCCTTATGGATTTAAGCATAACTACTGGTGAAAAGGTTTCATCAAAATCAACTCATTGTTTTTATTTGTAAGCTTTAGCTACTAACCTTGTTTTGTACACATGTATAATACAATGCATGTCCGTTTTTTGTCGTAAAAACCCATTTGCATCTTATAGTTACAATACCATCATGAGCATCCATTAAAATTTCATACTTTGTTAGTGTAAATGGATTCTATTTTAGATCTCATAGCTTTGTAATATTTTAAAGAATCAATGTCAAACATTATTTTTTAAAAGTAGTAGGCTCATTATATATGAGCAATACATTGTCTTTCCCTTTTCTAATATGTAAATCTAATCTAATGCGAGGAGGATTATCCTACTCGTATGTCATGGGTTATATGTCTCGTGAATCATTAATTGTACATCATATGTATCAACTTGAGGTTCACGTTTTATCTTAATGTGAAATTGTCGTTCTTAAACTTCTCAAAGTTCTACCTCGCTCCCACTCCTTTCTCTGAGAATAAATTATCTTTCTAGAAATATTGCATGTCTTGATATAAACACCTTTTGCTTAACAGGAAGGTAAAATTGATATCAGATACTCTATTTTAGATACCCCAAAAATTTTCTTTTATCTAGTTTATATTGAAGCTTATTAGATGTTGCATGCTTCACATAAGCATAACATCTATAAATCTTTAGGTGTGACAACTTTGATCTACTACTAGTCAATATCTTATATGATATCTTGTCAACTGATTGGGATGGAATTTTATTAAGAAGGTAAGCAGTAATTTCAAGGGCATATCCCTAAAGGAGATAGAAAGGATCGTATGACTGATCATATAGCTAACCATATCTAATAGTGTAGCACTTCACTCTCGCAAGACATGTACCCGACATCCTGAGCGGTGTCCGAGTACGAATCCCGCAAGGGTGATATGCTAGTACAATTAAACACTTGAAAGTCAGTACATTTTTTTTCACATTTATCATACACGTATGCAGAAATCAGAAATCAAATCAGGCCCATACTTTTATTTCATAAACATCGAAATAATAAATATTATTACACTTATTGATCATTCTCTTTTGCAAAACATTCCAATTTGGAAAAATTGTTACATACAAAAATATTTTCAAATACACATGATACAAAAATTGCAGAATACATTCTTTCATACAAAATTAATGAAAGTACTTATGCAGACGTGAACTGATCCCGACATCTATCTCTTGCTTGAAAGCAGTGGCTATACTCCCGTTAGCCTAACGGGATAATTCTTCTGAGCCTAAAAAATATTGCAAATTTTGGGTGAGTTTTGTGAACTCAGTGAGTGACCATCCTCGATGGCTCACTCATCACATAACACATACAATTCACATATTCACATAATTCATATCATTTCATTAATAATCATATTGAATCACATACTCTTGATCAATCATTTCACATTTTACATTCTACACATATCACATTCAGAAGTCATTCAAACCATTATAATCATTCATATCATGCATATGTAGTGCACATGAGACTCACTTTCAATTTGTTACTTTGTTGTGATCGAGTGCCTAAACTGTCCCATATCAATTGCAGATATCGGGCTCATTGATAACTGTCTCGTATTCGTTGGGGATACCGTCATTTTACATTGTGAGCCTTTGGCTCTTATACACTTTCTGAGCTTTAAGCTTTTTTTCACAATCTAAGCTTTAAGCTCTTTTTCACATTTTGATCATTAAACTCTTTTTCGGTGGCTACTTCAGCCACAACTGCCTTTACGTTTCATGCATTCATGTAATGGAATGCATCATATGTCATATGCTCAATCAGTCACATGCTTGCACATTCACATTCAAATCACATTTTCCATTAGACCCAAAGTCTGGCATTCAACATCAAGTTAAGAAGCACTTATTTTGCCACATTCACATACAAAGAGCACTTCTATATCTCATTCATATATCACAATCATCGAACCTTCATTGTCCGGAATCAACACAATCAAATCACATTCATTTAATAATTCAAACATAATATAAAACAAATAATTAATTGAGTGAGACCGTCTAGGTTACTCACTGTACGCTCCATATTAGCAATTGCTTTCAAGATCTGGAAACATCTGAATGTGGACGCTTATCCTGCACATCAACATTATGCAATACACACATTGCACACACACATTAATAACTTAGCACAATTATAAGTATTCAATAATGCACAATGCACAATGCATGTTTATGACAATCCCGGGTTTCGCTCAATTTTTCTCTTCCCGTAAACATTCATATTCCTAATCTCATATAAGTATTATTTATACTTATGGTTTATACCTCAATAAAACCATTAGAATCACAATTCCTAACTCACTTGGTTAATTCAGATTTTTCCTAAAATATACTTTCAGGTCTACAGTTCACGCTCAATCAAAAAATGAAAATGAAATAATTTGAAAATAGTCTCTTCTAGAAAATTGTTCTCCCATCACTTAAGTTTCTAATGAAACCAAAATTATTCAATTTGGTTCAGAAATTTGAAAGTGATTCTCCCAATATTTTCGAACTATTCTCATTCTGAAATAGTACACTATACTCAACTTCCATCCAGAAATTGAAAGTCTTAGAGAAGTAATCAAAATTTGACTTCTTCAGATGATTTGTAGCCCTATTCTCTAGTTTACTCCAAATAAAAAATCATCTTATTTGGAGCTCTATAGATCAAGATATGCTTAAAAATACAAAGTATGTTTATAACTAAGTCATGCTCTTCCAACCAATCCATTTACTTTCTTTCCATCAATATTTTTCAAATCAACACCAAGGCTACCAATTTTTTTATGGAGAGGTAAAAAAAATGTGTTAGGAATCTATTGGTTCAAGAATCACTTCATTTGGAGGTCGGACGAAGAAGTTATGGACAAAAGAATCAAACATGATTTTGCCCTCAATCATACCTGTTTCGGTACAATTAGCATAACTTTCACTAGAGATATCGGATTGTGGCCATTTTAGGGAGGTTTCGAAGAAGAATTCGAGATTTACAACTTTTGTGAAGACCTTGAAAAGAGAATTTGCCAAATAGAGGGTCAAAATCTCGAATTTCCAAAAGTGTAGATGGATCAGACGAAGTGATTCAGTCTAAGATGAATCAGACGAAGTGATTCAGTCTAAGATGAATTAGACGAAGGGATTCAGTCTAAGATGAATCAGACGAAGTGATTTCTACGGGGTCTTCCTCTAACTATCATTTAAACAATCTTTCTCATCTCAGACCATCATCTTACTCACTCTAAATTCATTCTTTTATTCATCTCTAAAAGCACTCTAAACTCACGTATACAGTGAATACACAACCATAAACAAAGCATTTACTTGTTCTTCTCTCCAAATTTGTTTGCACTTAATTATACACGTTTCCTATGATCTTCCAACTTATAAATCATTTCTACACTATCTCACACATCAAAAATTTTCATATCTTAAACCCTCGGTGTTCATGAAAAATGCCCATTTTCCTTCATGATCATGCAATGACAAATAAATCACCATTTTGGTTTCATAACTCAACAACTCTAAAGGATTTACACAATATTTACTTTTTAAAACTAAAAAATATTCAAAATATCAAAAAGCTCTAACTTCTCATGCATCCACGTGCACCATCTTGAAGGTGGATTAGGTTAGGTTTTCTTGGGGTAAATGAAAGAAATAACAAAGTGGGAGTAGCAATAGGTAGAGGAAAGCAAAGTGTAACTTTGGTGAAGGTTCGGTGAAACAAGATCCGAAGAAGAAGAAGAAGCTTCAAGAAGAAAGCTATAAAGAAGATATTTTTAAGACAAGACAAACAATGTCTTTGTCTTTCAAAGTTAAAGGGATAGCAGTATACTTTTTAAGATCAACTTTACAAGTGACACCTGTCACTCATCCATCTTTTAAGGCTTTAACTAGTTCTCATTTAACTAGTCCAACCAACTCCAATATTTTTACTACAATTGTCTCCCAATTTTTTTAATATCATTTTCTTAAAAATTATAAAGTCATCTATATATTGCTCCACTATCATTTGACTATTATTTCTATTTCCATTTATAATTGACTTGCCACAATTCGGTTTTTAATACAAACAAGCCACAATTCTCAATAATATCACATTACAATTCAATTATACCCGGAATGTCAATGAATGCATGTACAATCATTTTAATGTGTGCAAAATTTCAAATTCACTTGCATGTATGCTAACATTATGCATGAGTATGAAATGCATTTTTCTTAATCTCTCATTGATCTCACATGTACCATATTTGAGGGTTCTAACCCTTAGTATGGGAACGAGATGTTACAAATAGAGTACAATTTCTCCTCTTGGACACTCCATTATGTTACAGAGTTCTAGGAGGAGTACAATGTGAGAGAATCAGATTCTGTTTCAAGTAACCAAGAAATTTATAGTCTAAGTACTCAACACCTCAATCAGATCTAAGTGTTTTAATACTTTGACCAGTTTGTTTTTCAACCTCAAGACTAAATTCTTTAAACTTTTTAAATAATTAAGAATTTTGTTTCATCAAATACATATAATCATATCTAGAATGATCATATGTGAACATAATAAAATATAAGTATCCAACTCTAGTGTAAATAGATATAGGGTAGCATACATCGCTCTCGTAACTCACTAGCACACTCTCAATTTACACTAAAGGGTAGCTTGGCCATCTTTCTCAACAAACAAGATTCACAAGTTTTATATGATTCATAATCAAAAGGATCCAAATATCCTTTTTGTACGAAACTTTGTGATTGTATTTTCGTTGATATGACCTAACTTACAATGGCATAAATAGGATGGATTTTGATGACTTAACTTTCTTTTCTTGCTATTTATATTAAGGATTGACCTTTTAAGATCTGATTTATATAAACTATTTGTAAGTAATCTAGATCCATAATAAACATCATCTTTGTAAAAATGAAGGTTAATTGTAAAAAAAAATCTTAAACTTTACTTAATTTGCAATACTAGGCCAAAATTTAAAAAATGGTGCTAAAGTACCTCAACTTTAATTTGTGTCAAAAATAGCTCAATGTTAAGTTCTCAGTTAAATTGGATGACATACTGAGCTATGCCAGATTTATATATTTTCCATGTGGATGTCACATATGAAATTTATTATTTAAAAAATTTCAAACATGTCAACTTAAGAAAACCTTAAAATTAAGTTAGCCCTAAAATTATTCACTAGCATTCCTTCATCTTTTTTATTTCTTTGCTAGTTTCCCTGTGTAGCTTCGGTGGCTATTAGAATTGAGGTCCTTGACAATGTTAGACATTGCTTCTTTAAAAGTAATAGACTCATCATTTATGAGCGATACATTGTCTTTCTCCTTTTAAATATGTAGATATAATCTAGAGGGGAATGGCATATCCTACTAGTGCATCAAAGACTATATGTTTCTTAAACCCTTGGATGTACATCATATGTATCAGCTTAAGGTTCATGTTCCATCTGGATGTGAATTTGTGATTGTTAAACTTCTCTAAGTTAACTTACTCCCACTTTTTCCCTTAAGGATAAATTATCTTTTTAAGAATGTAGTATGTCTTAAAACAAACACCGGGTGGCCCGGCGGATTGCTCTGGATAACAGCTGCTCTTTCTGTGGGCAGGATGAAACCATGCTCCATGTCATTCGGGACTGTCCGCGGGTGTCCGAGTTCTGGCGGCTTTTCCCTCGCGAGGTTGTGGACTCCGACTTTTTTCGGCAGGCAGAGACCCCGTGGTTACAGTCCAATCTCACGAAGTTTGTTCAAGTTCATCAAGCTCAATGGGCCACGGTGTTTGGGGTAGCCTGTTGGTTCCTCTGGTAGTGGCATAATCGCTACGTGTTTGAGACCGATTTTGTTTGGCCGAAGGAAGGGCCCCGAGTTACCCTTGCTTTTGTTGATTGGATTGAGCGGGCCCAGCTAATGGAAGCCCGCGTGTTTCCCCCTTCGGGTGTTCCGATGGGAACTCTTGTCGGTTGGTCCAAACCTCCGGAGGGGTGGATCAAACTTAATATGAACGGTGTGGTGAAGTTAGGTGACTCTACGATTTCTACAGGGGGTTTACTCTGAGATTGTCACGGCAACTGGTGTGGTGGATTTCAGCATAATCTCGGCCAGAGTACGCCTTTAACGGCGGAGCTATGGGGGGTGTTCAATGGCCTTACTTTGGCTTGGGATAAGGGGTATCATAGGGTAATTGCCGAGGTGGATTCCACCGAGGCCATTACTCTTCTCCATGATTACCACAATGGGCTAACTGAGCTTTCTTTTTTGGTGACAGGTATCTGGGAGCTGTTACGGAGGCCTTGGGAGGTTCGTCTACAGCATGTCATTCGGGAGGGGAATCAATGTGCCGACCGGTTGGTGTACTTTACCAGCATTCTCAATGCAGGTCTTCATGTCCTCCAGGTGCCGCCTTTTGGAGTCCAGGAGTTGCTTTGGCGCGATACCCAAGGATCGTTGTTTGCTAGAGCGATGAGTTAATTTCGGCCGTCTTTGTAACAAAAAAAAACAAACAAACACCTTTTGCCAATAAACAAATTCACAATTTTCATATGATTTATAATTAAAGGGATCCAAATATTCTTCTTTATGTAACTTTATGATTTTAGTTTCATTGATATTACCTCACCTACAATTCTATAAACAAGATAGATTTTGGTCCCTTAGCAAATTCCTTTTGTTTTTATTCTTATTCTTCTTAAAGCTCTTTTTCTTATTTTTGAAAGAATCCGCAATAAGAACAGAACCTGGATTCTTCTTAAGGCACTCCTCTACAATCTTGAGCATATTTAGAAACTTAGGCAATGTCACATTCTTTTAGTTCATATGAAAGTTTATAATGAATTGTGAAAAGTTAAAAGAAAGAGACTGAAGCCTCAAATCAATACTTAACCCATGGTCTATGACAAAACCTAGTTGGCCTAAATTTTCACTATAGACAATCATCTTTAGTATATATAACTTAACTAAAGATATTTCTGTCATTTTGCATTTATATAATGCTCTAGAAGTCTCATAAGTCTCCATCTTATTTCATGCACCAAACAACTTCTTAAGATGTATAATTATGATAGGACCATCCATAATTTCATTTTTTTCTTATGAAATTGGGAGGTAAACTAGCCAATTTCAGATATTTAGCTTATTCAACATCATCAATATAACTCTAATATAGCTCTCAAACTTCAATAGTTGCATTTGAACTAGGCTCCATTGGAATTGGTACTTGAGAATAGTTCTCAATCTTTGAAGTCAGTATGCGAAATCAGGTTTAGTAAGTTTTTTAGCATCTGTGATGCTCTTCAAGTCCAAATTGGTACTCATTTTATCCAACAACTAAAAGACATGCCACAAAACTAAATAAAATAAGGACTTTAATAAATATTTGGTTACTCTTGCTATTTTATTCAAAATAATAGCGCTCATTACTAAATCGAGAAATTATCAAATAATTTTGTAGTGGACTAGGATCCCATCCAAACTAAGTTAATGCTAAGTCACTCAATAAACTAACTTAATTTGAATTAGGAAAATAACGTTCTTATCAATCACATCTTATGTGCTTTTGAAAACTATTAGGTTATAACTCTTTGCCGAAGTATATCTCCTATATTTTCTTAACTTTCCCTCTAAATTACTATGATCATGAGTCACTAATCAATGTACAAATTTAGTTAAGTAGGACACACTAATTTAAGATAAAATATATTTAGATTAAAGATGCCTTAAGTCACTTAATAAGCCTTACAATAAACACAAATTTGATTTTATTATCAAATAATGGAAGACAATTATCACATTTTTAACATGTACTTAGCATTTAATTGAAGGATTTAAAATTTTGAAATTTAGGTCTTGTAAAAAATTAATATAATCTCATTATATTAATTATTTCTAACATAATCAAATTATGAAAGAATATCATGTAAGATCTTTTCTTGATTCTAATTATTTATTTAATAACAAATTTAGTTTAATTTTTCAACTGTTATCAAGAAATTTTTTTTGAAGAGGATTATGCGAGATCAAACATGAAAAAAATAGAAAGCAAAAATAATACAAAAGTAATATGTAAATAGAGCTTTATTCCTTCATAAGAAAAGCATTTAGTCTTTCAATTAAGATAGGATGATTTTTAAATAAAAAAGTAATCAATAATATCAAAGTATTTTGTCTCCTGCTTAGACTAACAAATCCACGAGAAATTATTATATCGTCTATTCAAAGAGGAGAAAGGAGTTTGGATATGCTAATGATTCAAAAAGATCTAATTCTTACATAACTGATTAAAAAATTTGAAGTGAAAAAGGAAGTTTCTCCCTCAACAAAACTGGAATAAAGTTGAGACAAAATACCACAAAAACTTTCCACACCAATTCCATTCAAATTTTAGCAAGTCCATGATTTTTCATGGTTCTTTTGTCAATGTTCAAAACTTTCACACATTTCAACTATTACCTAACACATTTCACATCTAAAGAAGCCAGAACATACATAAAATTTAAGACTTGAACTCAAAGCTAACCTGTTTGGTAGAATGAGATTAGGGTTTTGGTAGGTTTGTAAGGAATGTTCAATTTAGTTGAATTGGAATTTCAAGATAGTAATTGATGGAGAACTGTGCACGATGGAAGCTCAATTAGTATTTGTTGGGCTTAAGCCTAAGCCTAACAGAATTTTATAAGATTGTGTTTTTAAATAAATAGGAACATTAAGTATAAAACAGAGGGATTTAGTTTAATGTTGATGTATAAAGAACTTAAGTATAAAGAACTTAAAGGTAATATATTGATGTAGTATTTTTTTAACACAAATACTATAGTACAAATTTTATTGAATATTTTTTTGTTCTCATAGTTATTTGAATAAACATATTTCCCCTTACAATTTAGTTGCATTAATTTTCATATTATATGTCCTCTCTAATGAACTAAAAATGATTTTATAACTAATCAACATCAACTATAGGATATCATACTCTCATATATAAATTACTAGCACATGAAATTTATAAGTAAATCTAATATTTCTTTTTGGTGTGTGAGGGCATGTTTTAATAATTCTTAGTTGATTAAAGTTGAGTACGTAGAGTATAACTTTTCGGGATATATGGTGGTTATCGATGTGAGGTAAAGATTGTTGCTAAAATTATACCATAAAAGGAGTGTTTTAAATATCTAGGATTTATCATTCAGAGCAATAGAGAGATTGATGAAGATATAATTTATTGGATCAAATTAGGGTGGCTTAAATGGAGAAGTGCACCACGAGTTTTATATGACAAAAAGCTTAAAGGTAAATTCTATTGTTTAACGATTAGGTCAGCCATGCTCTATGGGACAGAGTGTTGGCCCATCAAACAAGTGCATACCACCACTATTACTATTACTACGACTACTATTACTACTAAGACTATGATTATGACTACGACTACGACTACGACTACGACTACTACTACTACGAATATTACTACTACTCCTCCTTCTACTCGTACTCCTCCTACTATTACCATTACTATTACCACTACCACTACTACTATTACTCCTACTACCTCCTCCTCCTCCTCCTCCTCCTCCTCCTCCTCCTCCTCCTACTATTACTACTACTATGACACCTAATACTACCACTACTACTATTACCCCTACTACCTCCTCTACTACCACTACTACTGTTACCCCTACTACCTCCTCCTCCTCCTCCTCCTCCTCCCACTATTACTACTACTATGACACCTAATACCACCACCTACTACTACTACCACTACTACTTCTACTACTACTACCTCCTCCTCCCCCTCCTCCTCTTACTACTACTACTACTACCATTCATAACTTGAAAATATGGAACATAATTTTCACTCCACCTAAACATTAAAAAGATGTACATAGAAATTAAAACAAACATTTAATGAAGTGTCAAAACATTATTAACGATAATAAGCCAAGGACATGATATATTCACTATTAATTAATAAGATAAGTAAAATTATGAAAATAATCATTATGATTATGTTAAGAAGAAACATAACATGATAATTATGTCTCTCTACTAGGTAAGGGTAAAGCTACATAATATCGGGCCTTCTTAGACCCCGCGTCTCAGCGGGACTTCAATTGGATGTTAAAGATGATGATGATGATGATGATGATAACATGATAGTTACATAAGTACCTAATAATAACAAAATTTTAAATTGGTGCCCACAAGGACTAGTTTAAGTGATGAATTTGTTCTTTCTAAAAGTCTCTAAATTCAAGAAAATATAGGTTTGAATTACAATAAATTACACTTCATTTCAACCTTAACGAAGATGGATAATCGGGATTGAAGAGATGATGAGGTATGCAAGCTAATTTGAATCAAACTAATTATTTTATTATATGTTAGTTAGCCCATCCAATTACTTACTTGGAGCACATAGTTTATAGGCTATTACATGCACCCAACAATTTATCCAATGTGTACCTAAAGGGAAGCAGTAATGAGTTCTACTGATTTCAAAAAAAAAAACTTTGAATCGGAGACATTGATTTCCTAATCAAAGAATATTCAGTATTTTAATAGCATAAGAAGAAAGAATAGATAAAAAAAAGGAGTGGAAATACTTTTACTAATATTAAACATTTAAGATCACTAGAAAATTTAGATGGAATATTAATTAAATATAGTCCGTATATTTACAAAAGTAAATGAATATATAAAAATATTAATATTATCAAATAAATTATTTAATTGATTTATATAAAATGTTTATTCTTTCGTTAAGTCTACACAATAATGATATGAAATGCTAAATATTTAACATCTAATCAAAATTAAGAAAAGTAAGTTTTGGATAGTCTAAATTATCAAACCCTCTTTTAACAAGTTAAACAATGCCACAATTTTACAAATCTTTTGAGACAAGGGTAGCATGATTTTGTAAGAAAATGGTACAAACAAGGTTGTCCAAAATATTGACTAAATTCTTAGAAATTTGGGAGATGCACAAGTTGTTCATTTTGATGAAAGCTCATCATTTAGGTTGTTTATTGATATTTTAACACCTTAAGGTAGCATTGATATAAAGCATTGACAAATTATCACTAGACACTGGAAAAATTTAGACTATAAGCTTGAATCATAAGTCAAGCACTTAACACCTAATAAATAGGACATTCATATTTGGGCAACCAATTTCCTTATCTTATGTCATTTGTTGGTTATTATTATTTTTGTAATACATAAGAGAAGTTATAAGCAATTGTAATTTAACAGTTATAGTAATAGCCTAGAAACCAACCTCAAAAAAATTTGTTTATAAAATAGGATTTAATGTGATAGGCATAACCCATTGTAAGCTCTCATAAGAAGTTGTAAGAATTTATTATGCATAAATGGAGTCCCTTATTCTATTATATCCCATATTGATGTTTATTTATGATCCAAAATGTCCCCAACACTAATGCTTGTAAGGTGTTCAATGAAAAGTAGCTAAGATTATTGTTAGAAAACTTGATTGTTGATTGTTTAGTTACTTAAAAACACTTATAATATACTTGTATAAATGAAGAAACATGTTTTTTCATATATAGTTTATTAGTTTTTGTTTTCTAAAGCACATTAAGAATTTGACTAAAAGTCCCACTAAATTAAGTTGATGCAACTTAGTACAACATAAGACTATTTGTGAATGTTGATGTTACATATAAAAAAAATATGGCCATTATACAACTATACTAGCATGGGTGGATAGTATAACAATACTTGTAACCATTTCATTAGGAGGAATGAAGATGAATTAGTTGCGTATCTCTCCTCTCTCTCTAAAGTTCTTTGCCTTCTATCTTCCTATGGACTCTTCTCTCTTCTTCTCTCTTATGTTCTTCATTTTTATTTATAACAAATGGTATCAAAGAAGTTGATTCTGTGTGAAATTGAAGAAAACATGAAAAGCTTGATGGAAGCACAAATCAAGAACGAGAAAATGTTTTTGGAATTACAAAGTAGGAATGAGAATATTTTTTTGACAGCTCTAAACAGAATAGAAAAATGGAGAATGACTTGCTGCAGCACTATGATGACACAATTCATGCAGCAACAAGGAGTGGAACTGGGAGTAACTAGGCTAGTTACTCAGAAGTCAAAGATTCATGGCCAGTCTTCTCTACCTAATTGTGTGATTGAGAAAAATGCTAATGAAATTAAAAGCCCTTTTAGTCTTGAATGTTGGATCCTGATTTTTTTTTAATTTCTTATTAATTGTTTAATGATTTATTTATGCTTGTTTGTTTGTTTAATTATTTATTTTTAGAATTGGGTCATTAATTTAGTAGGCTTGAATAAAGATTGAAAATTAGTTGGAAAGATTGGGACTTAGTTATAGTTAATGTGGAATTAGTGGATTAAAGGTGTAGAGCCATAAAAGATAAAAGAAGGGCAAAATTGGGAGAACAAGACTAAGGAGGGGCATAATTGGAAGAAAGAAGCTAAATTGTGTCTTAAAATTAGAAGAGGGAAGGAAGTTGTCGTGGAAGCTAAGAGAAGAGGGAAGAAAAAACGTGAAATAGAGAGAAGAAGGAGAAAAACGTGGGAAGCTTGGCAAGAAGAAGAGAAAAGAAGAAAAAGAAGAGAAATCATCTTGTTAAGGTAAGTTTATCTTCTTCTTCTTGCTTTGTTAGAGAAAGAGTTAGAGAGAGAAAGTGTTTTATGTAGAGAATAGGTGTTGGATTGGAAGAAGATGATTTAAAGAACCCATTTGATTTTAGGGTTTCTAAGCTAGGTTTTGGGTTTTCTAACCTATATGGACTATGGGTAGGTTAAGTTTGAACTTGATTTGTGTTAATTTCATTTTGTTGTGATTGTGAAAATTTGGGAGATTTCCATTTGAATTGGAATTGAATGAGAATTTTAATTGTGTTAGGAAATCAAGGACAACCTACCAAAGAGCAAGAGGAAGGGCCAAATTGAATTTGGATTTTCAAGAGTTATTGGTGAATGTTGTCACCTGCAACCAAATATATATATATAAAAAACCAACTTCCTGCAACATAAATTAATGTAGTAGTGGAAAGTCGGGATCGTTCCCCCGAGGAATTCAGACGTTAGTAGTTACGCAATAAATGTCGGACCCCGTTTCCGAGGCCCGACGGATTTGGGACCTAACTGTGAATTTGACTTAGTCGTAATTTAACTGATCAATTAAAACCCTTTTTCCATTTTATTAATTAGCACCTTGAAATTAAGGACCCTCTTGAAGATTTTCAACACATAATGAATTTATCGAAAATAAAAAATGAACAGTATTTTTAAGGCATGTCCGTTAAACGGACATGAAGTGACAAATGTGCACTATTTCACCCGAATGTGTCCGTTAAACGGACACTAATGTCCGTTAGACGGACATGGGCAGCGCATTGGGCACTATTTCAACAGAATGTGTCCGTTAAACGGACCCTGATGTCCGTT
>JAOSBM010000205.1:32461499-32475089 GCA_027568955.1 Erythroxylum tenue | reverse complement strand
TACAGGAGGATTGTGGGTGTAGCTCATGTTGAAGATTTTGAGTCAATTGCTGATGCTGCCAAACGAGCTAAATGTGAACGCCAGGCTCTGGAGATGGCAAAGCTGCTTGTTAAGGAAAGGCGCAAATTTCAATCCATCTCCGAAGTTGTAACAGCCATTGTGATGACAAACTTCTAAAA
The DNA here is from genome assembly GCA_027568955.1 of Erythroxylum tenue. Taxonomy (NCBI): domain Eukaryota; kingdom Viridiplantae; phylum Streptophyta; class Magnoliopsida; order Malpighiales; family Erythroxylaceae; genus Erythroxylum; species Erythroxylum tenue. The sequence goes on along the minus strand of JAOSBM010000205.1, from coordinate 32,474,910 downwards.
AGCTTCTCTCCTCTCACTTTAACTACTGTAATTCGTTATTAAGGCTTGTTTGTTTTTGATGTTTCAAAACAAAACAAATCATAAGAGATATGTTGGAAGAGGATGCCAATTAAAAGAAAAAAGGTACCAAATCAAGCTACTTAGTTGTGGATTGTGATATTATGTTTTAAGTACGAAAGTATTGTTAATATTGCAAAACAATGAAGTACAAGTGGTGGAGTGAGTTTCAGGTCACCTGTTTTCGTTACTTCGTGTCTATCCTGTTTTATGAGCCTTTATTCATTTAATTTTTGTAGGTTTCATTTATTATATGGACAGATACTCATAAAATAGAGTTGACATAGAATAATAGGAGCAGTTGATCTGATCTTGGTGTTGTGAGTCCTAGGTAATCATTGACATTTATGCACTAAAATGACATTTAATGCATGAAGTCTTAATTTTATTAAGTAATGAAATTTGTCACTCAAGATTAAATTTTTTATTAATACTTTAAAAGACTTACTTATGTTAGAGTTTTAAAAAATTATTTGTGTTTTTTAAAGTTTTTAAAATTATAAAAGTAGTTTTATTTTTTATTTTTGTTTTTTACTCATAATCTTATTCATATATTATTTAATATACTAACATAATTCTTATCAATATAATCTAATAATTTAATGAATTTCAAAATTTATAATTACTTTAAATTTTATAAATTAAAATTATTTACTTAATTAACTTATAAAATTAATTTAATATTTAATTATTATCAATAATAAAAATATAAATTATGTAAATATAAACAATTAAAATGTAGCCAAAAAAATACCACAAAAAAAGATAAGATTAGAAAACAAATGATTCCTAAACTTTCACAACTTGCAAAAGGAAAAAGCTTACTACATGTGTCCCCTTTACAACATATTTTAATCCCCTCCATTGCTGTAATCGTCGAACTTTGAGTCCTTATTAAACGAAGGTCGACACCTTCATGTTCCTAATCTCAAGTTTTACTTCACGTCTATCAAGAACTTGAAGCTTTGGAGCTTCAGATTGTGAGGGGGGAAGTAATGAGATTGATATAGCAGGAATAGTTCAAATTCTAACTTGTGGATTTCTACTCCATATCCCTTTCAATTTAAAGTTACAAAAAACAAACTGTCTGTTCAGTGACGAAGCTACAGTGGCCCCCCAAGTTTTTTTTTAAAATTATTTTTAATATATATATATATATAAGGATAAAGTTATTTAAGGGTCAGTGGTGTACTGGGCCCTTCCAAATTTAAAAAAATTAATTCTTGAGTCCTCCTATCTTAAATCCCTGACTCCGTCACTGTGTCTGTTGCTCTGGCTGAGTTATGCAGGGTATCAACGACAATTTTTATGACAACTCACAAATATTGCTTGTATATATTATTTATGAGCCAAAAGTATTTATGAGCCAAAAGTGTATTTTGAACCTTATCATTTATAACAAAATACATGATAGATCATAACATTTCGAAACGTTTAAATTGAACCCCCTACATTTCCAAAAAGTTTGAACATATCCTAAATGAACAGAAAATTTAACAGAGATAACTCCCTATCAGTTGAATGTTACATTAAGTATGTGTAAAGCATCAAAGAGAAGATTGAGAAAAGAGAGAGTAACTGATTTTGTGAATGAATGTGTATATATGAGTTTAGGATTAGTAATTCAGGTTCAGCACTCGGAGAGGTGTGCCCGCTTGGCCCGCCTATGGGGTTTCCTCGAATTAAAAAAAAAATCAGGTTTAGCAATGTAATTTTTTTTGGTGCAATGGAAAGTTAAAACAACAAGAAAAAGAAAAAGAAAAAAGAAACAGATAGCCAAGCCCAGCTAACGTGCTCTCTCAAACAAAGTGCCAACAGAGTCACCAACAAAAGCCATGAGGGCTGAGCTTAGAGGAGACAACCAAAACTGAAATGGCAGCTTATCATGGCTGCCCATTTTGGCTAAAATATTAGCCACATTATTACCCTCCCAGAGAATATGATCACAAGACACATCTCAAACCCAGTTGAGCATAACTTTAATATCATCAATGAGGTTTGTAGAAGGATTAAAGTCATAATTGGTACTGTCAAGTAATCTCAGAGCTTCCATAAAGTCTGAGAATAAAGCAACCTGTTCAAAGCCCTTATCCCAAGCAATGCGGAGCCCCGTTCTTATTGCAAGCAATTTAGCACTCATATTAGTGTCTCTGCTAATATATTCAGAAAATCCACCAAGCCAATGTCCATATCCATCACGAAAGACTCCACCGATACCGGCATCGCCCGGATTTCCCAGAGCACTCCCATCCACATTAAAATTGACAAAATTATTCCCAGGCTACTGCTAGTTGACTAATCTGTTGTCTCTATGACTAGGAGCACCAGGTTTCTTAAAACTTTGGTTCCAATCCCATATAGTACTGGCCACAGAGCGGAATTGTGCAAGAGGTAGAATAAATAATACAATCCTCAATAACTTCTCTATTTCTGATGCACCAGATGGACCAAACAATTGCCAAGAAAGTGATATCTATATGATCACCATTGTCCAATAATGCGGAGTTCAAACAATTAGCCTTAAACCATTGGAAGAAAATAGATGAATCTGAACAGTTACCAACAAGTAGAAGAAACTTTCTCCAAAGCTCCTTCACCTTTGGACAATCAACGAAAAGATGAAAAATTGTTTCAGACCCCATATCGCATCGTTTATACCCCTCAGTGGGAGACAAACAGAGATGAAAACGCCATTGCTGAGTATGAACCCTCTTATGCCAAATCAGCCAACACAAAAGTCTAACCTTTTCGGGACCACACACATGCCAAATCCACTTCCACTGTTCTTGATCTTCATCTTCATCTGTCAAAGCTAGCCACCGAAAACCCTCAAAATGGAAGAACGAGCTCTGATTCTCACCCAACTAGCAAGGTGAAGATACTTCTTTGGTACAGGTATGCAAAATTATATTTATGCATATCATCAAACAATTATGTAAGATTATACTTTTTTTTCATACTTCTTTATCTATTTTTTGTAGTTCAAATGGTTATATATTTGCTTTTATGCCATAAAAAGAGGATGGAGGAATTTGAGGCTATTTTTTTTGGTATTGATTGCTACTTTTTAAAGACAAAATTTCAAAGCCAGTTATTGAATGCAGTTGGGAGGAATGGTGATGGAGGGATGTATCCATTGACTTGAGTTATTGTGGAGGTAAAGAATAATGTCTATGGACATAGTTTATTAATTTGATGGCTTTTATCTTGGAATTAGATAGTGGTGAATGACTTACAGTTATATTAGATATGCAAAAGTATCTTATTTTTCATATATTTCTAATTAATTATTATACAGTTTCTTTTATATTAGCTAAATTCTTTCTAATTTTCTAGGGATTATTCATAGTTGTACAAGAGAAATTATCATATGCCACTCATTAGATATGTGTTAGGCACATATACTATAATTGGCATGTGAACTGGAAGGGAAAGGATTTGTTGGAGCAGTTATGGAATTATACATATATAGTCAAAATACACAGAAGGTTTCAATTGGTAGCTAAAAGAATTAGATAAAATAAAACTTGAATATGTATCAACATTCTTTGAATCGAAATGCCCAGTTTTTGATGACAATATGAGCAAAACCTTTAAAGGTGGATGTTACTAATAAGAGATAGGTTAGTTATCAACATGCTTGAGACAATTAGAATCATAATGAAGAAGAGACATGTAGATATGAGAGAATTTATACATTCTTAGAAGCTAGATTTTGCGTCAATGATTATGAAGAAATTGGAGAAGAACAAGAAAGATGCAATGCAATGGAGAATAGCATGGAATGGAGATGGGGCATATGAAATGTCAAAGGATGATGAAAAGCATATTGTAAAGATTGGTAGACACTAGTCATGCAGTTATTAAGCATAGAATCTATATGGATACCCTTGTAAGTATGCTACAAGTGCTATGCACCATTCTAAATAAAGGGTGGAAACATTTGTAGATGATTGCTACAAGAAGACTCAATTTCTCAGATTGTATGACCTTAGAATGGTAACTTTTTGGCCTACTATTAATGTAAGCATTGTTACCATACAAGAAGACTCAATTTCTCAGAATGGGAGTTCCATATATAAGCATTCGTTACATTGTTAATAACTAATTCAAATGAATAATATTGGTAACATGTGTATTTGTAGCTTGCTAGCTCTTCTTATAGCAGTAAAATGAAGTATGGAGAAGTTGCTTTGCATATATTCAAATTGTATTTTGAACCTACGGGTATAAAAGTTTCAGAGGACAATCTACCATCACTTCCAACAGTTATAATATGAAGCAATAAGGAGATGAGCATCATTCACTCAACCATGACATAAACAACCTTCCTAGTCAAGTGCAGATGAGGGAAGCAATGTTTAATTTTGTTATATGTGTTGTTGGTACTTTTGTATATAGATGGATAGATAAATGTTGTTGGTACTTCTGTTGTTGGTATTTTTGTTTACAGATGGATATATAAAAGTTGGTAGTTTTGTATATATATGGATAGGTGGATGTTGTTGGTATTTTCTATATAAATTCTAACTAATATAAATGTATTTGTTACTTTTGTAGATGGATGGATGTTAATGGTATAATTATTTACTTATCCAATAACAATAACATCCCAATAATAGTCCCTCTGATATGTGGGATCTAGAGAGGTTCAGAAGTACGTAGCTTTACTCCTAGTTAAGTGGTGTTTCCGATAGATCCACATACAAAAAAGTAATAAAAATAAATGTAATAATAATAATAATAATAATAAATAAATAAATAAATAAATAAATAAGTACATATATAAAATATAAAAATAAGTAATAATATTTACTTATGTAGTTAGTATAATCCATATCATTGTGCAATTACTTACAAATGGGTTTAAAGAAGAGTTAGGAAAAGGAGCTTTTGGAGTTTTTTTTATAAAGGAACATTGTGGATATATTCAGATATTCTTGTTATAGTGAAGAACTTATAAGATGATGGCCTATTTGGAATAGACGATCTAATTGTTTTTGGCATTGCAAGAGGATTACTATATTTGCATAAATAACTTATTACTCATATTATTAATTGTGATATAAAACTACAAAATATACTTCTTGATGACTATTACAACTGTTAATTAGGCTTCATGTTCTTCTGATACTCATATTGTAATATTATTTTTCATCCTATTGATTACTTGATCATGTAAGTGGTTGTAATCTATGCGTGTCAATACTTAGAACAAAAATATAGCTTATTCATTTGTGTGGAACTTCTTGCATTTGAGGTGAACTTTGGAGTAACACTATGTGTCCTATCTCTTAAACATAAGTTTTGTGTCTAGATGTCCATTAAGGCATCTTCATAAATAACAATCTCACTTTCTTCTTACTTACCAATATAAAACTTCTCTCATGTAACCACTAGATTACCAACCATAGGAACAAAACAATAAAGAGATAGGACAATCAACCAAAGTCTTTTTTTTTCATTCATCAAAATTTAAATTTGAAACAAAAATATTCAATTCAATTCCATTTCTCATAACATTTTTATTATAGTAGTCACCATAAGCACAACAAACCCTATTTACAATAATCACTAAAATAAATTTCAACTCAATTTTCTCTTTTGTCAAGAAAATAATGTCTTATTTCATCAACTTTATTTGCTCCTCAATTTCCAACATTGTTCTTGATTCAACTGTGGTTGTTTTGGCTTCGTTCTTCAATATACATACTTCTTTCTTTAATTTATGAATTAGTTTAATAGCCCTCTCACTAAATTTCTCATTGTACCATTTAAAAAAAATCACATATTCCAATTTGAAATAAAACTAATAATTAATAAGAAAAACATTAAAAATAGAAATCAACATTTTTACCTTATTAAAAAATTAATCGATATTTAGGGCATCCATAAAATCTCCTTCCTAGGTGATTATCACTCCATGAAGTTCTTACCAGGACTTTTAAATCACAATAATAAACCATAAAACATTATTTGAATTTAATGTAGTATTAGTAAAAGACATCAGGTCTATAGCTTTAGGACATTATTGCAATTATCACGATGTAATTATCAATAATTCATACATAAACTAACAAAAATATTTATAAAAATTATAAAATAACAAAGTTTGTCGATCACAATTCACTATGCAATCAACAGTTTGTGCTTTTGCAAGAAAGTTAAAGTTGTAAAGGTAAAAAACTTTTTGCAAAACTAGGTTGCTTAACACTAGTGAAAAGCATTCGAAATGGCTCAATTTTTTATACCAATGACTAAAATGATACACCTAGCTATGGAGATTAGTTACTAAAATTAAAGAGACTAACACCTACCTACTTGGTATTAAATAATTTGGTTATAAAGGTTAATGATCTTTTTAAGTTAATGGCACATCAAGGTTCCTTTTATTTTTATTCATATACCTCAAGTTTTAGTTTTTCTCAACTTATTTTTAGAAATTTAAATGCTTAGGCTATGTTTGGTTGGATGTAAGGTTTTTAATGGAATGGAATGAATATAAATAGATGTAATATTAGAAAATTGTTGTTTGAGAGGGATGAAAGGGTTCATAATGTAATATAGTGAAATGTTATTTGGAAGAATGGTTCATAATATAATATAGTGAAATGTTGTTTATCATTTTACATTCTATCCTAAACCTCCCAAATCGGAGGTAACTAATTTTTACTGTTTAGGATGGAATGAGATGTAATGTGAAACCCTCCCCTTCCATCCTATTCCATTCCATTCTATTATAAACCCTCCTTCCAAACGATGAAATAATATTTCATTCCATTATATTCTATTAATAACCACTCAACCAAACATAGCCTTAGTGTCTTACTAGTGGATGCTAAATAAATGATACAAGAGCTATAAATTCATCTTATATTTGTTTATATTATATTGAAAAGGCAAAAACTCTTGATGCCATATGTTGTTGATTATTGTAAAGTAAATATAAGACTTTTTGGTTTGCATCTTTCCCAAAAAAAAAATAAACAAACATATGGATTCCACACAAAAAAAAAGCTAATAAAAGGGAGAGATGAAGAAATAATCTTAAGAACTTATCTTTCTAGTTTAGAAAAAATCCCAAGTATCAGCCAAATTATTATATAACAAAACTAATCAAGCTACCTTATGGACCTCAGTCTCTGAACCAGTGAAGAAGCATCTATGGTTTTGAGTAAATAAATAAGCATAATTATAATTTCACAAGGATGACATTGGTAGAATATCTATGATTTTATTTTCTGTCCTATTTAATTGTCTAGCAATTCTATAAATGTTAATACTATAACCTTCATTGATTTCTAGTTTATGTACATTAATGGTGCATTCTCATCAAACCCTGATGAATTGATAATTAAACTATGTACTAGTAGCTTATGACGCTATAAGAACACCATAAGTACATCAAGCATCCCGTAAAAAGAAAACTACATGAAAATTTCCATGAAGCCAAAGAAAGACCCATAGAGAAAAAGTTTGTTTAGCTAAAAAAAATTAACAAAAATAAGAAGTAACCGTAGGGTTTTACTAAAGAAGTAAAGAACCAAGATGAGACAAAAACCAAGGCAACATGAGATATAAACAAAGATAAGATTGGTGCGAGGCAGAGAAGCAGTATATGGGAGTAAAGTATGAGGGAGTAGGTGACTATGTGTGTGAGCGAGACATGAAGATGAAGCTGTGAAAGTTTCCACACAAGTGTGGGGATGTGGGAGGAGGTGCGTATGTGTAATGAGAGGAGGAAAGGGGAAGTAGATAGTTGAATTAGGGATTTAGACAAATCCCTAATTTCAGATTCACAATGTGTCATTTAATTAGGTATGTAATGATAATGGATTTACTTATTTTAATTAACCTAAATTTCGATTTACAAGAAATTAATGTAATTATATATTTAAATTAACTAGAAAGTGATCCCATTTTTACTTTATACATTTTAAAAAGTGGGTCCCACTAGTCATGTGACAATAAGACTCATTTTTGGTTAAAAATAAAAAAATATTACGTCATGCTAATGTGACATTTAACTGATAAAGAGTTAATATTGTTAAATTTTTTGTCCCTTTAGAGTCTGTTTTGAACATTTTTAAAATGTAAGAGATCGATTTGAGTTGGAAAAAACCTCATTACTAATTAAAGGTAAGGTTGCATACTATTAGACCTCTTTAAATCCCGCGTCTCAGCATGATTTATACTGAATGTTGTTGTGATTGTAAGAGTTCGATTTGAATTCTTTAAAATGTTAGGGTTCAACTTGTATTCTATTGTCAATGCTGAGGTGGAATATGTACTTGATCATTGTTTGTGGGATGCAATTTTGTTACCAACTTTAGTGGAATGAAGATTGCGATTTCAAGACCAAAACGATATTGCAATATGACTCAGTCAATATTCAATAAAGATAAGTCAATTGCAAAAGACTCGGGCAAATACTTTCTATGAAGTTTAGTTTTGTCATATCTCTGCCATGGCATAATTAGCCTGTGATACATGATATGTCAACTTTACAATTTTGTGTGATACATGATATGTCAACTTTACAATTTTGGTTATTCAAATGTTTGTTATGATTTTTTTTAGTTTTGGCAATATTTAATTATTTAACTTATAATTATATTATATTATATTATAAATAATGACTATAATTTTATTATTAGAATGAAAGAAAAACTTCAAATATTCACAAGCAATATCAAGTAGAGGTGATAATGAGTTAGATCGAGCTTAGGCTCACATGCAAATAAGCACAATTCAAAGTTAGAATTTTAAACTTTTTTTTAGGATCTGTCAAAATATTAGGTTTAGATAGGGTTGAGTCTTGTTGAATGGAGTCTTCTGAGTTTGTAGTTCAATTTTTTTTAAAATTTAGATTCAAATTTATTTCAAATCTTAATTAAATCAAAATTTGTTAGTGGATTCCAAGTTAAATCGAATCAAAACGCTTTTATCACCCTAATTTCAAGTCCTCTTAGTAATAGTGATTGTGATGGTTTTTAATTTAACCAAAGTGATTGAAATCATAATACACTCATTTTCATATATTTTAATGATTTAAGTCTCCACAATGTTAAAAGCCTCATTTCACATTTCAATCATGTTGGGTAAAAGATTAGTTAAGAGTTTGATTAGTAAATTTTAGTTTAATTTATTAACTTCTAGTCTAATAGATATAATGTATTTTGTTAAAATTCAAAACCACATTTAGAATTTTTAAAACAAAGAACAACAACATCAACAACAAAGTCTCGATGATACTCAAGGTCTAGGGAGGTTTTGTAGTACACAACCTTATTCTTAATTAGTAGAGAATTTATTTATGATAGATCTACATGATAATATATATATATATAATAGACATAAAAGATAAAATAATCAAATAAAAATAAATAAATTTGTATAAATGAAAATAAAAAAGTAATAAAATAAATTATACAATAAATATAGAACATGGTAAAGAGTCAAAATAAAACATAAAACAATTAAATAAATACACAAATAGGAAAAAAGACAAGTTAATAAACAAATCAAGCAAGCCATTATATACATATATCAGTGGACCTTATACAACTAACTTGTGTCATTTTAAATATTTTCTGACGTTTATTGATGATTATTCTCCCTATAGTTATGTGTTTTTACTTAAAGAAAAGTCTAAAATTCTTGAAAAATTCAAGATCTTTAAGAATGAAGTGGAGAACCAATTGAGAAAATCTATATACGGTTTGAAACAAGCTTCCAGATAGTAGTACTTTAAGTTTCAAGAGGTTTTGACCTCTTTTGGCTTCGTGGAAATAAAGCTGAGAGATGGTTGTACTATAAGGTAAGGGGGAGCAAAGTTATCTTCCTATTGTTGTATGTGAATGATATCTTGCTTGCATCAAATGACTTGACCATGCTGCATAAGGTGAAACAACTTTTGGCCAAGCATTTTGACATGAAAGACCTTGGTGAAGTATCTTTTGTCCTAGGTATTTAGATTCATTGGGATAGATCTGGACGCTTCTTAGGTTTCTTGCAAAGTGCATATATTGAGTGAGTATTACAAATGTTTAATATGGTTGATTGTAAACCTATTGCACCACCTTTCTCTCATGGTGAGAGATTATCTTTGACATAGTGTCCAAAGAATGAGGTAGAAAGAAAGGTTATGAGGAATGTGCCTTATTTTAATGCGATTGGTAGCCTGATGTATACCCAGGTGTGCACTAGACTAAACATTGCATTTGCTGTTGGACTATTGGGTAGATATCTGGCTAACCTAGAAATAGACCATTGGAATGTAGTTAAACAAGTGTTGAGATATTTAAAGGAACTAAGAATTATATGTTGACATTCAAAGGGGCAATAATCTAAATATCGTAGGGTATACAGATTTGAATTTTGTTATGCATCTGGACAATAGAAAGTCCACTTTAGGTTACATCTTCAAGTTAGTAGATAGTGTAGTATCATGGAAGAGTGTCAAAGCAGACACTAGTGACTTCCTCGACTATGCATGCAGAGTTTGTCGCATGCTATGAGGTTGTTACATAGGCGGTTTGGCTCAGAGACTTGATTTCGGAGTTGTCTATGGTTGACTCAATTGCAAGACCCATTTGGTTGTATTGTAATAATCTTTTTATTGTATTGTTCAGTAACAACAATAAGAACATCACAGGGTCTAAGCATTTAGAGGTCAAGTATTTGACCATTAAGGAGTTGATACAGAAAGGTGACATTGAGGTGGAGCATTTGAAGGCTGAGGATATGCTTGTTGATCCTTTAACTAAAGGACTTTTCCCATTTGTTTTTAAGATATATGTATACAGTATGGATGTATTGAAGTCTTTAGACACTGTCAGTTGGGGATCATTATGTTTGCTCCTTATATATTTATATGTTTTGATGTATTATGACAGTATGGTTGTTTAACAATAAAGATGATCATTATTTATCCTTAGTTATACATGCTATTATACGTTGTCATAATACATATAAAAGTCTTAAGATCTGTGTCAATCTTAAGCATTGTAAAGTTCATTGGGCATATATACAGATTGACCTTGAGCCTATGTTTTCAGGACACATACATATGTGTATGTATATCCATGGATTTTGACCTGACATAGGGAGATATAAGTATTTAATCTCATAAAGGTTTTCTCTAATGCAGTTTAATATTCAGTGAGAGAAGACAAATTTTCTCTAATGCAGTTTAACATTCAATGAGAGAAAACAAATTTCTTTGGTGCAGTTTAACATATGCAGTTTAATATAAAGTTCAGAAAAATTCAGACCTACAAATGAAAAGATGATACATTTCAGATTAAACAGGTATCATCATATTTTGCCACACACCATTTTCTCATTCATGTTAGTAATGTATTAGATATGCATGACTGTATTGGATATGTGTCACACATGAAACATGTATTTGATATTTTCCGGTATCGAAAGCCTTACGAGACAGAATGATGGACTTTCATTATCTTTGGATCAAATGGTTTTTAAAACTTGGTCGACCTATACAGTGATTGGCTTAATCGTATTTCAAACTAGTTTTACATTTGTAACAATTATTGTAATTAATTATTGTCTATAGGGGACAATGTTAGATATTTTCTTATGGGGTAGACAATAATTAATTACATATTAACGGTTTTAATAAATTATCGGTTAAACTAATCAATTTTGATATGGATAAATATAATAAAGTAGTTCAATAAAGGATCTAGGTTAGTCTGCCGATGTCCAGTGAGAAAAATGGACTTCAATTAGCATGAACCAGACCTATATTAAGCTTGTGATGAAGAGACCCGATATAAATGCTATATATTTAAGGTTAAGGTCTCCTATAACTGCTTAAGCAAATTGTAAACATTTAGATACTCTGATCTATTTAGAAGTTCACGTGCTAAATTTTACTAGTAATAAAGTTTGAAGTAGAGCTGATGTTTTCACTTTTCAGATTTTAGTTCCCAGTTTGTACGTCGTCACTCACCCATTCAGCATGATCTAAAGCTCCAAGAATGCTGCTTATGTTACAAGTTTTATTGAAAAAAAATATCAATTATTTTAAAAAATATTTTCTAGGTAGTAAAACATGTTAGAATGAACAGAACACTTACGAATAGTTATATTTTCTTTGGAGGAATAGAAATATCCAAGAAAGCTATCAGAATTGGTGCCATTAAATATTAATGCCCGATGTTGAGTTTTGACGTTTTGCAGCAATTTCCTTCGCGTCATTTCTTTTTTTTTTCTTTTCGACTTTTTTCATAACTTTTGTCATTATTACATTCTTTGGTAATTCAAGGTTGGCGTGCGCGTCCCAAATATACTGTAGATGATCAACATGATTCATACAAATTCTAAGCAATTATTGATCTTGACTTTCCATATATTCATTTCTGAAAACCCCCCCAAAGCATATTTATTGTGATCAGTTATTACGTGTAAATAACAAAATTATTTTATACATATTACAAAAATCATTTTCACAAATACGAAATGTGTCCAAGTCTCTGTTGATCCACGATTAAGATAGTGCTACTAATAGTAATAATCTGACTAGTATCAATCTGAAGTGGCGATTTCTGATTTGTGACTGTAGAAACAAGCTAACCTAGGATTCTCAAACAACGTATGCCACACAAATACCACGGAGACCAGGTTCAGTGAACCAAACCTAAGCTCTTAAATACCAGCTAAACCGAGCCTACAGTGTTCATGTCCACGCATTTCCGAACTCCACAGTCATCCTCCGTCGTAACTGCTGCTTCTCGCCGCCGAAATGACGTTCTCGGAGTTCAGACCATTGGACGAGAAAAATTTGATAGAGTACATCAAGTCAACGCCGGCTTTGTCTGATAAAATTGGTAACAATTTCGATGACTTGAAGATCAAAGAAGTTGGGGATGGGAATCTCAACTTCGTCTATATTGTTGTTGGCTCAACTGGCTCTTTTGTTGTTAAGCAGGTAAGTGACTAAACTAGGGTTGGATATTTGATTTGTAGGTGCCTGATAATCCATGTCGGACTGTTTGGCCTTTGAGAGAAGGGTGTTGATAGCTGAAAAAGAATTAAGTTTATTTGTACCAAAAGTGAAAAGATTGAAATAATAAAAATTTTGGAAGTCATTTAGTCAAAGAATTCATTTATGGGAGAATTAGTTGAGAAGTTTAGAATTTCAGAAGTTTAGACAATTAACATATAATTAACATGCACTTTAAAAATAATAGTGCATGGAGGTAATTGGGTAGGACATGGCTGTTGAAATATAAAGTGAGAGTTTGTCTCATACCGGATAAAGAGAGGAATGAAGATTAATATATAAGCCTAAGGAGCTACTCCACCTATCACCAATTGGTTTTAG
>JAOSBM010000205.1:32329262-32347037 GCA_027568955.1 Erythroxylum tenue | reverse complement strand
CATTAAATTCGGATAATAATTTCAACACCTTAACAATAATTACACCCAAAATATATGCAATTTAAATGACTTAACACGTTCTCCTCTCCTTTCTTACTCCCAAAATAACTTCTTTCAATATTCTAGAGATTATCTTCTAGATAAATCCAAATCCTTACATAATAAGGTTGTAAAAAAGTCTTCTATTTAAATTGAAACTCTTGAAGTGAATCTAGCTTCAGGCATGATTTCACCTTATCTATCGTAGCAATTTCTCATATTTTTCCAAAATTCGTAGTTTTAACAAATATTACTTCAGTTTGATCTACTCTCCATTTATTATCTCCCAACAAAAGAGATAAATCCCATTATCATAATCAAATCACATCTTATCAAAGGAAATGCATATTTTTAATGTAAATTAAACATGTAAAGCATATAAATTATTTAATACACTAATAAAGATTATTGCAACCATTAAAGGAGTTGCTTTTTTAATGAAAAGAACACTTGGGATTGAAATAGACATAAACCTACCTGTGTCCTTTATGATAAGGATTTTGAAAATGAGCAAATTTTAGATGTTTGGAAATTCATCAAATACAATTTGAAGAATTATTGAAACTTTACCAATAATTGTTGCAGTCAATAAAGAAGAATCTCAATCTCTTTGCTAAGTTAGAAGAAGGCATACTTGGATGGAATAATATAAGGTAATTAGAATTGAAAATCTAGTTACTCACTTTGCTTTATTTTCAAATTGTTATCCTACAACTTTTAAGAATGTTGACGAAGAAGGAAAATGGTGAGATGTGATGGGTGATGAAATTGATTCCATTAAAATAAATGATACTTAGGAGCTATCTAATCTTTCAAATAAACACAAAATCATTAGTGTAACGTGGGTCTTCAAAATAAATTTGAAAGAAAATGGTAAAGTTAATACAAGGTGTGTTTAATGGCCAAAAGATACAAGTAACATTATGTGATTGACTATATAAAAGTTTTCTCTTTAGTTGTAAGATATGAAATAATCATATTGGTGATTACATTAGAAGCATATAATTCTTGGCTTATTTTTCAGTTAGATATCAAATTGATATTCTTATATAGATACTTGGAAGAACACGTATTTTTCAAATCACTCCTTGGTTATGTCAAGATTGGAAATGAGTATGAAGCTTACAAATTAAAGAAAGTCTTTTATAGACTAAAACAAGCTCCACAGACTTGGTATAGCCTTATTGAGAACTATTTTCTTAAAGTTGGTTTTTCAAAATATCCTTATGAGCATACACTTCTTATTAAATTTGAAAGTAAATGGAAAAATACTCATTATATGCTTGTATATCAATAACCTTATATTTACTAGAAATTCTAATACCATGCTTGAAGAATTCAAGAAGATTATGATGGATGAGTTTTAAATGTCTAATCTTGGTATAATGCATTACTTCCTTGGTATAAAAATGGTACGATCATGTGATGAGATTTTTTTTTCTAAAATATATATGTGAAAAGATTTTGATAACTTTTATATGAATGATTATAATCCAATAAACACTCAAATAGTATTTGCTTTAAGGGTACATAAAGGTTATGAAGGGAAGAATGTTGACAACACATTTCACAAACAAATTATGAGAAGTTTGATGTATCTAACAATAACAAGATTAGATATAGCGAGTTTAATTAGTAGATACATAGAGAATCCTACAAAGGTGCAAAGAGAACCCTTCATAAAAACTTGTGACTTTGGAAAATTTTACAAGAAAGAAGAAAAGTCCAATTTACTGGGGTTTACTAACAAAAATTGTGCAAGCCATCAAGATGATTATGCTTTTATGTTTATGGCAAGTTGTTATTTGGTGATTATGTAAGAAGCAACTAATTGTCACCTTGTCACATATAGAAGTTGAACATGTTATTTCAATGACTTTTATTGTAAGTAATTTCACAATTATGGCGGAATCTAAAAATTCATAGGACTCATATGTGTACATTCATATTCAATATTCTATTACAATATAAAGATAGAGTTTTAGACTACCCACCTTTTTCCATTTGCTTATTAATGCAAAAATGGTTAACATATGTAAACTCCTTTCCCAATAGGTAGAGATACAACGTAAAAACTTCTCTAATAAATGATATCTATCAATCAATTAAAAAAACTTCCCATCACAATAACCAAAAGACCTGTTAATAGATTATTAAATTCCCTAACTACCCTTTAACATATAAGTCATTAAATGACTAATTTCTAACATTTTCTCACTTGACTTGTAACATCCCGTCCCCATATTAAGGGTTAGGACCCGAACTTTCAGTATTTGTGAGCTCAAAGAGAAATTAAGATAATGCATTTTCTTGCTCATGCATCATGTTAGCATATATGCACATAAATACGGAATTGCACTGTATGAGTGAAAAGGGGCTTATGCTCTATTTGGTTATTGACTTCCGCATGTGTATTTGTGCTTTCAAAAATAAAGAAAAAAAATTATACTGATTTTCGAGTGATTGAGTGTTTTAGCACGTCACCCTCGCGGGGCACGGACTCAGATATCACCGTCGATGTCGGGTTCAGGTCATCGCGGGAGTGGGGTGTTACATGACTTATGTGACTTTATGTAGTCTATTGGATCGACAATTTAAATAAACATATTGTACAATAGTCACTAGTCATATACACTAAGTATCATCATAAGTCATAATTAAGTATAAGACTAATAAGGGTCATGGCGGTTATATATTATTAATTCAGCATACTCCCTTCCACGTACCACTATACCAATCTCTTTAATTATGATTATAAATGGGAAGTGCATGATTAGATTTAACATTAATGCCCCTTTAAAGAACCCATTTGGTTCTGTTTTGAACAAAATACATTACAATCAAATATATAAACAATGAAAAAAATCCAAAAAAATGCATTCATTAATGTGCAAAGGGTGTCGAATACATAATAAGATCCAATATAAGAATGTTCTTTAAAAATCGCTAGCACGCATAATGCCTATGTTCATTAATTGACTATAAAATATTTTAGGCAGTAAACCTTTTGTCAAAGGGTTAACTAATATAAGATCAACACTAATATAGTTTTGACACTCTACCTTTTTGAACCTCCTCCTTAATGATAAAGTATTTTAGTTTCATATGCTTTGCATCTTTAGATTACTTGTCGTTTTGAAGAAGAAAACTGTTGTAAAATTTTCACTATAAAATTTCAACGACCTGGTAATATTGCCGATTATTCTAAGGTTCGAAATAAAGTTTTGCGACAAAACATGCTATAAAATCAACTTCCATAATGGATATAACAATTACAGACTGCTTCGTATTTTTCCATGAGATGGCTCCTCAAACTAATAGATAAATGTAGCCAAAGGTAGATTTTCTTATATTTACACAGTCGATAAAGTCTACATATAAGATTCCATTCACTTTAAATCATCAGACCTCCTAAAAGTGAGCACGTTTATTCAATTCCTTATAAATATCTCAAAACTTTCTTTGTAGTTTTATAGGGATCCATACCGAGATTGCTCTGGTATCTCTCCAACATCCCTACTATAAAGCTTATGTTTAGTTTTGTATATGTTTGAGCATACATTAGGCTCTTAACCGAAGAAGCACATAAAATTAATTCCATTTGCTTCCATTTGAAATCACTTTTCAAACATTGCATGAGGTTAGTGGTTAATGTTAAATACTTGTTTATCATAAATCTCTCTAATACTTTATTAATATAAGCATTCTGAGACAAACCCATCAATCTTTGGATCTATCACATAATATCTCTATTCCTATCATATATGTTGCCTTATCTATATCTTTTATTCAAAATGATTATAGAGAAATTTCTTAATCTCATTAAATAGACTAAGATCACTAGTTACAAGCAAGATGTCATTGAAATATAAAAACAGAAAAATAAACTTACCCCCATTGACTTTTAGAAATATACAATAGTTAACGACGTTTTCTTTAAGTATGAAGGAAACAATAGTATCATTCAACTTAAGATACCATTGTTGGGAAGCTTGTTCAAGCTTTTATATTGACTTCTTTAGTTTCCACACCATGTATTCAATTTTAACCTTTGTGAACCCTAGTGGTTGTTCCATATAGACTTCTTCCTCTAAATCATAATTCAAAAAAGGTAGTTTTCACGTCCATTTGGTGTAATTATACATCTTAATAAGTCACCAAAGCTTTAATAATTCTGAGTGAATCCTTCTTAGAATTGGTGAGAAAGTATTCTTATAATCAATACCATCTTTCTGAGTAAATTCTTTAAGAACTAGTCTAGCCTTGTAACTTTCTAAGTTACCAATATAGTCATTTTTTGGTTTTAAAGACCCACTTACAACTAATTCTCTCGCGACCTTCTAAAAATTCCACAAGGTCCAGGTACCATTTTTTTTCCCATGGATTTAACTCATATTTCATGAAATCTATCTATTTATCAAAATTTTCACTGCCCATGGCTTATGAAAAAGTCACTGGATTATTCTCAATTTAGAAGTCATTTTCAAACTCATAAAGATATACGACATATTCACTAGAAATAGCTAACCATCTTTCTCTTTGAGACCGTCTTAATGTTATTTGTTATATTTCTTCTACTATAGGTTCATTCACTTTATCTTCAATTTTGTTATAAATAGTAGGTTCATTAATTTAGTGTTCTTCATGATTATTAGGCAATTCAATAATTTATAGAACACAACTTAAGTAGATATATAAGCCACAGGAGGTACTTACACTCTTATTTCTTAAATATTCAATGTACATGGTGTTTCACCCCCACTAATCTCACCATATTAAATGAACCTAGCATTCTTAGTTTCCACAATTCTTGTAGTATAACTTGGATAACAAAACTTAATCCATTTAGAATTCTTTGAATAACCAATGAAATAACAACTAATTATTGTTGCATCCAGTTTCCCTTCTTGTGGATTATAATGTTTAATTTCTGCCTAGTAACCCCAAACTTTAGGTACATTAAACTAGGTTTCTTTCTAGTCCACAGTTTAAAGGGAGTCTTGAAATTGCCTTACTAGGAATCTTATTTAATAAGTACATGGCAATTTTTAGAGCATATGTCCACAATGAAGTAGATAATGGTAAAGATGAATTGCATATTATACTCCTAACCATATAAAACAAAGTTTTATTACACCTTTCAGTCACACCATTTTATTGTAGTGTGCCTGACATTATGTAGTACATACAAATGTCACATCTTTTAGGAATTTAGTAAAAGGATCATACTTTTTACCACTTCTATCATACTTACAATAATATTCACCACTTTTATTAGATTTGAATATTTTTACCTTTATGTCTAATTGCCTTTCAATTTCATTAATCTAAACCTCCGTAGTACGTATAACATGAGATTTATCATGTAGCAAATGGATATATCCATAACATGAGTAGTTATTTATAAAGGTGATAAAATATCTTTTTAATTGAAAATAAGCACATTAAATGATACACATATTAGTGTGAATTATTTCAAGAAATTGATTACTTCTTATGGCTCCATTCTTTATTGTGTGTTCTATTTATTTGCCATTAATACAATCCACATGAATGTTAAGATTAATAAAATCTAATTCAGGAAGTATTCCATTCTTTACTAATCTTTCAGGTCATTCTTTAGAATGTGTCTGAAATGTTTATACCACAAATAAGTGGATATATCATTAATCAAAGTACATTTATTAGGATTCAAAGTAAAAAAGGTTTCAACATAAACAATATCAAGGTTTAACTTATATAAACCATCACACAGTACACCACTACCAATCATGTGGTTATATCTGTATAAACTAAAACTACCACAATACCAAATTTAAAGGAGTATCTAAATATATCAATCTTGGATAAAGAAGCTAAATTCCTATATATATTAGGTATGTAAAAAAATTCACATAAGTCTAAATGATATCCAATGTCTAAGATTAAGTGATAAGTCTCGACAACTTCCACTGGAACTCTCATTTTGTTACCCATATAGAAAAATATTTCATTTGATCTTATGGTTTCACTTATAAGGAATCCAAACAAGGTATAAGAAACATTAGTAGTACCACCAGAATCAACTTAACAAGTATTGAAACAAACTTTACAAGATTTGTTTCATAACATATTCTTCTCAAACCATGTCTTAGGTTTCGGAAATTTCTTTTGGAAATGACCAACCTTCCTACATAAATGGCATCTGCATTCATCGTGTTCCTTCTTATGGATCTAAGAGGATTCCCTACTAAATTTCAGGGGTCCCTTCACTTTATTCTCATGTTTTTTTTTCACCTTTCTTACTAGCTCGTTAATTCTTGACATAATTAATGAATTGGCTTCTTGGCTTTTAAGTCTACTCTCTTCTTGAACCAATATATTCTGCAATTCATGCACATTCTATTTGTCCTTCATTGTATTATAGTTCATTTGGAAGGGACTATAGTCAAATGATAATGACTTCAAAATGAACTGCTTAAGGATGTTCTTATCCACTTGTAGCCCTAAAGACTTAAGTCTTGCTACAATGCTTTTCATCTCAATATTGTGCTCATACATAGCATATGATCCATCAAATTTAATAGTGGTTAATATAACTACAAGAGTCCTAACTAAGACTTATTAGCAGTGTCGGGATGCCCTTTCATAAACTTAAGTAATTCCTTAGCACTTTCAATCTTAAAAAGAGCAGACTTAATATTGCCATCAATTGGCATCTTCATATACATCAAACTTAATATGTTTGACCTTTCTAGTTGTTAAAATGGATTTTCTCCTTATTAGTGCGTAAACATTCAAAGCGTCTGGTTTCTCAGTTCCAAGTGCCAAATCTTGGTCCAAAGCTCCAAGATAGAACTAGATTTGTTCACTTTATTTGAAGAAGTTTAGTTTATTAAACATTGTAACAAATGAAAGATTTTGGTGCACGGTAATAGATGCTAGAGAAAATTAAAACATAACATAAATACTTTGAGTTATGTAACAACATGCTACATAGATTCAAAAGAACTTTATAAATTGTATATTAATATTTACCTTTAGGCAATCCATTAGTATACTGTACAACTTATAACGATTTTCATAAATTTATATTAATGTTCACCTTTAGACAATCTATTAATATATCATATAGCACATAACGATGCTAATTTATACATAATTCAGTAATCACACATACATCAACTAGAAATATTTACTATCTTTGGATATCTAAACACAACAAATTGTGTATATACAGTACCTACATTCATGCTTATTGATTATGAAATTAACAAACCACTTTTGAGAGATTTAATTTTTTTATGGTAATGAGCTTCAATATACCTATAATGTGAAATTCATTAGCATCAAATTATGATTAATTGAAATTTAAATATAATAATTGGAATTAAAAATAAAATAAAATAACAAAAGCCAATAGTGGTTGGCATTGACACTCATTCCCATCACTTGCACTAGCACTGGCTGGCAATGGCAATATCCCAACACTGGTCTTTTTTATTAGTTACATAAGGCATTAATTCAACATTCATAATCATCAAATCCCAAAGTTTTGCAACAATTCACACACATATAAGAAAGAAATTTAGGTTTTTCTAAAAAATTTCAAATCGGAACTCATAAGATTCTCTAAATTATGAGAATTCTACATTCAAAGAAAATCATGAATTTCTCATAACCATGATTTGATACAACATATAAGTAATTTTATAAATATAGTCAGATCTGGAAATTCATTAAACTCTCATATGTACATTCATATTCAATATTCTATTACAATAAATTCAATGGGTGTGGTTGAGTGACAAGGGACTCATCCACCTTTAATCAAAGGCCAGGGGTTCGATCCTTAGCTTTGGGTATAGAGCAGCTTTAAATTCTTGGACCAGCTATCCCACTCTATGAGGTGTCTTCCTATCAGCAAGGAGATTAGTCACTGAATTTGCCGGTAGATACCCTGCCAAAAAAATATTCTATTACAATATAAAGATAAAGTTTCAAATTACCTACCTTTCTCCGTTGCGAAATGATTAACACATGTAAACTCCTTTTCTAACCCAAAAATTTCTTAACAACTAATATTAATTAATTAGTTTTTTTACTCTTGTTAAAATGACCAAAAGATCCTTTAATGAATTATTAAATTTGCTAACCGCCCTTTTAACACATGAGTCACTTAAAAGGGCTAATTTCTAACATGGACTATTCTCAAGCTATTTATCTAAAGAGAATACCTGAGTGGTTGAAATTCAAACAACGATACTTCTAAATTTTATTTTAATGGCAACTCAATAGTCCCTCTTTTAAGAATCCAATGTTATATTCACGAAGAAAGCACATTGATGTAAGCTTTCTTCTTTTTTTTTAATCCCTTGAGAGACAGTAATGATGGAACATTTGATATGATTTCTTGCAGAGGTGAAGATTACATTGCTAATATATTCACCAAGATACTCGAAATGGAGTTATTTGTGAAGTTCAAAATGTTACTATGTACGTGCAAAGGGATCATATCAATTTAAAGATTACTATGTTTTTATTATATTTTATTAAATCTCATCCGTATATTTACGTGGATAAATATATAAATAGCTAGATCAATTTAAAAATTACGGTATTCTTATCATGTTTCATTAAATCTTATCCATATATTTATATAGATAAATATATAGATAGCTAATATATTCACCAAGATACTCGAAATGGAGTTATTTGTGAAGTTCAAAATGTTAATAGGTATGTGCAAAGGGATCAGATCAATTTGAAGATTATGGTGTTCCTATCATGCTTCATTAAATTTTATTCATATATTTATGTATATAAATATATTGATAAGATTTAATGGACAGAAGATTTAATGTGATCTACAAAAGGCTTAAACTAAATATTATCAAACATTAGGGAAGGGATTGTTAAGATAAAAATTTATTTTTCTCCATATCTTATCTTATTTGGTTAGTTATTTCTCATTGTTTCAATCTGATTTATCATATTTTTAAGAGTTAATTAAGGATCCGTTTAGTTTGTTGCGGTTCTTAGCTTTTGTTTATTACTTTTAAAACAAAAGCTTTTAATTATTTTAAATAAAAACAAAAACTTGTTTAATTATTAGTGTCTAACAATTACATATTAGATAAAGATAAAAGATAAATTTTTAAATAAATTATATTTTAATCTCTTATATAATATTTCTTGGTAATTTATAAAAATTAGTATATTTTAGTAAAATTAATAACTTAATAATTAAATTTTATTTTTACATGTTAAAGAAAATTTTATTCAAAATTTATATATTTTTAAATTAAATTAAATTTAAATTATTTAAATTTAATTAATTATAAAATTGAATTAAATTATTCATTATTATTAATAATTAATAATAAATAATTATAATTCTTATTAACAAATAATATTAAATAGTTAAATAATATATATAATATATCAAAAATAAAATTTTCTTTTTATGGTTTTCCGTAAGTTAGAAAATTTAGAAGAAACTAAAATAAAAACTAAAAACTAAAAATTCAAACAAATAATTTTTTACTAATTTTGAAAATAAAAATAAAAAATAAAAACAAACAGAAAGTTAAGTATTTGATTTATGTAAATCTTAGATTGTTCAACGACTTATGTTGACTATGAATTGTTATATACTGATATTATTTTATGCTATATATTTGCCTATAGTAAGGTATCTTCTTTTCAGATAATATCACATTTGTTTCTGCTGTATCCCGCAGTAAGGCAGGAAAGACTGGTTACTACTGTTTTAAAAATCGGATCGAACTGGTTGGTTTGACCAGTTTGATCGGTAACCGATCGGCGATTCAGTCCGATTCACTCTTAAAAATCGGTTCTCAATTAAACCAGTGAAAATCGGTTAAAACTGGTCAATTGATCGATCGAATCGGTCCGATTTAATCGGTCTGACCACTGCTTCAATAATTTTTTTTATTTTTTATTTTTAATATATTTTTGTATTTTTAATATTATATATAATTAAATATAATTATTGTATAATTATGATATCATACCGGTCGAATCGGTCTCCGATTCAATGTCCAATTTAAATTTTAGCAATCCAATTAAACTGATCAAATCGATTAAATCGATAACTAATAAAATCTCCGATTCGATGTTCAATCCGAATTTCAAAAGACTGCTGGTTACTTTTGATCCTATCATTATTTGAGCACCCACTGGCATGCATTCCTGAGTGATAGAGATTCCTGAGCGTGGACTTTCTGAGATGTAGCACTCATCATCTCCACAAGTTTCGGGAACGGTACAGAACAGGAACCTTTCGATAAAGGAAAAGGACAGGACCGGATCAAGATTAATGCTTGATCTTGTTTTACTAATTTATTATTAATACTAAATATTAAAAATTAACCAAGAATGAACTGACACGTGAGATTCCGTCAGGCTTCATTTAATGAAAGTAAATCTATCTTGGACTTATCGTTTATATTCATATCTTGAGCATTTGATTTAAACAAACATGCTTACCAGAAACCGATTGTTCTCATCTAATCATCAGACGTAATTGTTGCTTGCACGTGTTATAATGGTCCAATGTGATGTGAGAGAGACATAACGTAACCGTAAAACCGAATCATTTGTACGGCGATTATAAGCTTCCGAGATCTCCGGCGGCCAGGGCCAGGAGAATTCGCCGCCGATTGTTGTAATCCTACTTATCCTTAATGAGATCAGTGATTGCTTATCTTTAATCGAATCATTTAATTCAACGGTAAAATTAAAAAGACAGCCCCGAGTACACTAGGAGTGGGTCCCGTTCCAGAAGTATTGAATGCTGCCAACTGCTTCGTGACCTACTGCTCCGTGTTCACACTCTTCCCTGTCACGCCCTCTCTACTGAACTCACTTATCTTTCACTTTGCAGCAACTAGTCCCGTGGTCGTGTTGGTACTGGGAGACTGACGATGACGGAGGACGGAGATTGGGTGGTGGTGCGCCGGCCTGTGGAGAAGGACGTTTGGAGTCCGAGCGTCGCGGAGGACGGAGAGCCTTCTCGACCGTTGAAGGTCATTTTCAAAGCTCCGGCGAAGTACTGGACGGACGCGGTTCCGATTGGAAATGGCCGTCTCGGTGCTATGATTTGGGGCGGTGTTGCGTCGGAACTTATCCAGCTTAACGGTAACGAGAATGTGCGATGAATACGTACTTCTTTTTTTCCCCCCACCTTTTGCTAATGTTTAGTGATTTTATTGGACAGAGGATACTCTGTGGACTGGTGTGCCTAAGGACTATACGAACCCAAATGGTCCAGAGGCATTAGCAGCGGTGAGGAAGTTTGTTTTTGACGGCAAGTACGCAGAAGCTACTAAAGAAGCTTTCAAGCTGTCAGATAGGCCTCCAGATGTATGTATTTTCGTGAACTTTTATGTTGCTGTCTTCTTGAGGTTCATAGGTAATGGGAGTAACGTGTTAGCTTTAAACGTGGCCAAGAGTAGAACATGACTATATGGGGCTACCTAGCTTGGTGGGTAATGCATTGGCTTTTTTTCAGGAAAATGTAAATTGCTTTTACAGGATTTACGCCTTTTTATCCTGTAGTTGGAGAGCACTTAGCTGGAGTGACCCTTGTGTTTATTGTCTGGAAAATCATGGATGCTAGATGTTTATACTCAACTATGCCCTATTTTCCATTTTGATCTTGGTAGCCTATATTCACGGTGGCTTTTGTCCCTGTATTTTAGACGTACCTGCCACTCGGCGACCTAAAGCTTCAATTTGATGACTCCCATCTCAAGTATGATGAGGGAACATACCATCGAGAGCTCGACTTGGATACTGCAACAGCAAGAGTAAAATATTCTGTTGGTGATGTAGAGTACACAAGGGAACATTTTGCTTCATATCCTAGTCAAGTAATTGCAACAAAGATTTCTGGGAACAAAAGCGGGTCTGTGACTTTTACTCTGTCTCTGGACAGCTTAGTGGATCATCGTACATACACAAAAGGCCACAACCAGATTATAATGGAAGGGAGTTGTGCTGGGAAAAGGAGGTCTCTTACCTCTGACCAAGCAAATTCAAGTGACGATCCAAAGGGAATTCAATTTGCTGCAGTTGTTGATTTACAGATCAGTGGGGACTCAGGAGTTATACACGTTTTGGATAACGGGATGTTGAAGGTTGAGCATTCAGATTGGGCAGTCTTGCTTATAGTAGCTGCTTCTTCTTTCGATGGACCATTCACTAATCCCGCAGATTCCCCGAAGGAGCCTATCCCAGATTCCTTATCTCAACTGACGTCAATAAGTAATCTGACGTATGCTGATCTATACTTGCATCACTTGGATGATTATCAGAACCTTTTCCATCGGGTGTCAATTCGGCTATCAAAAAGTTCAGAGAGCAGCGTTGAAAGTGCACCTCCCAACAAGAAAACTCTTGTCCCCCTTACCAATGATTTCTCATTTGAGGGAAATGGTGATGACACAGTTTCAACAGCAGACAGGGTGAAATCCTTTCAAACTGATGAAGATCCATCCTTAGTGGAGCTATTGTTCCAGTATGGTCGATATTTGCTTATTTCTTCTTCAAGACCTGGAACCCAGGTGGCCAATCTGCAGGGCATATGGAGCAAGGGTCTCGAACCACCATGGGAGTATGTAACTTTGTCTCTCCGCCTCTGTTATTCTTGCTCTTATAGTGACAATTGGTGCAAGTAATTTCATGGATAAATATACACATACAAAATGCATAATATTAACCACCAAAGCTTAATTACTGCATCACTTACGGAATCTCTTGAATGATTTTTCTTCCCTATTTTGGGGGAAAGGTTGTGGCTGTTAGTTATATCTTTGCAAAAATAAAACACGGTTTTTTCTTCTTCTTTTTGTATAGAGTGAGTAGTTGAGGTTAACTTTTTGTGTTGCAAATTATCTATTGGAATCAAACTGGTTTAAGTCAGATTATCTTCAATATGGATGAAAGTTTTAATCTTCTTCATCTTGGAATGAGCTTGCTTTAACATGAAAAATTAATCCTCAATTTAGTATTTGACATCCATTATAGCTTGACTAGATATTTAAGTTAGTTCATTTTGGTGCTGTAAAAGCTAGCATTGGAAGGTATGCAAATTCCATATTATAGTCCCTGAAACCATCCATGTCTATCGCCACCAGAAGGCTAAGAGAGTTTATCTGTGAAACTTCCTTTCACTTTTCCTTCTCTCCAAAGAAATTAGAGTTCCTAAGCAAGCACCATCAGACAAAGTATCAGATCCATTTCTACATGCTACTGGATTTATTTAAACTACTGAAACATAATGTAAGCACTACTTGTTACAGAAGCAGTAAAGGTACATTAAGTGCGTAGTTCTTGTGCCATTTGGATCAACAGTTTCTGCTAACACGATGATAGCTATTTCTTTTGATTGTTCCAGTTGCGCACAACACCTGAATATAAATTTACAAATGAACTACTGGCTTTCACATCCTTGCAATCTCAGTGAGTGCCAAGAGCCCTTGTTTGATTGCTTGTCCACTCTGGCGGTCACTGGAAGTAAGACAGCAAAAGTATGTTCTTTTCTCTTTTTTTTTTCTTTTTCAACTTTTTTCATCACTGTTGAAGTTTGTATTATCTTTTCTATTAGCTGTCAGTCTTTATTTATTTTGTATAAATCTGCCATCATATTGTTCAGTGTGGGATTTCCTCCCAAATCAATCCTTTGAAAGACTTGATTTAAAATTTCATTGATTTGGAATTTTATTAGGATAAATTGCTGAAAATGATATGGTGATAAGTATTAAATATATTTATGTTTAACAATATGCAAATGTACGTAATTTTCTTGATGTCCCTTGTTTATCTGGAGAATCAGGCTCTTTTCATTTGTTGCTGCCCCAGTTTCATATACGCCTACATTAAACAATGAAATATGCATGCTGCCCATATTAATCTGGTAAAGAGATGGTTTTAGTCGTAACTTAAAATAGGTAAGAACTAATGCCTAAAATCAACATGGTTTATGTGGTAAGCTACGCTCTTGGTAGTGTTTCCGATTAACAGGACAGATTAACCTGTTTTGGAGAGCTGAATTCGCTTTTAAAGGTTCAATTTGAAACCTTACTTCCTGAGCATTAATTGTGTTTGATTCTGTAATTCCACCTGTCCTCTTGTTTATCCGTTAACATTGCCTTCTCATGTTAAAGTTACTGATACTTTGGCATTTGCTTACTGCTTTATCTAAAATCAAAAGTCTAAGGTAATGGTTCCTTCCTTTCTTGACTTTTATTTACTGTTTTAAATCTTGCTTATGCTCTTTCTCTGCATGGAATAGGTGAACTATGAAGTAAATGGCTGGCTTGCACATCAAGTGACTGATTTGTGGGGAAAAACATCACCAGATGAAGGTGACCCTGTGTGGGCTGTGTGGCCGATGGGTGGAGCCTGGCTTTGTACACATTTGTGGGAGCATTATCTTTACACGTTGGATAAAGTAAGATGCCTATTCTTTAATAGCTATCTACTTTCTTCTTTTTGTGTGGCACAAAAGTCAATGATCTCTTAACCAGAAGATGAAAAAGCAACCATAGAGGACAAATATGCTCTCCTGAGTAATTCTTATGCATAATACTTGAGAATGATATTTTCTTTTCTTTTATTTATGTGTGTAATCAATATGAGAACATTGAAGAAATGAGGGAACTCTTTCTGCTGTTCTACACAGCAGCAGTGCTTGTCTTTTCTACCTCTGATTTTGCTCAACTTATTTAGGTAGTCAATATACTAACGGATGTTGCTACATAGGATTTTCTAAAAAACAAGGCATATCCTTTACTGGAAGGATGTGTTAAATTTCTTCTGGAGTGGTTGATTGATGGGAAAGGGCAATATTTGGAAACCAATCCATCAACCTCCCCAGAGCATGTGTTCATTGCTCCAGATGGGCAGCGTGCTAGTGTAAGCTATTCAACAACCATGGACATGTCAATCATAAGAGAAATATTCTCTTCAATTGTTTCTGCCGCTGAGGTAATGATATTCTTTTATCAGCATTTCAGTTAGTGTACAACAGTTTGTTTTCTACTATTAATTGGGTCAATATGTTTTCTTTCTGGGAATTACTTTGAAACAGGCTTTGGGAAGAAGTGATGACGAGCTGATTCAAAAGGTTCACAAGACTCAACCTATGCTTCGACCGATAAAAATTGCTAGAGATGGTTCGGTGATGGAGTGGGTATTTCCTTTAAACTTGCATTCTCTTTCTTGAGGAACCTCAAGATTGGACTACATGCTATTGATCTTTTTATGTTGTTCCTTTGGGATGATATACTTCTTTTACTTCTTGGCAGGCAGAGGATTTTCAGGACTCAGAACCGAGGCATCGACATATATCCCACCTCTTTGGTATTTATCCAGGTCATACTGTAACTGTTCGGAAGAATCCAGACATTTGTAAAGCTGCAGATAACACACTTTACAAAAGAGGTGTTTCTTTTGAGCTGGATGGATTAATCATAAAGCTTCTATATGTTACTGGACCATTCCATGCCAAATTTAAGAATATACTTGCATTATCTCAGCAAACTAACTAAAGAATTCTGGCATTGTACTGCAAGTCTGAATGTTTTTAAATGTAAAATTGGGAGATATATGGAATGTGAATGGTTAATTTGATAAGGGATTGAACTGAAAATATTATTCATCCTACTAAGGTTGGTTAGCTAAAATGCTGATATCCTGGAAGAGCTTTATTTATGAGTGGTTAACTGGATTCTTTGTTCCCTTGAAAATGTGCTGCGAAGGCTATTGTTTCTAAGCATGTTAATCATGATATTGCTTGAGATCTCTCAATTGTCCACATCTTTATGATACAGGAGAGGATGGTCCTGGATGGTCAACTGTATGGAAAGCTTCTGTCTGGGCACGCCTTCATAACAGTGAACATGCATACCGGATGATCAAGCATTTATTTGTCCTTGTAGATCCAGCACATGAAGCCAGCTTTGAAGGAGGCCTGTATAGCAACTTGTTCGGAGCACACCCACCTTTCCAGATTGATGCCAACTTTGGGTAAGTGACATTTATATATTTGGCTGTCCATTAGATTTGAGCAATTCTGAATCTTTTTTCAATAGCCCTTTGGCCACAGACAGAAAGGTATGTTCATGTCCATGGTAAACCTAGTGCCATATGCATATCCTTGTGTCCTTGCTCGGTTTTAAAGAACGAGAAATTTTCTGCGAGTGTACTGTGATTCTTTCCTTTTTGTGATCCACTGAAATCTTATTTATATTGTTACGCCCATATTGACGTGTGGTATTTTATAATTGTTTCATTTTATAATTGTTTTCTTTAAGCCACATGCTTTATGACATCTACCTTGCATTGTCAAAATTTTCTAGGTTAGACGACTAATACTTTAGTTTGATACAATTGGTCAATCTACATTTTCCTGTAGATAATATCATAACAGCCATACCTGCATGTGATATGTTGTAGAAGCATGACGACATGAGATATCTTCAAGATTGGTCATTCCTATTTATGCATAAATGTGTCGTGAGAACCTAGATAAAGGGTTATTTCTGCAAATTTTTCTTCCAGATTTGCTTCAGCAATTGCTGAGATGATAGTTCAGAGCACTACTACGGATCTCTACTTTCTTCCTGCTCTACCTCGAGATAAGTGGGCAAATGGCTGTGTGAAAGGCTTGAAAGCTCGGGGAAGGGTGACAGTGAACATATGTTGGAAAGAAGGCGAACTTCATGAAGTTGGTATTTGGTCCAAGAACCAGAATTCAATTACACGTTTGCATTACAGAGGAACTACGGTGAATGCAACCCTATCAGCTGGTAGAGTCTACACATTCAACCGAAAGTTGAGTTGCATAAAGACCTATAATCTCTCGTACGGAGCTTTTTCTTGAACTTTGAGATCACATTAGAGTTTAGATAAGAGGATTTATTCCCCACCTCTTCGGATGAGTATAAAGTGGTACCACAAATCTAGTAGATTTTCTCATTAAATATTCTTTTTCCCATCGAATAACAGTCGTCCAGACCAATGTAACTTTTGAGGTGACAATTAGACTGAACGTGCCGGAATAACGTATATTTGATGTAATAACCCCTTTCCATCTGGGAAATGCTTTGTGGCTTTAGGTCATCAACATGCATGTGTACTTAAAACAGGTTGATATTAGGTATTGGTGGACATGATTAACTAGACAAACGTATAATCAATACTGACAGTGTCAATTTTTTAAATGAAGTATATGATGGACACGGTTAATCACATGTCCATATACCAAAGTCATATTTATAGAAGAATGTGTCGTTGGGAAGGACACAAATGATGACTTGTCTGTGACTGTAATAAACCATGTGCTTTTAAGGTGTTGCGGGCACATTTAAGGGGTGCTTGGTTTATAATTTTTGGAATCGATAAATGGGTACAGAAGAAATACACTTGGTTTTATAATTAAGAACAATGTTATGTTATGAATACCGTATCAGGTTTGGTACCGGATTGAGCTCTAGAACGAAACTGTACCAGGTATCAACCGATACCGGGTACTATTTCGGGAAATTTTTTAAATTTATGAAATAGTCTCTAAAATTTTTAAAAATTACAAAATATTTCATATTGGTATATTATACAATTTTACTATATACTTTACTAGTTTACTGTTTATATCAACCATGCTTTTAAAAATCTTAATAATAAATAATAATGACAATTAATATGAAATAACAATAATTTTTAAATATT
>JAOSBM010000205.1:32293542-32319512 GCA_027568955.1 Erythroxylum tenue | reverse complement strand
GAAGCCAAAGAGATTTTAAAACTCAATTCATGCAACGATCACCAGGCAATTCTGTCTCAGGTATGGTTGTTTTGCATGTGAAGCATGTCAAACATCTATAGGCCTGTAATGTTCTTATATCATAAAACTAAAGCTTGTCGAAAGCGTAACCAGTAGACTTTTCAAGAGATTACAGGATGTATAGTAGAGTTAATCATCTCACTTAAGTTCTAGGTCTTAACCTGAAAAATAGTATTGAGTTGAGTGTGTAGCATTCAATGATCGGCACCTCAAGTTCCTATGTTCAACTTTTCTCTGTTCTTTCATTATAGTTAGCTTGTCATTACGTTTAGATGAACAAAAATATGTCAGGATTGTTGTTTGTCGGTGACCCGTTCTCTTGTTGGTTCTCTACCTCCACTGGTCAGAAGCACAATGGCAATGAAGCTTGGAGAGGAAAGAACAGTGTCTGATTCCGGTATGAAGCTAGAACCTTGTTCCTCAGGGAAAATATAACTCAAAACTTGCAAATTTTCATATTAAACTGACAATCTTGATACCAAATTTACAGGACGAGTCTTGCGTGAAGTCAAGATCAGTTCAAGAGAAGATGCTGCTAAATGCATGCAGAAGGTTATAAGGAGGGCTGTCATGGTTTCAAGTTTGAGACAGGCCGTCTCTGGTTTTGTAGCTACTGGAGGTATTAATGCCACTAGGTATCTAGCCAGGAAAGTGCAGAAGGCTTGGAATTCTTGGAGATAAATACCAAGCCATAGTACAGTTTGATGCCATTTGTATCTTATATTCTAATAAATATTTATTCTAATACCGTTGATTAACAAGATTTTCAATTTAATTTTAAGAAAATTATAAACTCAAAATAACTAAAAAGAATTTATGATTAATATTTTTACGATTTAAAAATCATTTCATTCTTTTTTTAATATGTTATTTAACACTCATTTGTATGTTTTATGTAGAATTGTTGAGTTTGGTAATGAAAATAATTTTTAGTACCAGTTGTTTTCTTTTTCCAAATTCTGAAGCTGATTTTCTATCTAGTGTATATGTTAAAAAGAAATTATAGTTATCACTTGTTCACTGCATAACTCAAAATTATAGTCAATGGTCTATTGTTACTTGTTAGAGTTGCAGTAAGCAATATCATCATAAAGCAATAATATTTGTTCAGATCATATCATAGGTTCAAACATATGAAAACGAGGGAAGAGCTTGATAAAGGAGGTGTGATGCAAACGATATAATCAACTCAAACAAAGAAAGCATATGCACATGAAAATAATTGTGTTTAATGGAATATATGCAGATAGATAAACATTGTGCAGTTTTGTGCAAAGATAGAGAAGAAATCTCTTTGACAGAAAGAAAGTGGCCGAACTAGCAAGCATCAATTTTTCAGATGCTGTCTGTAATTTTAATGGCTGTTTCTTATTGAATACTTATTCAGTAATAAGCATGTTTAACAAATAAATCCACAAAAGCTAGTGCAAAAGGGAGGGAAGGGGTTAAGGGCATTCCATTCACCACCAAAAGTTCCCAGTTCTAATCCTTCCTCGAATTGGACCGAAGGATTTCCATATGTTCCGTTGTGTTGTAAGTTATGGGTATGAAGACCTCCTTAAGGGAGACGATGAGTTTGAGAACAAGCTCTTTGAGGGCATTTTCCTGTTTGTTCGCTTAGATTCTCTGATGGAAGGAGGTTCAGACTCAGATGCATCAAGCATCAATCCTGACCAAAATAAGCAGTGTCGAGGAGGTAGCAACACTTTGGAATATGATGTTAATGAGCTCTATTCCATTGTAGATGCAACCATCTCCTCCTTGGAATCAACCATGTCAACTAGTAGTTCCCCATTGCCCCCAGCCAAGAACACCAACTTGACATCAAACCAGGTTGAGGTTGATGAGATGGAGTTTCTGAAGAGTTGTAGAGACGCCGGAGTGTCCCACATCCTAGGAAACACAGTAGTAGGAGCGAGGAGTGACTCAAGATGGTACAAGAAGATTGCTGGTTGGGTCGGCAGTTTCAAGCCCAGGCCCAGGTCCAATAATCATACGGTCGGGTCAGCTGTACAAGGCCCAATCCTAAGTCCAGATATCGGCAGGCCCACTCACAGGAAGTAATCTCCCATGCAAACTCTGAGACCTACGTAAAAGACCTAAACCTAGCAATCTACTTCATATATAAGGTACTATATCGTCATGATATAGAGGAGACTCATACGCAGTTGTTTCTTTGCTCTTAGCTATCCATCACCTTCACGATAAGCCTAACTTGAGCGTCGAAGGGGCTTGTCGGCGATCAACCCCCGACGTGCCTTTACTGTTTTGCAGGTATTCGCAGGTTCAACCACACAAAGATGATGGATCAAAACGACAACATCCAACCTCAGCGAAATCAGGCTGAACCATTTGGCGCCCAC
Source organism: Erythroxylum tenue (assembly GCA_027568955.1). NCBI lineage: Eukaryota > Viridiplantae > Streptophyta > Magnoliopsida > Malpighiales > Erythroxylaceae > Erythroxylum > Erythroxylum tenue. Next base: position 32,317,089 of record JAOSBM010000205.1, on the reverse strand, counting down.
CGTGGGGCCCGACGTCCGGGTACCATGTCCAGGAATACACAGATTAGTCAAGCGGCAGTAGCCAATCCTGATGTCGCCGCCGTCATGACACTAGCACTACAACGGATGGAATCGCAATTACCTGCCGCTCCCCCACCAGGACATCACGAGTCCCAGACGCAGTCTTCACACCCGAACGATCAGCCATCGCTTTAAAACCAGGATCAAGAAGAACAAAGCGTAGCCCTGGAAGACAACGCCGAAACTAATTCACACCCAAAATTCCAACACCCCCTGGACACGAATCCGTCTGCACCGCCGCTACAAACCTCCCTCACCCGAAGGCAGATAGAGGAAGCGGTAGACCTATTGATTCGCCAACTCCTCCAGCCTCAGCCGGAACAACAGCGGATCCCCGCTCGATAGGCTGATGTGACGGCCGATCGTCATTCTGCTGAAGCCCTAGAAAAAATCGTGGACGATTGGATCAACATGGCCATGAATCTCCGTCCGAACCGCCCACCAACACAATACAACTCTCCTTTCGTCCCCGCGATCTTGGATAACCTCCCAGCGGTCGGTACCAAGATACCGACGCCTGAAAAGTACACTGGAAAGACCGATCCCCTAGATTATTTGCAGCACTTCCAGTCAATGATGAACTTACACTGTGTCCCAGATGCCATTCAATGCAAGGCATTCTGTACCGCTTTTCAGGAAGGAGCTCGGCGATGGTTCAATAGCCTGCCCCCGTGTTGCATCACTTGCTTCGAGGATTTTAAGCTGCTATTCCTCAATCAATTCGTCACAAGTAAACGGCCACAGAACACTGCCTTAGAAGTCATGCAGCTGATCCAAGGAAGGAATGAAAGTCTACGAGAGTTCATCACTCGGTTTAACAATGAAGCTGTCGAAGTACCTGATTTCACTTGCTCGTCAATGTTGGCCGCACTCATGAGCAACACAAGGGACGAAGAGTTTAAGAAGTCGCTAGCCCTAGACCAGCCTAAGTCCATTCAAGAGATAAGGAGTCGGGCGGACAAATACATACAGCTCGAAGAGGTGTTGAAAAACACAAAACGTAGAACAGGTGACCGAGACGATCGCGGGCCGAGCGACAGAGCAGATGACTCCCAGAAACGACAGAAGGATCAGTCGAGCTGGAGGAGGCCAACCGATCGACAAGGACAAAGGCGCGAATCCTTCACTCCCCTCAACAGGGGATGTGCGGAAGTATTGACAGCCATGAAAGCAGACGGGGAACCGTTCAGAGAGCCCAATCCGATGATATCTCCCATCGAGAAAAGGGATCTCGATTTATATTGTCGCTTCCATAGAGACGTCGGTCATGACACGGAAGATTGCAAGGTTTTGAAGAGAAAAATTGAATTCCTTATCCAAAGGGGAAGGTATTTCTGAAATACAGAAGAGGTACCGATCGAGATAGAAGGAAGGACCGATCGGTCTAACGACTGGCGACAACCTTGGAGGCAAAACGACAGGAACGATGTCGGGAGGCCAAACAGAAATGCGGACGACCAACGCGACAGGAGAGAACAATCCAGGACAAGGGATGATAGGAACACCAGGCAACAGGATGACCGACCGGTTAGGGTCATTAACATGATTTTTGAGGGTAGTGCAGCAGGAGGTTCTACCGCAAAAGGAAGGAAGAGGTATGCTAAATAGATCGCTGAGGGCCAATCATCAACGAAAAAACCACAGACTGATGAGGTGATTTCGTTCGACGAATCCGATCTAGCTGACGTCAGCTGCCCCCATGACGACGCGCTAGTAGTCAATCTGAACATAGATGACAGTGAGGTAAAACGGGTGATGATCGATACAGGTAGCTCGGCCGATCTATTGTATTATGACGCATTCAAACAAATGGAGATACCAGAGGATCGACTCCTGCCGGTAGAAGGACCCATCAAAGGGATAACTGGAGCGTCAGCCTACCCGTTCGCCCGAGTTTTTTTGAAAGTGAAATTTGGACAGAAACCATGTCAGGTAGAGAGGGATGTTGAGTTCCTGGTTGTAAAGTTTGTAGGGGCGTACAATGTGATAATCGAACGAGCCACACAAAAAGCCCTCAGAGCAGTCGTCTCCACCTACTACCAGGTAATGAAATTCCCAACGCCCCATGGAATCGGTGCTGTCAGGGGTCACCAGAGAATTGCTAGAGAGTGTTACTTGGCGGAAACAAGGACCCTTGAGGGGGCAATGGTTTTGACCGAGGGAGATGGAAAACATCCCGCACGACATGAATGACGGGATCCCACGCAAGGCCCTAGAACTCTCAAAACCACAAGATGTTTCATCAATAGATAAGCTAGCTTTATTTATCTCTTTATTTCGTACTTTATTTCTACTTGCGCATTTGTAGTGGGTACCTTTTTCTTGGCCTTGCCAGTCAGGTTTTTTAACGGCCCACGCCCCTACCATCATCAATAAAGGGTTTCAAGCTTTTTGGTAGAAAAAGTTTCAAGATGAGTTAAAACGGAAAAACACCATCTGAATGCCGCCAACATCGTTCGGTCCTCGATCTCGCTCGGCCAGGTTCCCAAGTCAAAATCTTGGAACCAGGCGATGCCAAGACCAGATCTTGCATCGCTCAAGGCCTCGACCTCGCTCGGCCAGGTTCTCAAGTCAAAATCTTGGAACCAGGCGATGCCAAGACCAGATCTTGCATCGCTCAAGGCCTCGACCCCGCTCGGCCAGGTTTCCAAGTCAAAATCTTGGAACCAGGCGATGCCAAGACCAGATCTTGCATCGCTCAAGGCCTCGATCCCGCTCGGCCAGGTTTTCAAGTCACAAAATCTAGGAACCAGGCGATACCGGGAATAGTATCCCGGATCGCTCGGCCTCGAAGCCATCTCGGCAAGGTCGCTAAGACAAGATCTTGGAACGATCACACAGGTTCCCTCTCGATCAAAACAATTCTCTAAACCCCAGGATCTATCGATCCGCGTGTATCGAGCGGATCTGTTTGCTTTCTATCTATTCGAAGTAGCATACTTGTTTCGCAAAATAAAGAAGGCAGCAATGAAAAATGAGACAGCGGAGGGTAAAATAAATTTTCATTCCATCATGAAATTATCCTGGCCACAAGCTCGACCAGATGGGCCCTGAGGGTCATACAGCACAAAGTTAGGCAAGGGCGGAAGAGTCGACCACCGACTCAGGAGAAATGGCCTCGGAAGTCGACAAAGCAACTTCAGGAGTCGGCATAGCAGCCGGGTCAGGATCGGAAGGAAAGGCAGCTGGAGTGGCGAAAGGTGAGGACGGATGAGCGACCGAGGCAGGACCAGGATCCGCAGGGAGAACCGGAGTGACATCCTCAGAAAGTTGCTCTCCTTCCTCCTCCTCCTCCGAGCTAAGATCCAGCTCCTCGTCCGGGATTACCTCCCGTTCCCTCTCGATCATTCCCCTCATGTCCTCAAGAGAAAGGCCGAGCGCGGTGGGAAGCATCGGTTCGGCGTAGTCCTCGAAGGATGGGCGACCTGACGCATCAGGAACACAGATGTCGTGACAGCTCGTAAGAATGGAAAGAGCCAAGTCGGCAGCAAACTCCAAGCACTCATCGTTTAAATACCGCCTCTTCCATCGCTTGATGGCTTCAACCCTCTCCCTTTTGATAGAGCTCCGCATCTCCGTCAGCGTATTCTCGGCCCTCGCCCGAGCTTCCACCACCTCGTGGCAATCCTGGAGGAACTTGGATCGAAGCTCATGTTCCTTGGATCGAAGCTCTCGTTCCTTCCTCGCCTCGGAGCGGGCCTCACGAACTTCTTTCCTCAGCTCCTCACATTCTTTCGCCAGCTCTACCTTCACCGCGAGCGCCCTGCTTTTCTCCTCCTCCCTCGCGGCAAGCTGAGCCCTCAGGTCGCTCCTGTTCTCCTCCCCCGAAGCGAGCTGGGTCTTCAGGACGCTCTTATCTTCCTCCCAGGATTTCTTTTCCTCCTCCAAGGAAGAAAGTTGAGCCCGCACGAAGTCTCTATCCTCCTTTATCTCCGAGAGTTCGGCCTTCACAGTCTTCACCTGCTCAAGGAGATCGGGAACCTCCCGGTCCAGCTGCTCGATGCGTTGACGCATCACAAAAGCGAACACCAGATCCCTCGCACAGTTACGGACGAGACGGTCCGACAGCCCCTGATTACCCAATGAGTCCATAAATCTCTCGTCCACAGGAGGGATGATTTTCTCAGCAATGTGAAAAACCACATTGAGATCCCCAAGCGACGCAGTCTTATCCAGACTGATTGCCGGCTCCCACTTCTCAGTGCTTGCCGCTCGCTTCTTTCCTTTACCCTTATCCGACCGGGCAACCTGCTTTTCCCCTCTCTCTTCCCCCTTGCCTTGGACTGATCGGCAAAGCGGTGGGTCGACCACTCGAACGGTCTTTCTCCTCTTCAGAGGTGGCTCTATCTCTTCCTCTTCCTCTTCTATGACAACAAGGCCCTCACCCGCCTACCGGGTCACCCCTGTTGGCTGTTCAGGGACAGCTGCAAGAACGAGCGCTGCAGACGGCTCGAAAATGGTTAGCTGAGGCTCGGGAGCGGCCGATTGAGCGACATCCACGTTAGCTTCCCCCCTTTTGCTTTGCTGCTTCACCTTTGAAGGCTTAGCAGCCTTGCGCCGGCCTCTGGTGGAACCGGAGTCCCCGCCAAAATCTTCAATCCTTACCATATCTGCACCAAAATAGAAATGGGTCAGAACTCGAAATTAATACTTACAAATTCAGCAACAAGTCCAACCACGATGAGTCAACCAGAAGGGGCGGGCTCCTCCCTTAGCCCGTTAATTCGGGGAGGAGGATCAATTGAGAACGACTCGGCTGAGGCCCCCCCATGATACCCCATAATGAGACGATCAAAATCATACCGACCGAGCGCCTTGATACGATCGATAGCTTCTCGTTCCCCCTGGGTAAGGAACAGGTCCGAGGTATCGTTCCATCGCTCGGCTAGAGGATACCTCCACGGCCTAGACTCAAAGGCAGATCCCGGAGGCCTCACGAAGAAGTACTTCATCTTCTAAGATTGAATTTTTGTGGACGTGCCAGCCGGGCGATAACGCGCATCTCTGTATTGTAGATGAGGGATCCCGGCCCCAGTACTGGAGCTCTGATTCATCCTCAAAAAGTGGCGCAGAATACCAACTGATGGAGGACACCCGAACTGATGGCATAACAAAGCCAGGCCGTTGATAAACCTCCAGCCGTTCGGGGGAAGTTGGCTTGGTCTCAGCCGATACGTCGCGCACACTTCGTCAATAATCGGGGCATAAGGAAGCTTCATGCCACCGACTGTGAAAAAGCTGTCAAAAACAGTAAAATACCCACCAGGGCTGCTATGTATCCGCTCGCTCGTGGAAGCCAGCCTAGGCTCCCAAGATACAGGAATATTGTTCCTGATGACTGACCGACTCAACTCTGTAGCGGTCATCGTGGACTTGTCTTTTGGCGGCCCTACCACAACCAGCCCATCCCTTCGATCACTAACTGTGATTTCCTCTACTTCTTCCGTCAACCTTGCCATCTCCGGCACCATTATCACTTCCGCCTCTACCTCATTCCTAGAGCTAACCCCACTGCTGGAACTAGTGGACGACATGGTCACAGAAAGAAAATTTATAGGGCGAGGAAAGAAACGGGGACGTACCTAACTTAGTAGCTGAAAATGAGAACGCTAACGGTGAAATTCCGGTAACTGCAAAGGGAATCAAGAGAACAACGATTAGCAAGTTGAATGCGCAAGAAGAAGAGAAAGACGTCGATTCGGAACATTTATAGCAAAAATTCGGACAAGCGCACCAATCAACGATGGACGCACGGCGTAATCCTGACCATAGAAGGACACGTGGCGTGATCTGAGCTGCGCAGAGCGTTAGGGTTACCAAGCACTCGAGGCGGCGTGACAGTCGAAAGGACGTGCGAGACAGTGCGTGACAGCTGCGCGGCAGTTAAAAGGGCGCATCATTTCAAAATTTAAACGGCACCTAGAAGATACGTATCGCCAAGTAATAATTAAACCTAGCGATACGACTAGGCATTGACGACCTATCGACCGCCCTGCTCCAATATGGGTCACTTGATCGTTCTACCCTAGCCCGACCTCCCGCGCGCCAAGTATGAAGGCTCGATCGATTTTCTGTCTTAGCAGGAGCGACTATACATGAAGACGAGCCTTCTCACCATAACCAATCGAGCGGCTCGATCGTAACGATCGACTAGACGGACCTGTTCTGGGTTGACAGATAGATAAGTAGCTCAATCTTCTACTCCTTCGACCCTTCTCCTTGAATCAAGCTCGAGGAGTAGGGGGGCTTATGATTAGATCGGCAGTTCCAGGCCCAGACCCAGGTCCAATAATCATACAGTCGGGTCGGCTGTACAAGGCCCAATCCTAAGTCCAGGTATCGGCAGGCCCACTCACAGGAAGTAATCTCCCATGCAAACTCTGAGACCTACGTAAAAGACCTAAACCTAGCAATCTACTTCATATATAAGGTACTATATCGCCATGATACAGAGGAGACTCATACGTAGTTGTTTCTTTGCTCTTAGCTATCCATCACCTTCACGATAAACCTAACTTGAGCATCGGAGGGGCTTGTCGGCGATCAACCCCCGACGTGCCTTTACTATTTTGCAGGTATTCGCAGGTTCAACCACACAAAGATGATGGATCAAAACGACAACATCCAACCTCAACGAAATCAGGCTGAACCAATTGCCATTGTCTATTTATATGCTTTTGTGCAGGTCAAGTAGTGTCGTCTTAAACATTCCTCATGAAAGTCTCTTGAATGCTGGACAGATTATCCATGTTTAACAATTTTATTGGTAAATTCACAAAGTTTTGTATTCTTTTAGTGCAAACATTTATTGGCGTGATTCTATATATGTATGTTAAAAGGGTAGATTTGTACATGGTAGGATTTTGTCTATTTTTTAAATTTTAAATTCATTTCTAAACTGTACTGGATGAGTATCTAAACTAGACTTGTGCTTAATGTTATGAATATTGTACCGGATTTGGTACTAGATTAGGTTTTGGTACGGTACTATATCGGTATTGGTTAATACAGGGTATCGTTTCGGGTAATTTTTTAATTTTTCGGGTAATTCATTGTCATATTGTAAAGTTGTATATTATTTAATTTAATTTTTTGTTTATATCTTGTCCATTTTAGTTTATATATATCTTTATTATATTTTAATTATTTCTATATATAATCATTATGTATATGTATATAATTATCTATATATAATATATATCTATACATAATAATTATCTATATATAATAATTAATTGTAAAATAATGAAAATAATTCAAAATTTTGAATTATAAATTATTTTCTATTTTATCATAATTTTGAATTATTTTTTAAAATTTTTGTTTTTACACATTCCATTTCATTTTACATTTAATTAAACATAATCACAATTTTAATTTAATATATAAAATTAATTTAATAATTATTAATAAATGTAATTAATTTTAAAATATAATTTTAAAATATATAAATTTTGATTTAATAATTGAAAATATATAAAATAAATATTAGTTTATAAATAATAATTTTAAATTATTTATTTTAAGAAATAAAATATTTTTATTAGTATTTATTAATAAATATTATATAAAATATTAAAATAAATTTAAATAAAAATAATTTATTATTAATAAAAATAAAAATAATTTATTTTTAAGTTTTATTTAATTTATAATTATTATTAGTAATAAAATATTTATTATTGTTTTAAAAACTTTGAAAAATTGGGGGGAAGGGAAGGAGGGAAGGAGGGAGGGAAATTTTGAAAATTTTGCAAAAAAATCCCCCAATTTTTTAAAATTTTCTGTACCGATCGGTATTTGACCGGTATTTTGAATACCGGCCGGTATCCCCGAAATTAGCCGGTACCGACCGATATTTTTGGCCGGTACCGAAGATAAAATCCGGGTATCATTTTTCGGCCGGTACCAACCGGTACGGAATGGATTTCAAAACGTTGGTAGGTATAAAATAGACTCCACGTTTTTGGCGAGTAATGTCATTTGGATTTGAAGAAACTAATTAAAAATGTTATAAAAGACTCAAAAGTCGTATTATACTAAAACTAGGAAGACATATCCAATTGGTGGATAAAAACGTGCAAAAATCCTTTTCCTCCTCTAATTTCTCACATATTGTTCCCAAGCATACAAGAAATATTATGGTGGCATTGATACATACACGATTAGTTTCATAAGTGTATTTTATATGTTTATTTGGCATTATTGCACGCAAAAAACGATTTATGAACAATGAATTAGTGTTTAAAAATTTTATACTCACAATTTTTTGTCTCCATACTTCAGAATGATCATAAGTGGTATTATTACATCTACATAGAAATAATTTACATTATGATATTTGACTCTAATTATGAGGAGGATTTTGCTAAGAAGAAACTATATGGAGTATTGGTTTGCAGCAACATGTTAGCTACATTATATGTGACAAAATAAAGCCTATTGTATACCTACTGTCATGAAATGTTTGTCTAAAGGTTTAAGCACATATCTTTGGAAGGTGTTATTATATTTTAGTGTGAAATGCGATGATAAAGTTTTGCAGTCCATATTTTTCTATCTCATATGCAACATAATTCTTGAGACAATGTAACAAGTAAGAATAATATGTTGTTTAAACTTAAATTTAGAGATTGACCACGGTATAACTATATTTAGTACTGACAAATAATGGTCGGTTTTGCGAAGATTGTCAATTAACTACCAGTTACCCACAAACTTAACAAGCAAGTTCAACCTTTATAGACGGATGAATAAAGAAAGTAAAATAAATAATAGATTATAAATACTAATGCAAACTAATGATCAAGAATATTCCAAACTATGAATTAACTAGATTTAAGCCAAGTTCCCTTAGTACTTTAATATATTCACTTTCACTGTTCAATTAATGCATTATTCTAGCTTATTGGACTAATAAGAGTTTCTAACTTAGACTATATTTTCTCTCAAGATATATAATCCTATTTAGAGGTTAATTAATATAAATCTTTTTCAAATCCAAACAACTTAAGATTCACTCTATAAACTCTCTTAATAGGTTTTACCCTAACGTAGGAAGATTGTATAACTTTCTCTCGAATGTCTCACACTTAACCCTCTTTATTCACACTATAACCTAAATATACATCTCATATCTCAAATCTTAATGCATGCATAATGTATTGAATCGTTTACTTTCTCTTTTGATTCAATCAACATAAGAGCATGAAAAGACAATAAGAAAATTATAATTTCATTAATCAAAGAATAAATTGAAGTATATCACATCCTAGGCTCTACCTACCTAAATCTTTATACCTCTCTCTCCCTTTTTTTTCATTTTTATTATTATCTTATATGTTTGAAAATATTGAGGACCATGTTTATTTTAAATGTGGGGGAGGAATTACAAGACTATAGTATACACTCAAGCTTATCAATCTTTTTCATGAATTTCTCAATACGAACTAATTTTTAGGAATTTTTCTCTTTAAAAACATGCTATTGAAGATGATTCATTATAAATTTGATTGTTTTGGTTAATTGTAATGCTTATGTAACTAGTTATGAGTAATAATAATTGAGTTCAACTTATTTTTTGAACTCTGAGAATGAATATTCGATGACCATTATGATATCCCTTATAAAAAAATCACATGCATAAGTAATTGAGACTTCTTTTAAGCATTTTTATTATCTAAAAAAAGAAAACAAAGTGTGAACAAATAAGCACAATAATTTTATCCCGCTGGCTTCATACAAATAAAAAAGGTTGAAGTCAAAGAACGGTACTAGTAGCCATTTAAGACAATAACTTGTTTGATTAATTGAGGTAATCACAATAAGGTGTTTACTCTACGTAAAAGGTTATGTGACTTTTCAAACAAATTTCTAATACTTCCATTTAAATTTATGTCCTATTAATAAAATAATTTAATGAGTTTGAAATTTGGTGTATGTTATCTTGTATATGTTTATTTTATGTTTCTCCTGCATAAGCTACACACCCCTAGAACACAGTACCCTACACGATATCGTATAGATCTCGTACTACCATTGCTAATTTTTACATAATTTCTTAAAGAAAACAGCTAGCTATACGAACTTATATTTATGTTTGCGTATCTCATTAATATTTGGGGTTTTAGGTTTTAAAGGAAAGATGGGATAGAAAAGAAAAGTCTCTTTCACCAAGAAACATTTCGAAGTCACTTTGAAGTTGTTTTGCATTATTTTAATCAAGACTACATTATTCTTTGAGGATAAATTAAGATTTAATAACAATTATTTGAAGATTCAAGATTCAAGAATAATAACTTTTTTATGTTGTCTTCTTTAATATTTTTATGTTGATATTCTTTGTATGATTATAAACAAATTTGGGATACAAATTTAGATAAGATGAACCTAGGATGTAATATACTTTTATTGATCTTTGGTTTAATGAATATATAGTTTTTAGTGATTTATCCATATTTTATATTGATTGAATTGAAGGAGAGAAAGTGAAAGATTTGATATTTGATTTATGCATCAATATTGGAGTGATGAGACGTATATTTAGGTCACAACATGGATAAATAGGGTTAAATGTGAGTTATTCGAGAGAAAATTACAAGTTTTTCCTAGGTTAGGGTAAAATCTATTAAGATAGTTAAAGTACTCTTCTATTGTCTAAGTTTAAAAGAAAAATTTTGGTTGATTAACCTCATAAAGGTCGTATATCTCAAGAGAGAATACTAACTAAATTAGGAACTCTTATTGATCCAAGAAATTAGAGTAATTCATTAAGCTAGGGAAAAATTGAATATAGTAAATTCTTAGGGGATTTTTCACCTATATCTAGTTAATTCATTAACTGCTATACTATTGAGCATTAGTCTCTTTACTATTTAGATTTGTTATTTACTTTATTTTCTTATTAAATCATATATATTCATTGGACGACTAGTTTACTAATAGTTCTTGTGGGATTGACCTATACTTGTGTAACAACTCAAACCACCCGCTCGCAGATATTGTGTGCTTTAATTTGGGCCTTTTTAAGTGGCTCGTGGTTTACACCCATTGGGCCTTTTTAAGTGGCTCGTGGTCCACACTCTCACGGTTTTGTTTTTCTACAGGACTTCTCAAAAAGTCACCAATCCTGATACTGTTCTAGCTCTAACATGTTTAATTTCAAAGTTCTGATGAGATCTGGTGCGCTAAGGCATAGAAAATGCGTCTGCAACGGGAAGGTATCTACACTCGCTTCGTTCTTCTCCCCAACCGACGTAGGCTCTTATAACTTGCTTGTGCTGATCATGCATATATGTTGCAGTGATTATGCGAGTGATGTCCAATAATTTCAATGCTTTATATGACTTGTGCCCGCCTCTAGTAAAGAAACTGTAGATTAGTTCAAGAAAATGAATGCAATGAACAATTGATTTGTTAATTTTTTAAATGTTGATTTGTTAATTTTTATTGTCACTATCATCGGGGCGGATGGTTTTCAAAGTATCAGACAAAGCCGGCTAAGGTTTTATGCAATTGTTTGAGAGTTGATGAGAATGTATGCAAATTATACATTGTGTATAAGTTTGATTGGAATCCAAGCATAGTTGTCCAAGTATGAATGATTCTATCATGTTCGGCTGTTTATAACCTGTGGTAATATGGCATTTAGTGGTAGTTAGTTCCAATGCAGCTATTTGTTGTGATACGATTCTTAAAAGAGTCAAGAGAAGGACATTGCAAAAAATGGTGAAGAATATGAATTTAATAACTCTGAATATGGTTAGGACAGAGTCTCATTTCTTAGCACGTAAGCTTTCGAGATCTCCGGCGGTCAGCAGATTTCGCCGATGATTAGCGTACATTATATTACTGATCGTTAATTCAACGGTCAGATTAAAAAGACAGTCCCAAATACACCGGGTCCGATTCTAGAAGCACTGAAAACCGTCAACCGTCAACCGTCAACCGCTGAGTGACTCTGTCACTCTCTCTCTACTCACTCAGTTATCTGTCACTTTGCAACTAGTGCCCTGTTGGTATCGGTGCTCGGAGACTGACGATGACGGGGGACGGAGACTGGGTGGTGGTGCGGCGGCCTGTGGAGAAGGACGTTTGGAGTCCGAGCATGGCGGAGGACGGAGAGAGTTCTCGACCGTTGAAGGTCATTTTCAAAGCTCCGGCAAAGTACTGGACCGACGCGGTTCCGATTGGAAACGGTCGTCTCGGTGCTATGATTTGGGGCGGTGTTGCCTCGGAACTTATCCAACTTAACGGTAACGAGAATGTGCAATGAATACGTACTTTTTTTTTTTTTTAATCTCATGTTTAATGACTTTATTGGACAGAGGATACTCTATGGACCGGCGTGCCTAAGAACTATACGAACCCTAATGCTCCAGAGGTATTAGCAGCGGTGAGGAAGCTTGTTTTTGAAGGCAAATATACTGAAGCTACTAAAGAAGCTTTCAAGCTGTCAGATAATCGTCCAGATGTATGTATCTTCGTGAACTTTTATGTTGCTATCTTCTTAAGGTTCATAGGTAATGGCAGCAATGTGTTAACTTTAAACGTGGCCAATAGTATAGCTTGGTGGTTAATGCATTTGTCAGGAAATTTTTAATTGCTATAATCATGGTGGCTTTTGTCCCTGTCTTTTAGACCTACCAACCACTCGGTGACCTAAAGCTTCAATTTGATGACTCCCATCTCAAGTATGATGAGGGAACATACCATCGAGAGCTCGACTTGGATACTGCAACAGCAAGAGTAAAATATTCTGTTGGTGATGTAGAGTACACAAGGGAACATTTTGCTTCATATCCTAGTCAAGTAATTGCAACAAAGATTTCTGGGAACAAAAGCGGGTCTGTGACTTTTACTCTGTCTCTGGACAGCTTAGTGGATCATCGTACATACACAAAAGGCCACAACCAGATTATAATGGAAGGGAGTTGTCCCGGGAAAAGGAGGTCTCTTACCTCTGACCAAGCTAATTCCAATGACGATACAAAGGGAGTTCAATTTGCTGCAGTTGTTGATATACAGATCAGTGAGGATTCAGGAGTTATACACGTTTTGGATGACGGGATGTTGAAGGTTGAGCATTCAGATTGGGCAGTCTTGCGTATAGTAGCTGCTTCTTCTTTTGATGGACCATTCACTAATCCCGTAGATTCACCGAAGGAGCCTACCACAGATTCCATATCTCAATTGAAGTCAATAAGTAATCTGTCGTATGCTGATCTATACTTGCATCACTTGGATGATTATCAGAACCTTTTCCATCGGGTGTCAATTCAGCTATCAAAAAGTTCAAAAAGCAGCGTTGAAAGTGCAACTCCCGAAAAGAAGAATCTTGTCCCCATTACCAATGGTTTCTCATTTGAGGGAAATGGTGATGACACAGTTTCAACAGCAGATAGGGTGAAATCCTTTCAAACTGATGAAGATCCATCCTTAGTGGAGCTATTGTTCCAGTTTGGTCGATATTTGCTTATTTCTTCTTCAAGGCCTGGAACCCAGGTGGCCAATCTGCAGGGCATATGGAGCAAAGGTCTCGAACCACCATTTGAGTATGTAACTTCGTCTCTCTGCCTCTGTTATTCTTGTTCTTATAGTGACAATTGGTGCAAGAAATTTGATGCCTAAATATACACCTACAAATGCATAATGTACCTATATATAGTCCCCGACCATCCATGTTTATCGCCACCTGAAGGCAAAGAGAGTTTATCTGTGAAATTTCCTTTCATTTTTCCTTCTCTTTAAAGAAATTAGAGTTCCTAAGCAAGCAACCTCTGAAAAAAGTATCAGCTCCATTTCTACATGCTACATGATTTATTTAAACCGATGAAACATAGTGTAAGCACTACTTATTACAGAAGCAGTAAAGGTACATTAAGTGCGTAGTTCCTGTGCCATTTGGATCAACAGTTTCTGCTAACACGATGATAGCCTATTTCTTTTTATTGTTCCAGTTGCGCACAACACCTGAACATAAATTTACAAATGAACTACTGGCTTTCACTTCCTTGCAATCTCAGTGAGTGCCAAGAGCCCTTGTTTGATTACTTGTCCACTCTGGCAATCAATGGAAGTAAGACGGCAAAAGTATGTTTCTTTTCTTTTCTTTTTCTTTCTCAGTTTTTTTTATCACAGTTGATGTCCCTTGTTTATCTGGAGAATCAGGCTCTTTTAACTTGTCGCTGCCCCAGTTCCATCTACACCAACATTAGACAATGAAACATGCATGCGGCCCATAGTACCTGGTAAAGAGAAGTAACCTAAAATAACTATGACCTAAACGTCTAAAATCAACGAGGCATCTGTAGTAACGTACACTCTTGGTAGTGTTTCTGATTAATGGTCAGGACAGATTCACCTGTTTTGGAGAGTTGAAATCGCGATTAAAAGGTTCAACTTGAAACCTTAAATCCTGAGGATTAATTGTGTTTGATCCTGCGATTCCTCCTTTTCTCTTGTTTATCCGTTAACAATATGTTGGAGTAACTGATACTTTGGCATTTGCTTACTGCTTTATCTAAAATCAAAAGACTAAGATAATGGTTAATACGCTTCCTTTTTTTTTGACTATATTTACTGTTCTTAAAGCTTTCTTGTATTCTTCCACCGGATGGAATAGGTGAACTATGAAGTAAATGGCTGGCTTGCACATCAAGTGACTGATTTGTGGGGAAAAACATCAACAGATCATGGTGACCCTGTGTGGGCTATGTGGCCTATGGGTGGAGCCTGGCTTTCTACACATTTGTGGGAGCATTATCTGTACACGTTGGACAACGTAAGATGTTATTCTTGAATAACTATCTACTTTCTTCGTTTCGGGTGGCACAAAAGTGGATGATCATTTAAGCAGAAGTTGAAAAAGGCACCACAGAGGACGAATATGCTTTCCTGATCAATTCTTATGCATAAAACCTGAGAACGAGTGTTGTTTTTATTTACGTGTGCAATCGATAAAAAGAATGGAGGGAACTTTTTTTTGTTGTTCCCCGCAGCAGCAGTTCTTGACTTTTCTATTGACGATTTTTGGTCAACTTATTTAGTCAATACACTAATGGATGTTGCTACATAGGATTTTCTGAAAACTATGGCATACCCTTTATTGGAAGGATGTGTTAAATTTCTTCTGGACTGGTTGATTGATGGGCAAGGGCAGTATTTGGAAACCAATCCATCAACTTCCCCAGAGCATGTGTTCATTGCTCCAGATGGGCAGCGTGCTAGTGTAAGCTACTCAACAACCATGGACATGTCAATCATAAAAGAAATATTCTCTTCAATTGTTTCTGCCGCTGAGGTAATGATATTCTTATATCAACATTTCATTTAGTATACAACATTTTGTTTTCTAGTATTAATTGGGTCAATGTGTTTGCTTTCTGGGGATTACTTTGAAATAGGCTCTGGGAAGAAGTGACGACGAGCTGATTCAGAAGGTTCACGAGGCTCAACCCATGCTTCGACCAATAAAAATTGCTAGAGATGGTTCCGTGATGGAGTGGGTATTTCCTTTAAACTAGCATTCTCATTCTTGAAAAACCTCAAGAGTTGACTACATGCAATTGATCTTTGTCTGTTGTTCCTTTGGGATGATATACTTCTTGGTAGGCAGAGGATTTTCAGGACCCAGAACCTTGGCATCGACATATATCCCACCTCTTTGGTATTTATCCAGGTCATTCTATAACTGTTCAGAAGAATCCAGACATTTGTAAAGCTGCAGATTACACTCTTTACAAAAGAGGTGTGTCTTTTAATCGTAGTAAAAGCTTCTATATGTTACTGGGCCATTCCATGCCAAATTTAAGCAACATACTTGCATCATCTCAACAAACTAACTAAATAATTGTTTTCAAATGCAAAATTAGTAAAAGTGTTGGTGAATATGCAATGTAAATGGTTAATTTGACAAGAGATTGAGCTGGATTCATCCATTAAGTTGGTTACCTAAAATGTTGATATCCAGGAGGAGCTTTTCATACCAGTGGTTAACTGGATTCTTTGTTCCCTTGAACATGTACTTCGAAAGCTACTGTTTCTGAGCATGTTAATGATGTTGCTTGAGATGTCTCAATTGTCCACATCTTTATTAAACAGGAGAGCGCGGTCCTGGTTGGTCAACTGTATGGAAAGCTTCTGTTTGGGCACGTCTTCATAACAGTGAACATGCATACCGGATGATCAAGCATATATTTATCCTTGTAGATCCAGAACATGAATCTATTAACAACCGAGGCCTGTATAGCAACTTGTTTGGAGCACACCCACCTTTCCAGATTGATGCTAACTTTGGGTAAGCAACTTTAAATATTTGGTTGTCCATTGGATTTTTAGCAATTCTGAACGTTTTCTCAATAACCCTTTGGCGACAAATAGAAAGGTGCATTCAGATCCGTGGCATACATTCTGCAATGGTATCCTTGCTTGAGTTTAAATGTCAAGAAACGTTCTTTGTGACTGTACAATATAGTTTCAGAGCATAAATTGGTGAAGTGGATACTGTGATTCATTCCCTTTTGTGATTCGCCGAAATCTTATGATATTGTTCTACCCATATTGATGTGCAGTATTTTATAACTGTTTCTAAGCCAAACCATCTATCACATTACTTTGATACAATTGATCAATCGACATTTTCGTGTAGATAGGAGCCTTACTGCATATGATATGATGTAGAAGCATGACTACATTGAATATCTTCAAGATTGGGTTGTTCCTATTTATGCATAAATGTGTTACGAGAACCTAGATAAAGGATTATTTCTGCAATTTTTTTCTTCCAGATTTGCTGCTGCAATTGCTGAGATGATAGTTCAGAGCACTACTAAGGATCTCTATTTTCTCCCTGCTCTACCTCATGATAAGTGGGCAAATGGCTGTGTAAAAGGCTTGAAGGCTCGGGGAAACGTGACAGTGAACATATGTTGGAAAGAAGGCGATCTTCATGAAGTTGGTATTTGGTCCAAGAACCAGAATTCAGTTAGACTTTTGCATTACAGAGGAACTACGGTGAATGCAACCATATCAGCTGGTAGAGTTTACACATTTAACCGGAAGTTGAGATGCATAAAGACCTATAATCTCTCGTAGGGAGAAGCTTTTTCTTCAACTTTGAGATCACATTATATTGTCTTTGCTATGGTCGACTGTATCTACTGATTAGTACATTTTACTTATCACGAACGAGAGCTCTTTCCGCAGCATATCGTAAGAGAGAAGACAGTCGCAGCCTCCTTCCTTTTTGAGCTGAACATACTTTTAATGTTTTTTTTTAATCGGAAAGGGAGGGGGTACAGGACTTACATAACTAGTCAGGGAAATGAAACCCCCGATATATCCTCTAACAAAATGGATAAACAACCCACAGGCGGATGTTGAAAACTATGGATACCAAGTTCAAGAGAACCGGCATAGTGGGCTAGCCAATCCACAACCTTATTAGTTTGGCGGTAAACATGTCGTGCTCTCACTATCCAATCTCGAGTAAGTAATTGGCGGAATCCTAGTATCAAGGAAGTACATGGAGCTTGCTGCGCCGCTGAGGCGGATAATAGATTAATAACAATCATCGAGTCTACATCTAATTTCACTCTGCGATATCCAAGGTCCCAGGCCAAGTGTAATCCCGTAAAGACTCCCTATATTTTCACGTCAACGACGAAACAATGACCGATATTATGGGCAAACTGTCCTAATCATGCGCCCGTATGATCCCTAAGTAGGCCTCCCGCATAAGCCCACGAGGACAACACACTTTTAATGTTTTTATTCCAAGTTCCAAGCAACTTTGTCATTTATATGAAAACTCCATAGGCCGAAAGTTGCAATACCTACCAGGGGCTTCATTTGTGTTATTGTGTAAGGTTATCGGAACTTTCCACACCCGCTTTATTGCGGGATTTCAGATTAAATATGACAATGTAAAGATTATAGTTTAATATTAAAAATATTATTTATTTTTAAAATATTATTATTATGCTATTCTTTCATTTTATATAGTCTGCTAATTTTCATTTATTTAAAAATTTATTTTAAAATTATAATTAGAATAATTAAATGTTAGTCAATTGATCAAAGGATAATTAGAATCGGACGGTCAGAGACGTTATAATCGTTTTCAGAGATCCTCGCACCCAATCGAACGGACCTCGTCGTCTGAACCGCGTAAAGATTTTTACACAATGCAACCCTCCTAAACCCTACACCAAAAACCCCTCCGTTGTGGCCTCCTTGGTCCTTAGTCACTCCTCAATCCCAAATACCTTTACTTCTCGTACTTAGAACTTAGACCTCATTGACCCAACAATGGCTTGGCGAAGTGGAGGATCGGTCACTCGCTCTGTTATCTCCGCAGCAAGGTCTTCGCCGCTTCGTTCTTCTCCGCCGCTTCCCCGCATCCGTCCGCCTACCACCGTCGCTCCCGGTCGACCATCCCGTCGCTTCTCGTTGGCTACTTCCAGGTTCTTCTCTATGTTAACAGAGCTCTTAATTTCTGTTGAAGTTTGGAATTTTGCGTCAATTTCAGATATCTCTTTGCTATTTTTTTGAAATTCTAAATCTTGCGATTACTTCGTATTTGGGTTGGGAATGTAGGGAATTCATGTGGTCGATACAAGCTGGTTTTTTTTTTTTTTCAATTGGCTACTGTCTTCTAAACTTTAAAATTATCAAAATGGAAATTTTCTAAATTTGAGCTCTGCAATATTTGGAAAGTTCGATCATCAGGAATGGAAATTTCATTCGAGACATTCCATACAGTTCATGGAGACCTTCATCCTTTTATTTGTTTGGAGATTTTTAGACGTTGCTGTAGAGTAAGAAACTTCTTGCTCTGATTTTTATCTTTTCCTGAATATCTTCCAGGACCTTTGGGGAACTGGGATGTGTGCAATCATTCTTGCCTCTGCATGGCATGTCTGCGTCGGCACACCTCACTTCACGCTTCAATTCTAACTTGCGGGCTTTTTGTGAGCTGTCTCATGGTACCTTCCGTCGTTCTTGTCAGGATCGCTAGTAGTCTCTTTGTGAGTCTTACTGTTTTCTAGGGTGCATAACAAAATGGGAGTTCATTGTTTTACAGATGTTATTCACACACTCTTGCCTTTAATAAATGGCTTTTCCTTAAGAAAAGGTCTAGTGTTGTTTGATTGAGAAAATGAAGATTGAACTAGCTGCTTACTTTTTCACTTCGATCTTTATAAACTTGGTTAATAAGAAAGGCTGGGATTGATAGGAAGGAATGGAAAAGACGGCTGATGCACATGGATTTTCATTCAGCTAAAGGCGCAGGATTGATGCACAATTGTAGGTTTCTTGTTTTATGTTCTCTGTATCTTAGGGTTTAGTAAATGTTAAACAAGAAAATTGACTAGAGCCTTAGATAAAATCCAGACATAGCCTGAATTAGCTGTGATTTGTTTTTCTGCTATGTTTGCCTGTCTATATGCTGTTTAACAGTCCCTGATGCTTCCATTTTTTCGCATGTTAAGTGACAAATTGAAGAACGTTAATTGTTGTGAGATGTTATCTACTGCAATCAGAAAGCAATTTGGTGTATATTTCCATACAAATAGTGTTAGGCCATTTTGGCTTTTCACCTCCTGCTTCCTTACATTTATTATGCATGGTGCTATATTTTAATTGGAATATGTAGTACCTGTGCTTTATGTTGATGCTCAAATGCTTCATTCTGATGAAACAGGACGCATGAATATTTAAATCTTGGTTGGCAATGCCTAGATTTGTCTTGTAGAGAGTATGCTTCGTTGTTACTGCATGAAACTAGAATCTATGTCGTAAATTTTTCATCCCTTTTCTTGATATTGTTTTTGACATTAAGCTCAATCATGCTGCCATTGAGGTGACCATACCTGTTGTGGTCAAAGTTCTCAGCAACCAAATTTTGGTTAAACTTCCTTCATCTCCATCTTTATCAAATCTTTGCACGCGAATTTTACATTTTCATGTACATTATTATTGGGACTTTAAAAGTCCTTTTAGTGAAGAGTAGCATAGAGTTTAGGGCTTGTGCCAGGGACTATGAATTTAATCTAGGGCTTGTGCAGGGGAATATGAATTTAATCTCTAATTCAAGATTTGTTGACCATCTGGCTTTTCTATTCTGTTCAGTCCTCACCAAGTATTGTGTTTTTTTGTTTGATTGTTACAGGTACTTGAAGGGGTATGATATTAGCACTGTAAGTGCAAAAAAAAAAGTACTGAAGAAGTGAAGAAACTGGAAATTCCCTGTGGGAAGTTGGACATTTTGTGTAGGATTTTTTAATAAAACATTCATGTTCGAATTTATGTTTTGAAGGTCAAACTGGAAATTGCGATTTGTTACTAACGATTCCGGTTCCTCTGTTACATGGAAGAATTTTCTATGTATTAATTAGGCAACTCACAAACTTCCTCTCTTCCACGACTAGATCGCTACTTTGCTAATATTCTTCTTTCTTTGATTCTTTATTAGCCTCAAGTATCTTTTCATATGTTTTTTTACATTTTAATGAATCTATTGCATTTTTTCTTCTCAAGTCTCTCACACAATTTAACTAATAAATTATATTTTTCAAAATTTATATTCCTTATTTATCTATTTATATTTTAATTAAAATTTTTGTTTAAAATTATTATTATTAAAAACTAATCACTATTTCTATCGTTAAAAAATATAGAATTTGTTTAATCTCACTAATAATTTATATTTGTCAAATTTTATGTTCTTTATTTATCTCTTTTTCCTTTAATGAATTTTTTAATTATTATTGTTAGAAACTAAATACTATTTTTTCATGAATTTGTTTAATAAATTGAATTATTAATTAATAAATATATTAGTAATTTTGCTTAAGATAATTTAAGTATGCGTTAAAGAATAATGTTTAAACTATAAAGAAATATATTTAAAGAAGGGCACTGAAAAAAAGTTAAAAAATAAAATTAGAGTCTTTTCTATTACGTCTAAATTTTATTGACCTTTTTTAAACGTAATTTTAACTTTTATAAGTCTTTAAATAAATGATAATTTATGATTGAATGTGATACAAATGGGACCAAAATTGGAGCAGTCCTCTCAGAGAATAATATACCAATAGCTTATTTCATTGAAGCTTTAGAAGGATCATCCATGTTCGTTTCTACCTTAAAAAAGGAGATGTTGACTATTGTTAAAGCAATCCAAAAATGGCATCCTTATTTTCAAGATAAATTATTTATTATCTGTATCGATCATAAAAGTCTTAAGCATTTACTCAAGTAACGAATTATTACTCCCACACAAACTCCATAGCTTTCAAAGATCCTTGGATATGATTATAAAATTTAGTACAAGTGAATCTTTAAAAACCAAGCTGCTAATTTCTTATCTCATGTGGTCGAATTTCAATTCCTATTTATTTCAATGTCTTATGCATATTGGTGGTCGGTGTTAAAAGAGGAGGAGAAGCATGATTCTTTTTATGAGAATATTTCTAAAACACAATCACTTAACAAACTATTACAACGAGATGAAGTGTGGCTAAAAAATGATAACATTTTCTTGAGTCCCACTTCAACTTTAATTCAACAAATAATTGCATGTTGCCATCACACCTACTAGAGGACATTTTGGGTTACATAAAACACTATCACGTATTAAGGTTAGTTTCTTGTGGCCTAATATGCGCTAAGCAATAAAGAAGTTTTTACAACAATGTGTTATCTGGTATAAAGCTAATTGTATGAAACCAGTTGAGTTGCTTCAACCATTGCCAATCCCCACTTAAATGTTGACAGATATACCAATGAATTTTATTAAAAGACTACCACCATCAAATGGACATATTGTCATCATGGTAATCATAGATTGCTTAACAAAATATGCTCACTTTCTAGCATGAAAGCATACACTTATTATAATTATTGTTGCTAAGGCATTTGTAGTTAATGTGGTTCATCTCCATGGAATCCTAACCTCTATTATCAATGACTGTGATAATGTGTTTATCAATTTATTTATCAGTTCCTTTTGGTAAGCATTGTTTCAACTATAAGGTGTTAGACATTTTTGTCCTTAGGGACAATTTTGTCAATGTCTCATAAAATTGGACTAACATATCTGCAATTTGGTTTTTAAATAAATTACCGGTTAAGTGACGCCATTTGATCCAAATAAAAATAATAAAGTGGCTCAATTGGTGATCTAATTCAAGGGGTCGAAGTCCGGGTAAAAAATGGGTCCCGATCAGTGTGGACCGGATCCATATCGGCCTTGTGATGGGGAAGTCCGATATGGAAGCTATATAAAGGTAAGGTCTCATGTAGTTGCTTATAAGCTAATCTCGAGCATAAGGCTCCTGACCCGTTAAGGAAGCTCGGGATTTGAGGAAACTGTAGAAAGGCCTTGCCCGCGAGTCGGTGAACACTTTCCGCTAAAGGACCCGGGAGATTTGAAGTCGTTTGGAGCTCGGAATTGGCATCGGAATCAGAGATGGAATCGAATCTAGGTATTCCGCATTACCTTTATTTTTGATCCTTTCACGGGACCCTGGGGTACGTAATAAGGTTCCCTTTATGTACTTACATGTGGTATCAGAGCGGTTACGTGATCGGATTGCCGAAAACGGAGGTTTTTTGGTTTTTCATCTCATTTGGTTTTCCGTTGTTTTTGATTCATTTTTCAGCTTTTTTGCGTGATTGATTGCGTAAAAGTAGTTTACATAAGGTTAGCTACGAAAAACGGGTCAAAAACGGGCCGAACGGAGTGAAAAACGGAGTCCCGAGTCGCCAAAAATTGCCATCGCCGTCGGAAGGGGAGAAGACCATTGGGCGCGTGTGGTCCACACGCCCGACGGAGCTGCAGTGGCGAGGGCACACGCCAATTGGTGCGCGACACGTGGCTCCACGAGCCAGTCGACTGGTGTCGTGGGTACGACGCACACGCGGCTCGAGGCCCGCTTCCCAACCCGCGTGGAACGGCGGGCGCGTGCGGTGCACGTTCCCATCCGGGCCGTCCACGCGGCGGACACGTGGGCTCACCGATGTAAGCCACGTGGGCGGCGCGTGCGTGGCACGCCCACACAGTCCCTGTGCGTCTGTGGGTGGGACTCGTGTCGGGCACGCGCCGGACATGCGCGCAGACGCGGCCGTTGACATCATCATCTACAGTACCAAAAAAAAACCCCCCAAAAATTCCAAATTTCCCATAAGGTGCCCCGGGGTGTTTCGAGTCAGTTTCCGGGTTCGGGAAATTTATAAAGTAATCTTTTTCCTATTTTTCTGGATTTATTACATATGTAATAAATCAAAGTTTAACTCCAGAAAAGAAATTAAGGTACTCTGAATCCGATTTCGATTGAATTTTCATGCTTCGGACTACGTATAAGGGAGATGCATGAGGGTCTCGTGTCTCGAGTCTCATTTTTAATGTTCGGGATTGCACGATAATCAATCGGAAATAGGATTTAAGACATTCTGAAGCCATTTTTGAGTGAATTTCCGTGC
>JAOSBM010000205.1:32243730-32259689 GCA_027568955.1 Erythroxylum tenue | reverse complement strand
TTGAAAGAATTGCCTTTATCTATCGAAAAATTTAAAGTTTAACTTAAAAAAGAGATTGTTAAATAAAAATTAAAAAATTGATCGATTAATTAATAAATTAATCAGTTTTTAACAACAAAAGTTATTAAAATAAATCGAACCGAAAAGTTTGAAACTAAATCGAAAAATTGAACAATTCAAAACTTTTATGATTGGACTGACCAAATCGACTTAGTTTTTAAAATCATTGCATATTTAATACATATTATTATAACTCTTAGTAACATACGCTTTTTTTATATTTCTAACATTAACCTCGTTTATAATTAAAAAACTTGGACCAACCGAGTCACCGAATTTTTGTCATATATAATAAATTTCAAGTACTTAACCATAATATATGTGAATAAACTTAAGAACATTGCTAGAGAGCCAGCAGGCAATTTTGACATTATCCATGCTTAACTAGTTAAACGAACCATTTAACAATCTTCGGTCCCAGGCGTCCGTGCGCTCGTGGAGTTCATTATTGTCACCTAACTTGTGTCCCTAATAATTACAACTCACTGGAGTAGAGACACATGCATGACGATAATAGGAAGCTATGAGGACTTGAAAGTACTCCACCACGAGAAAACGTTTCCAACGAGGCTATCAGTTTGGTTTCCACTGATTTTGACTACTCCAGATTTAGATGATCATACAAACAACTCGGTTTCAGAAATTTCATGGAATGTTAACAAGTGATCACCTTCTAAACAAGGAAATTAAAGAACAATAATCGCACATCTATAACGTGACTCATTTAGTTTACCACCTTTTGTTGACCAAACAAAAGGGTACATAATTAGGTGAAATCAATGGAAGCTGATAAGATATGGGACCATGTAACTTTGGGTGGCTTTATGAACTGTCAAAAAGCAGGAATCTCCAAGGAAGATGGTCCCCTGGTTTAGACTTCTGTGTACAAACAATACGTCGGTCATTTTCCCTCTTTCTGCATCAAACACCGGGCAAGCAAGCTCACACCTCTCAGAAAACGATCCTTCGGAAAGTCAAAGCAGGCATAAAGGAGCAATTGTGGAACTCACCCAGCTACTGAGATTAGGAAAGATGTCGATCTTAATAAATCAGAACATGCCAAATGCTCAGAGTAGACGACCCAGCATATTTTGGGATTTTGTCATCATATGTTCCTGCCAACAGAAATGAACAAAAGGTATGTAAAAGGGCAGTAGTTGATCTAATTATATGAAATTTAATGTGGCAGGAGCCATCGACCGGCATGACAGCTGAGAAAAGGGCAGGCTGACCCATAGCTTAATAAATATCTTAGAATGGAAATTTTTAACCTAACCATTGCTTTTCTTGCCCCATCTTTCAAGTTACCAAGATAACAAGTAGCCTCTCAACAGTGGCTGTGATGATGAGACCTGTTAAGATAATAGGTACAGAAGGGACTCACCAACTGGACCACTTTCTGGGTAAAAAGCAGGCATAAAGGATCAAGGAAAGGTGTGACACCAATACTATTGAAGTTAATTGGCGAGAGAGGAGATAAAGTGCAAGTTGGGAGTGCAAGTGGCAATAAAGCAGAAAAGCAAATAGCAGTAGGAAGTGTTGTGTGCGTAAAGGCTGGCGTAACTGCTTCGCTGAAAATTGTTGCCTTGTGCTGCTTCTGTACTCCATTTAATTGAAACCACATGTTTCCACAATGGCACAAATCTAATGTTGGACAAACCTTTGATGGCTTACTGGAAAAAACCCAACAAAGCGAAGTCTCCGATCATGGAGTACATTGAAGGGTCTGCATCACGCTTTTTAGTTAAGTGTAGCAGATGTCATCCTTAATGTTTCTTACCAAACATAATTATCACTATAAAAGTTTTTAATTACGATGATTGTGATAGATCATAGAAGTAAAGATATCAATATGAAGTATTTAGGTGATGCAAATTCTTCCTCTTTTCAGATTTTCTAGTATCTGATTTCAAAAGTCAAATTTCCACATTCACTATGTTTTATCTATAAAGTTTTTTTTAATTCTAATTTGATACTCCCTCTTATTCAAAATAAGTGTCGTTTTAGAGAAATGCACACTTATTAAGAAAGTTAATAAAATGTCTGATATATCCTTATTAATTACATGTTAAAGTGCATTGAAAATATAATCTGTATAATTAAGATGTGAGAGAAATTAAAGGGTAATTTTGGAAGTAAAATCATAAATATGCATAAAAAGTCACAAACGATACTTATTTTAAATAATTAAAATCCCTCGAAAACGACACTTATTTTGAATAAGAGGGAGTATAATTCTTTTTAATTAATAGGTGTTGAAGTCAAGGGAGGGTAGCCTCCTAATATTATTGCTTTTGTATTTTTGTAACAATAAAAGGACATGTAATTTGTTTTTGTATTTTGAATATCATAAATCACTACAACATAAAGAGCTTTAAGCAACAATATGTTTGTAACAGTTTTATAATGTGTTGCTTAAAATTAATATAATGAAACAGTTTAAAAAGTATTGGCTTTAATAATATTAAGACGCAACGATAATAAAAAATTGTTGTCTAATATTAAAAAATACAAAAAAAAATCAAAAATTGTTGCTTTAACATTTTATATATGCAACAAATCGAACCGTTATTATATATATTTATAAGTAACAATTAAAGTGTTGTTATTATATATATATTTATATTTTTTTAATAGCCCCAAGCTTACCATGTTGGTACACCTGTTAAGTAGTAGAACCAACTTAATAACAAAAATGTCCAAGGAATCAAACGATGTAATTCCTAATTCCCTTTCTAATTCTTCTTTACTTTTAACCTATATCTAGATCTTCTACACCAATTAGACCACGATCAACATTACTTTGTAGGTTTCTTCATGCTAGATTGAGATTTTTTGCTTTGGTATCTTTGGAGATGGCTAATGTCTTCCTCCTTCCACCTTCCAACTTTTGATTACACTGATAGTACAGGTAAGGTTTCCCCTTTCTCATAATGTTCAATCTCAAATTTTCTAGAAATTTCCTTTATTCTGTCCACCTACAAAAATCATACATCCTTCATTAATCATCCTCTTATCAATCTCGTTATCAGCTCACTTCCTTGCCAAGTAGAGGTTTTTTAAAGATGGACCTTGTCAATTAATTTGTTATCGCCTCTACTAAACACCATCATTGTTGTCTTCTACTATGAGAAAGCAAAGTAGAGGTTTTTGGAGATAAAGGCATGTGGGTCTCAATATCAACTTATTTTCGTGTTTGTTTGTGACTATTATGTTTTTTTCTGAAGACTTTTTTATGGTACAGGCTTTTAAAAATGAGTTTTGTAGATGGGTACAGGATCATGTGTTTTTTTTATATCAGTCTTTTTGCATATGTGTTTTCTAGATGGGAATCTCCAATCCATACTGTGGAACCATTTTTATTTTCGAACATTGAAAAAGGCAATCAGGACTAGACTTCCATTGCATGAATGCCTAGTGTTGAGTTCAGTATTCGTATCTATCAAGAGCAGTATCCAATTTTTGCAAGACAAAAGCAATCTTCAGCTCTCATTATTCAGTAGACTAGTTTTGATTATTCTCTTTGTTTTCTGCAGGTCTAACACATGTATGGTCTAAAAATCAATTTACACATTTTGCAGCATTGTACGAGAAGCACTTACTTATGCACACAACTCTAATGCCCTACGTGTCATAGACTTCCATAGTATGAAACTCTAGTGTTGAGGATTTAGTATCTGTATTTTTCAAGAGCACTATCCCATTGTCGCAAGACAGAAGTAGTCTTCAGTTCTCATTATTCAGTACGTCGACCTGTTCTAATTCTTTTCTTTATTTTCTGTAGGTCTCATATATAGATGGTTCAACATTCAATTTATAGAGATCTAGCTTCATGATCCGCCTCTCTTGTAAGTAACTTTCACTTTCTTACCTTCAAATGATTTACATACATGTATTGGACATAGTAGAAACCATCAATGCCTTTACAATTGTTTATATCTGGTGACTCCTAGTTAAATAGATGCTATTAAATTCTCTATAAGATTGCTAGTTATTTGTTGCAATTTTTAGCATTTGTATTTATCATTATTTGTTCCCTTGACCACTAGACAATTTCATCTATTAGCTGAATAGTTTATTTTTCCACATCCTTATAAAATCTAGCATTTCTTTCACCTCAAAGTTTATAGAGGCGTGCCCAAAAAATTGCTTCTTTATTATCTATCACCCTTGTTAGTCACTAGGCCAAGTTTATTTAAAGTACAAGTATTACTTCGTTAGATGTTCCTTTATTCTAGTTTTTTACTTAGTAATTGAATTATAATTACATTTTAGTAGTGATTCCTAGTTTTTAGGAATTTTGTTAATAGTATTCTTGTTTTTCTTTGGATCCAACCTCTACAAATAATTCTTAGGAAGGTAGTAACCAATGAAGTTAACATCTACTTTATAGAGAAATAACTAATGACACAATCATTGTGTTCTCGCTGGTGCTAGTGATCATTGGTTTAATCACTAGCTACCATTTTAGCTTATGTTGTTTGGTAGAGTCTATCATTTCCAATTGGTGAACTTGATTTGGATCTAGGATTAGGTGATACTAATTCATGTATTTGAGAGCCAAGGTATATTCTTTGACACTATATGGGAAGGCTTCCCTTAATGACACTGGAACTCTAACAAATGTTATAATTTTAAATGATTGTTATGCTCTTTTTTCTTTTGCGAGTCAAATGCTTGATTATACCTTCTATATCAATTTAAGTTGTTCCAGTCTATAATTTGTCTCTACTGCTATGACAAGCTTTCTGTGCATGTAAACATCTTAATTTTCTATATTCACATTTTGTAGTTAACATTATATGGCACACATTAGATAGTCCATTATGGTAGGTGAGTTTTGTTTACCTACTGCTATTAATGACCATGCTCTGGTAATCTTTTCCTGATTTCTATGACTTGTCTAAGTATGATATAGAGTCTTATTTGTAGTTAGTATTTCATTCTTTAGATATATCAACTTGTTTGTGAGCATAGTAGTTTTACAATTCTAATCTACTTCTTTTTCTTTTTTTAGGATGGCAATGATTAGGAGCGGATAACGAGGTACTTGGTGAAGGATTTCAGAGTGCCTATACATATTGGTTTTGTTTAGTATTTAGATTAATTCACTTATGTTCCATATTGAATGGAGGACAATATTGTATATGAAAATTTTAGCTAGTGATTTTTTGCTTTTGTATTTTGAATATGTGAAAATATTGAATTATACAAGTCCTTATGGACTATTTATTATATATAAATGTAGTTTTTTGTCGTTTATATATAAATATAGTTTTTTTTTGTCATTTACATTTGATAGTATATACGCAATTAAGGTGTGTATTAATATTTATATATTTCTTTTAATGTATATATGGATGTTGCCTACATAATGATAAGAGTTTAATTTTATGTTAAATAATATTGGTAACGTAAGAATAAATTAATTGGTGCCTAAAAAGATTCACTTTGTTGCCTCATAAAGACTTAAAAGTGTTGCAACATATATTTAACAATGTTGCTATAGTTTGAAATTAATATATTGCCTTAGTCAAAACTTAAAGCAACATTTTTTATTTTATTGCCTGATTAAGAAATTATGTTGCCTTATACTTATTGCAGTGTCACTTCTTGTAATGATATGAATTATGTTGTCTTAATACAAAGGCAACAATAATTGTACTTATAGCTACACTTTTGTTTGTTTTCTAAAGCACTTTTTGTCGTAGTGAATGTTGAATTTTACAAGTCCTTATAGACTATATATTATATATAAATGCAATTTTTTGATCGTTTACATTTGATAGTATGTGCACAATTAAAACGTAAATTAATATCTAAATATTGCTTTTAATGTATATATAGACGTTACCTACGTAATGACAAAAGTTTGCTTTTACGTTAAATATTATTGGTAACGAAATAATAAATTATTGCTTTTATTGTTACAAATTGTTCCCTTAAAAAGTTCACTTTGTTGTCTTATCTATTTAAAATTGTTGCCTAAAAAGACTTAAAGTGATGCAATATCTATTTAACATTATTGCTATAATTTAAAACTAATGTGTTGCCTTGGCCAAAACTTAAAGCAATATTTTTTATTTTGTTGCCTAATCAAAAAATTTTGTAGCCCTATACTTATTGCAGTGCCACTTCTTGTAACGATATGAATTTTGTTGCCTTAATAAAAAGGCAACGATTATTGTACTTATAACTATGCTTTTGTTTATTGCCTAAACCACTTTTTACCATAGTAAATGTAGGTGAATATTTTAGCTAGTGAATTTTTACTTTTGTATTTTGAATATATTAAAGGTTGAATTTTACAAGTTCTTATATACTATATAGCATATATAAATGTAGTTTTTTTTGTCATTTATATTTGATATTACGTGTGTAATTAAGACATACATTAGTGTATGTATATTACTTTTAATGTATATATAGATGTTGCATACTTAATGACAAGAGTTTTCTTTTACATTAACATATTATTAGTAACGAATGAATAAATTTTTGCTTTTGTTGTTACAAATTATTCTATAAAAAAATCATTTTATTGCCTTGTCTTAAATTGTGGAATATTTATTCAACATTGTTACTATAGTTTGAAATTATGTTACCTTATAAAAAACTTGAAGCAACATTATTCAAACTGTTGTTATATCCATTCAACATTATTACTATAGTTTGATATTGTTTTATTACCTTAGTCAAAATTTTAAGCAACATTATTCATTTTATTGCCTAATAAATTTTTCTGTTATCTTACACCTATAACAACGCCGTTTTATTGCAACAAGAATTGGATTTATAGTTACACTTTTATCTGTCCACTAAAGTTCTTTTTACTGTAATGATGACATAATACCGATGTTTTGAAAACTGAACCGGATCGTTTGGTCCAATAAAAAAAAGTTTAAACCAGCCAAGTTTTATACCTAGAGGTTATTAGGTGAAATCGAACTGGATTACTGACCAGTTCAAACTTTTTTCGGTCAGACCGGAAGTTTTCAAAACCTTGCATAATACTTATACAAGAACATAATATTATTTTACTATTCTTGGACTCTTGGACTCAAAAGGTGGAACGCCCACCCTAGGCGTCCCCACACTCCGACTCGACATTGTGTGAGGGAGATAAATCACAGTTTGATCCCAACCAGCTTCTCGGAAAGGCGGCCCAGTGCTCGGTGCGTACAAGGAGTCACCACATTGGATGAACTCCCACACTGCCGCTGCCGAGACTCGAACCCAAGACCTTGGACTTACTTTCCTTCCCAATGACCAACTGGGCTACCCGTACGGGTTATTTTACTATTCTTTATTACATTTTTAATGACATATGATATTTAATACTTTTTTAAAAAATTAGATGGGTGTAATTTATCTTTTATTTTATCTCTCAATCATTCATATTCCTTTTGGTCCGGTGTGAGTGGTCGTTAGATGAAGTAGAAAAGCGTGCGCTCGTCTCAACCTCTTTTCCTGAGAAAGACTAAACACAACACAGTGGATGAAATTAACAAATGAAAGCGAAGGAAAAAAGATTAAAGGGATGAAAATATGTTCATTGCATGAAAGAAACATTTCACTACACATACATATCAGACGTCACATTCTTTTCCAGAGGTTAACTGAACCACAATACAGAACCTGACCCTGAACAGTCCTAATCAACTGACACTTTCACCTTTTCTTGCAAAGCTAGGGATATCACTCGACATAAAGGCTAAAAAGGATAAGAAAATACATCAAGATATCTATAGTTTTCTACATTAAGTTTTGGTCGGTGACCTGGGAAATCACCGTTTTCTTTCCGGTGTCCAATGAGGCAAAGCCGGGCTGAAATGATTGGATACCATCCTCGAATCAAGCAGCTCAACGATTGGTGTAAAGTTTACACACCTTGGAACTTTGTACTGATTAATGGATGCCCCTCTTGATATTGCATAGTCCATTAACTCCTCAAATGTGCCGTTTTTAACAACCCTTATCTCTAGTGGACCTATGGAGTTGTCTGCAACTCGTCCTTGCCTATAAACTGAGTTCAGAGATTCTTCCATGGCAAGGCAACACCTGTTCAGTACCTGGTCAGTCGGGGAATTGACCGAGTCTTTCACTAGTAACTCCCAGTAAATTACGTAGTGACCTGGAATCGTCTTTGTATCAGCAAAACTCGTGTACTCAACAACGCTTGCGTTGAATTCACGTAAGAGTTGGGACGCGTTCTCGACAGCTTTCTGTAACTCTGCCTCGTCAGTCTTGTCCGCGTCGATACTGAGTAATACATTTTTCCTTCTAACAAAATGAAATTGAGGTGCTGAGTTGTGAAACCCGGTGACTCTGAGGATGTCGCCGACTCGGTACCTGTATAAACCTGCATAGGTGGTGATCACTAGCTCGTATTCTTTGCCCACTTCAACATCGGCGAGGTCAACGAGTTTTGGTGGCGAGTCACGAGCAGTCCAAGTCTTAGCAGGCTCGTGGGGTAAAAATTCGAAGTAGGCCATGTTTGGCATGATTGTGTAAGAGACTTCTGATGGTTTGCACATCGGGTTCAAGTTCAACCCGAAATAGCACTCTGAGGAAGCATACATGGTGCATGCTAGTGGCAACCCACCACTGTAGTAATCAAGGGTTGGGATGTATTGTGCCATGGCTCCAGTGACGATCACGTCAAGATATTTTGTGCTGGGCCAAATTCTAGTAATGATTCCGTCCCACTTCTCCTTGGAACATTCCATTCTGATGAACTCTGCGAGTTGGGGGTTAGGTTTCAGGATCTTGGCCATGCAGATTCTTAGAGAAGGGTCTGTGATTTGGCTGTTTAGAGTTCCCGATTCAATATCATGAGCAAGTTCTCGCCAGTGAACTTGGAGAAACCTGATGGCACGGAGCAAACCTGAGGCGAAAACAGCGCCAAGTCGGAGCACTGCTTCGCGCTCCTGAAGGCCGCAGATCATCTGAGTGTACATACTCTGGAATGAGTCAGCACAAAGAATGGCTTCGTTGGGGCTTGTGTACACATTGTAAGGATCGTAGGGACGAGTTTTGAAGTGGTCGCTCTTGTAGTAGCTGGTGAGAACAGGGCGAGCCAGGAGGCCACTAGGAGTTTTAGTCTCAGATTTCACGAACATGAAGTATAGGCCTTTGCCTTTGTCCAAGCCAGGGACGTAGCTGTTGCACAAAAAGCGCGTTTTTTTTAATTAGTTGCATGTGAGTGGAACTGAATGAAGATGGAGACAGGCACACAATTAATTCCAACGAGTCCATCGGGGTTTCTTTAACTTACAGGTTCATCACTGGCATGAGCAGACTATATAATAATTGCCGACGATCCAGCTCTTCTTGGATTGCTGGCATCAGCTTTCTTTCACCAGCAGATGTCCCTGAACTGCAGTTTCCAATTAAACAAAAGTTTATTAGTGCAATAATCCAAACCTTCTAAGTAAATCCATATACTCTTAACAAAAAACACACCTAGTGAGAAACTCGGAGATGGGGTGAGATGACAGGATGGCCGAGCGGTCGCCATTGGCTATACGTTGGATTTCAGGCTGAAGATCCTCGTAAGTAATCATGGGAAGTTTGGACTTAAAAGTCTGGCGATCGATAGCACCATTAAGTTTGAACCTTTTCAAGTACTCAACCTGAGCGTTTCGGCTCAGGATTTCAGCCAAAACCTTCTCCTGAACAGAGTCAGCATTTCTAGTCATTTCCTCGATGAATTGAAGCGCTTTTGCATCTTTTTCGCATGCTGGAGGACCCAAAGGAGATGAGAAGGCATCGCCAACAGCCATTGCAGACAGAAAAAATTTATAAATAAGAGAACAAAGGTTTGTTGTTTACTTCTCTGAACAGAAGAGGGTGAGAAAATTTGGAAGAGCTTCTTAGTAATTCGTTTGTTGTGAGAGGAAGGGGTCACGGTGGTGTTTATATAGGGGGAGAGAGTCCTGGGCAACGGACGCGTGGTATGCCACGTATGAGCGGGGCCCGCATTATGAGAGAGGACGTTAGAAGGAAGCTGACGAACCAGTGGAGCCGTAGAAAGTTGAAATAAACAAATAAAAATGTTGTCTTAATAAGTGTAGGACAAAGAGGGAACAACTGGGCCCACAACAGGTAGACATGGCAATAAGTGAGGGGGCATGTGGGGTTAGGTGACCGCCATGTCAGCGGAGTCAAAGGGAAAGAGAGTGGGAGAAGATGATTAGGTAACTTCATATTATTAATAGTTTGAAGAAGGCAATAAAAAGAACATTTTCTATTTTTTTTGAAATTATACTTCCAATTTATTCGCATTAAATTGATGGAGAATAAGACATAGTATTAGTTGAAAATTTTATAATTTATCTTTATATTTAAATTTATTATTTAATATATTTATAAGTTTACCTCTCTAAAACAATCTATTTACTAGTTAGAAGTAAGACTGTGTATTATTGGACCTTTCCATAGCTCATATATCAATAAAAATTTTATTTGATTGTTGTCTTTTACATCCCAAAAATGTTGTACAATTAAGAATATAGTATAAATCATCTAAATCATCATAATCATTTGAACTAAATCATTGAAAATATTAAGTTATAGAAAGTGAAAATTTGTAGTAAACAAGGAAAGAAACTCACACATAATATGTAAAGCAGAGTTTTGGAGTAATTGGTAAAAATTATTTTTTTGTAACCATACAATCATAGGTTCAAATCACGGAAATAGTCTTTTTATAAAAATTATAAAGAGAAAACTACGTACACTAATGACCCTCCTCTGACTTCTCGATGATTTTGATTTTGACTCACAAAAATATGTACTTTGATATTTTATCATATAATTATTAAAATATTTTTCATTTGCTAGATTTCGAGTAATTAATAAAATTGCTCTTTTGTTATTATAAGATTACACATTTAAGTTGCGAAAATATAGTCTTTTTATGTAAATATAAAAGTAAAGCTACATATATTATGACTTTTTCCAAATTTTAACAGGGAGGAGAATTTTGTCTTTTTTTTTGTTAAAAATATTTTCAAAACACATGAATTTTTATTTATTATAATATGTCAATTCAACCTTAATTAAAATAATCTTAGACTTCCAACCCTTTCAAAATTGATCAAAAATACCCAACCACAGGGCTGCTTCTGGGGTTAAACTGTCGGGCATTGATGGCGATAGGTTGCCGGCGAGCGAACTAACTTTCACTGCTGCAATCTCTTCCACGTGAGACAAGTGCCTAAATTCAAACCCCTTCCTCAGTTCTCTGTTCGCTGCCTCAAATCAAACAACAACACACACACTTGAGTTGAGATTGGCAAGAATCTAATTCTGTGTTCTAAGACCCAAACTCGTTTTCCCTTTTCTTTATTATCAAAGTTTTCGTTTGGTCGACGGCAGCTGCCTACCTACATTTACAAATTATTCCTTCCTTCTTTTCTTTTTCTTTCATTTTCTATTTATCTAACCACAAATACATGATAACTTTGGAATAAACATGAGATGAGATTGATATGAAAACTAACCCAATAGTCACTAAAATTGCATAGTCACGTATTAGCAAGATTTTTACTGAATTGTTAACGTTGTTATAACTTATAAGATACATTTCGTAATAACAAAGATTGACCCTATAAAGATAACGAGGGGTGGATCAATTGATCCAGATTTCTCACTTAAGACTCTCTCTTATAGAAGGTTTTGCGTTTGAGTCACGCTAAATGAGGAGAAATAGACATGTTCCTATTGATGATCCTCTAGCCTCTTGGGTACAACTCCTTGATCAGATCAATTACGGACATCTCGCTTCCAGCGACAGTGTAAGAGTTAGAGCTATTAGGAAATTTGGAGGCTGATGAGAACCTGATGCTGAGCAGAGGGGAGCCAGTAATTAATCATCAGTTGAACAATCAAGTATGTGAAGATTCCTTGTGCGCAGAAGTGTACAGGCTACGTACGAACTTGAGGGATCTTGGAGTTCCAGATTTACTTCCTCTAAACTCTTGAGGTGGGGTCGTAAGAGCTTAGAATTAGTCTGTCTAAATCAAGATACCTAATGTAATCCCAAAAAAAAAAAGATTGACCTTATAAAGAAGGCATAGAGATTAAAAGAAAAGGAGGGTCACATTCACTATTTGACCCTGTAGGTACGAAAGTATGTTAACCTGTCGAAGCGTAGTTGCGATAACACTTAAAAAAATAATTGCTTCGACCTCATAGGGTAGTAGCTCAAGCCCTAGCTTAGGACCAACATATTTATATAACTCAACAATAAAAAGGAAGAAGAATTGAAATATACACCCTGGCTGCTGCCCACTGAAAGTGACTTGCAACTCCAAAAAGAAACATGGGGCTCTTTTCATTTGCCCATCATAATTGACCATCTCTTACAATTTTTTTACATGCAAATTGCGACTTAGTCAATGGAGCTAGAACACAAGAATACCCTCAATGTTCCACATATAGTTATAATAAGATAACTATAAAAGACTCATTGCTGCTGCCAGTTAGAGTGGAGAAATGAAATACATGGTCCTCAAGGTCCAATAATCGAACCCTTTTGTTTTTAAGGATAAGACCCACCTAAAAGATCAAATAGAATTTGCCAATGGAATCTTCAAATAAGATCTCAAACCAACAAAAGGTGGCGTTCATTAATTGCCTATGCCCTATATCTTGAATAGATGCCAAAATCGTAACTCTCAACTGTGAAGCTTGCCTGCCGTGACAAGCTAGAGAAATCAAGAATGATAAGGTTCATGATCTCCCCCAACGCATATATCTTGGTCCTAAATTGTATGCGATATAATTGGATCCACTACCTAACATTTGCTCACCCGTACAATTATTAGCACAACGTTTCTTACAAGGAACAAACTATTCGAACGAGAAAATTTTAAAAAAATCAATTGAGTTCCTTCATTATTGGAAATATGTTTCACAAAATCAGTTAGCTTTCCTCTGAGATGATAAGGTTGTTCATTTGTGATATAAAGTTTGAGTCCAGTAACATGTGATTAATAAAAAATCTCAATCAAACGGTGAGTTGTTCAAGGATTGGCTTTGTTAAATCAGCTTACCCTTCAATGATAACGGTATGAGAGGTATTGTTAATGAGCACAACTGCTAGAATAAGGACAAGAAAGACTGTTTAATAGTAACCTTCTTGATAATATAATAGTCACTAACAAGAATCTAAGTTTAATAAATACCACCGCGAAACCGACTCTGCATTGTCTAGTCAATGTCATGCATTAAACAAAATTTGATGTTTGGTGGTCCTGTTCTCCATCTTTATATTCCATGATTATACTAATGATCTTCATCATCTCCTGTTTTTATGTTCAGTTTCTCTTATGTTGGAATGACAGGCCTATAACGAACTCGTAATTCTTAATCTAATATCAACCGCCATATGCTAATGAAACCAATTTCCGTGGACAATTACATCATCGGTGACAAAAATTGTCAGATCAACTTAGCCAATATGCTAATGGTTCATGCGGTTTTGGAAGAATATCATGATAAGATCGATCTTTATCTTCTTGAGATGGTGTAGCAGGAAGGAATCCATTTGATCCATATCTTACTTTGCATTTATGATCGAGAGCTACTCCGACAAGAAAGTGAAACTCGTACCCGCAACTTTTGTTTGCTCTTACATGCATGCGTGGTGGAGGGGACCGCTGACCCAATATGACAAGCTTGAAGTAGGTTAGGTTGAATTTTACATCTCCATTCCATGGTTTAGGTATAGATTCTGTGTAGCAATGAGACATTTGATTAGACTAGTGTCTTGTACTCAATATTTCCTAAGCTACCTTCTTGTTGTGGCTAGGGATAACTAACTGGATAATTGAGAGGACATGTTCATGAACAGTCTAAGCAAGTCAT
Organism: Erythroxylum tenue; assembly: GCA_027568955.1. Classification (NCBI taxonomy): domain Eukaryota; kingdom Viridiplantae; phylum Streptophyta; class Magnoliopsida; order Malpighiales; family Erythroxylaceae; genus Erythroxylum; species Erythroxylum tenue. Next base: position 32,245,754 of record JAOSBM010000205.1, on the reverse strand, counting down.
TCTCAAGTGCAGTCCTCCTTTAGATTATAATTTCTCACGGGTCATTATTCTACTTAATATGTCCGATCAATCCTGAAGAAGTGGAAAAATCCTGAAGAAGAGGAGGAGTTTGGGAATGACACAAAGAGGGCGGAAACATTGAAACAAGGAAAAGATACATGTCAACTTCATGACAGCCAAAAAATCTAACCTACTTTCAGGAAATCTGCACATGATCATTTCACTTCCATTTCTTTGTCCCAGGTCCCCACTGAGTACATAGCAAGCCTATTATCCCACCACAGATACCGTATCTTAAGAACTGATGCAAGGTTTTACGTACACTGATTTGCAACTTGAAGTTTACAAGGAACGAACAACATCATGCCATGGAATGTTCATGTGAAGAATATCTAGGGAGCTTTTTCTATTATCCCAAATGTTGTTGATACAAACAAGAATAGATTTATACGCGTATTTGCATGTGAACGTATTTTAATATATTTGAAGTAGAGAATCATAAGCTTATATGGGTTACTGAAAAGTGGACAGAACGTGGAGCTAAGTAAAGTGACTGGAAAGCAAAAACCAGCAATTTGGGCATTTAGTTTGAAGTCAGAAGTCCATTCGAGAAGTGGAGAGGTCTGGTTTACACTCCAAGCGATATTAGAAAACGTTGGCACGTGAAGGGCAAGAAGAGACAGGTCATAGGTACGGGGATGCTTCCTGCCTAAACTCCCATTTCAGGTCGCCATTTCACGTGGGCATTTATAAAAACGAAAGAGAAGGGTCAAAGCCTCAAAGGGGCTGTTAGCTTAAGTGCACGTTTTTTTGGCTTCTCACTTTCTGGTCAACTCTTGCCTTACTTCGGCATTTGGCAAGGAGGCCCTCCTTTGACAGTGCCTAAAATAGTTGCCTTTCGTTTTGCTTTTGCTTTCGGTTTCAGTTTCTTCTTTACTTTGAATGGTGTTCGAATTTTGGGTCTGATATAAGTTCAATGTTCTGATCGGAGAGAAGATAACCCAGCTGGGACTCTGGACTTTGCACCTTCACTCCAACTGCGCCACATACTTCTCCCAACATGGCAGCAAGCAAACGCACCAACACACAACACAACCTTTGTTTTCTTGTCTATAATTATTTTGTTTCTTGATCTTGACACCATAATATTGGCTTTAGAAACTTTAAAATAAAATTTTCTGTTAAATATTTATCTAAAATTTTTATTATAAATCATCATTTAATTGATCTTCCTACGCATTATAATGTTTGTATGAATATTATCAAGTACACAACTTTCCATTATATGATAATTTGTGTTAAAAAATTGATAACTATTTAATAGAATGCACTTTTATATATGTTTTAATAATGGATGATAACGAGCTTATCCATGAGCTTAAATTCATATGTTTTTAATGGATTAACCCATGAGTCAAATTAGGTTCAAACTGATTCAAGACTCAATTTTTTTAAATAAAACGAAATTGTTTTGTTTAAAAGATTTAGGTTTCGGGTAGGCTCGGTCCTATCCAACCCAAGCCCAGATTCAATTAAAAAAAGACGTTATTTTACACTTTTATTTTTTAAAAAAATTAGTAAGACCTGTTCATGAGTCGGCCCATTATCATCTCTAATTTTAATAATATAGACTTCTTTTACTAATTTAAAATAATAAGAATAATTGTGTAGACTACAAAGAAATTTGTTACCTTTTACCCAATAATTAAATTACAAGAGATTAAGTGTATTATTGAACATATAGGGGCTACTCATTTTTCAAAATTTGAGACGTTTATAATAATAGTTAAAGTTAATTATAAAAAAATCTTGAATTGTATTCAATTTTACAATATTAATTCAAACTTTAAAAAGTAACGCTAAAATACTCAAATTTTTATTTTTTCACAAAACATAACCCGACATTAGGTCTTTCGTTAACGGTGTTGACGAGTCTAATCATGTCAAACATGGGCGGAGCCACAGTGGGGGCAAGTGGGGGCACTTGCCCCCACTGGCTCCTAAACTTTCTTAATTTAAAATTA
>JAOSBM010000205.1:32217287-32237146 GCA_027568955.1 Erythroxylum tenue | reverse complement strand
GTGGGTAACATGGTTATAACCGAAAAATAAGCAAAATCATTTTCCAAAACTTATTGCCAGTTTATAGAAATTTCACAGTAGAAAATTCATCAAATGCTTTTTTTTTCAAAACATCTCAACTTATCAAAGAATTCATGAACAATTTTTTTTAAAACATTGAAGCATCACACTTAGAAACACAACAAGAGCACATAATACATCAGAATGGTTTAGGTCAGTCCAGAAACAGAACGTACTACACATTTTTGCATAGCGGTCCTGTGTAGCCGCGAACTTATGGGAGTCCTCGGAGGAGCTCCAATGCCACTAACGTGCAGGCGGGAGAAGCCTTTTTGACAAGTGCACTTGACATTTTATGGGACCTAACCAAACTTACATAACACAACTTCACACTTGAAATCAAATTGCCCGAAGGCACGTTTCAGAAACTTAAATTTTTTTCATAATCATGTCATATCAGACACATTTTCATTCAAAATTTCACAATGTCAAACCAATTCACATAGCATATTCTCAATCATTCAAAGAATGCAACAATTATAGTAATTATCAAATCATTCAAACATAATGAATTTAACAATTATTGCAATGTCTTAAATCATTCAAAACCATGAATCTGAAAATACTTTATTTTCTTGATTTTTTTTGAAATCATTTCATCTTCTTGATTTTTCGAATATATATATATGGCTTAAAATTCAAATTATAAACATGGTACCCACTTCATATCCATGCTTGAAACTTGTCCAAATCCTCTCCTCTTGCCTTGCTCCCATTGCCTCTCGTAATTTTCCCTCATCTAAAGAAAAATCCCCTAATTCATAGAAATCCAAAATTGAACAATTTATAAAGCATAATCACCAAAATTCATCTTAGAAATCTCAAACTCATAAAATCCTTAAGTTATCTAACCCTAATTTCTTTCAAAATTCAACAAATCAAAATTTTCTCTTACCTTAATCCCTCACCAAAAGAAGAGTTTTTTAGCTTGGATGGAAGCTCTCATCTTCTTCCACCTTTTTTTCCTTCTTGAATCAACTTAAAATCACTCTTAAAACCCAACAAAAATTTTGACCTAGCTTCTTCTTTTCTTCTTCCTCCTTTCTCTCCACCGAATACACTCTTCTCACCTTCCTTATTCTTTTGTTTCTTTTCTCCCTTTCAATTTCATGCATCACTTCTCTTTATACTAAAGCCACTCTTCTTATTTACCAACTTGCCATTAATGAATGAGAAAAGACCCTTATGCCCTTACATATAAGCCTTAAACCATTAAACCTTAAGTGAATTCCAACAATGCCCTTCTTTTTATCTTTAAAACTGACATCTTAACTCCTTATTTTGATCAGGTAAATGAAGAAATTTGATAACACTTCCTTCTAGAGAAATGTGCCTCTAAGTCTTATGTTTCTAATGACACCAAGAATACTCAATTTGGTTCAGAAATGAAGAAGTTATGGCCAAAACACTTTCTGACCAATACTAAACCACGACTGAACATTTCACCTAACTTCACTCCAGAAATTAAACATCTTAGAGACTGAATTGAAATTCAATTCCTTCCGATAACTTGTAGCTCCATGTCTCTAGTTTAATAGGAAACAAGAATCAACTCATTTGGAGCTCTACAAGTCAAGATATCTCCAAAACACTGAAGCATGTTCAGAATTTTTAACTGATTCTCTCACTTTGATTCGATCGATCTTTCTCAATTGAAATAGCAAAACCTATAAATTTGGTATGGAGAGATAGAGGGATGTCTTAGGAATCCAACGCTTCAAAAATTAGATCAATCGGAGGTCGGATGAAAAAGTTATGGCCAAAAGAGTGAAGAGAGGTCGGAAACGACAAGAAAATCAGGAATCGTCCGGGAAAATCGGTAGACGATTGCCCAGCGCTCGCACGGGCGCTCGGCGATCGGGCGCTCGGCGATCCCTCAACACTCGAAGTTCGGGCATTCGGTGATCGGGCGCTCGGCGATCGCTCAACGCTCTGCGATCGGGCACTCGACGTTCGGGCGTTTGGCGATTGGGCGTTTGGCGATCGGTCAGCACTCGCGTGCCAGACCCGCGCTAGGCTAGCCGAGCTGTTTTCCATTCCAACAACCTATCTTCCAACTTTCATATCTTTTGACCCAGAATTCCAAAATTTTCAAACTTGGTATCAATGGAAAGATAAAAGACAGCTCTACAACTTCCATGAAGGACTTAAAAATAATTTCAATCCATAAAGGGGTCAAAAGTCCACGCAAAAGTGACTGTCCAACAATCTCATCCTAAACATCATCAAAACTTCCAAAACTCATATCTTTCTATTCCCTTGTCCAAAAATGTCATACTTTATATCAATGGAAAGATAACAACATAACCTACAATTCTCTTGAAGAACTTAAAGCCAAAATCAGTCTTTATAATGGTCAAAAATTCAATCAAACTTTCTGTCCTAATCAACTCTTCCTAAACAACTTCCAAATTTCAATCGATCATAACTCCTAGCTCCGATATCGAAAAATTGCATACTTTATAGCGATAGAAAGCTATCAAGAAAAGCTATAACTTTCATGAAGATCATTTTATCAAAATCCTTCCAGATCAACCCAGAAAAATTTATGAAAGTTTCAGCTTACAAATCACTTTCTGCTACTATTCATCCCAAACAAAATTTAAACTTACAATTCTCCAAAATCTCACACTTTCACTATTCGTTTCTTGCTTTTCAACTTCCATTCAAATCAATTCATTCACTATAATTGTCATGGTACCCTTACACAAACAAATTTACCCAAAAATCTCAAAGTCATCAAAAACCAATCAATTCTTTCCACCTCAATTTCAGTAAAGCTCCCATAACACATACATAACATATGCTAAATCATTAGAATTCTCCATAACACTCAAGGGAGCTAATACAGTCAACCAATCCACACCAAATTCAGAAATTGTCTCAATAATACAGCAAACACCATTCTACTCATTAGACAAGGCCATGTTCAAAACCATACTACATCACCTTTTTATTAAACATATTCAAAACACAAGAAAACTCAAATGTCTTTCATTTCATCAAATACTCGTAGATTCATTCATACTTTTCATTCATTACAATGAATCATACCATATTTCCTCATTAAATTTCATTTAATAATTTCTAATTTCTAAGAAAAGTTCGGGGTCCAACAATGAATGGTTAGAGTGAAATGCTCTTTCATAGTTGTTTGTATTATCAGTCATTTTTATACAATTTTGTTAGGTATGGATGAGTGATTACTTCTTATGGGAAGAATGGACCACAATAAGTAAGTAGTAAACAAAGACAAACAAAAACACACAGTAGTGGCCAAACCATTTTTATGTTTAACACACTTAGACAGAAAAAGATAAAGACAATAAAAATATTGCAGAACCAAACAAGTTAAGTTAGAAGCAAACAAGAGGAGAACATGGCATCATAAAAGGGAAGGGAAAGTGAGTAATTACTAGATAATAGAGAAGAGAAGGGAGAACTGTGTAGGGGGAGACGAGTAGATGTTAGATTAATTTAATAATCATAAAAGTATGGCCCATATTACTTTATTTGATTATAATATGAAGTGGGCCCAAAATAATAGTTATTGGGCTTGTAAAGAAATTAGAGTCACTAGGGTTAATTAATAAAACCCTTCCCTCTCCCTTCAATCAAGAAACATTAACAAAAATCAAAGAAATAAATGATCTTGAACTATTGAAAAGAATGAAGAAACGGAAGAAGGCGAGAGTGGATAAAGCTTTTGTCCAGAGAAGTATTTGCTCTCAAGAAGGAATTACACATATTGAGCATGGATCAAGGTTAGTATTTCTTTCTTTTGTTTATAGCATGAACCTTAGGGTTTGAAGGTGTTGAATCAATTGTGTCATAGATGATCTTGGGTGAATTCTAGGCTTGAAATATTGCTTAGAATGTTAAAGATTAAAATTTACATGTAAATATTAATTAAAATGTTAAAGATTAAAATTTACATGTGGTATCATAGTAGATTATGACACTATGATTTGCATTAGAGTTAACCCTAGGACTAATGGTAGCAATTAATATTGCTTTACGGTTATAAAAAAATTATGTTATTGCTTCCATGGTATTCTCTCAATGTAAGTCATCTCTTCTCGAATTCTATGGGCTGTCAAATCGATTAAAATTATTGATAAAGACGATCCCTTTAATAATAATAGTCAGAGATTGTGTGTGGTTCTTATATTGCATATCTGTTTGTTTTGAACTGAGTTAGGTTTTTGAAATAAATATAAACCGAAAGACTCTATACCTTAAGGACCCTAGTGGGACCATAATCGTGTGCATAGGGTAACTTTGTTTTTTTGGTAATAAATGAATATGCATGTTAAAGAATGTGTGGACATCGTGATTTGGTGTTGAAAAATCAAATGGTTACTTACATGCATTAATTGAGGTTTAACCAGTTAAGCTTTTTGAAGGAACAAAGTTGGAGAGAAACAAAAGTTTAAAGAAAGTTTTCATGGGACCCATCATCAAAAGTTTTGGCTTTATGTTTGCATTACTGATTTACTGCAATTTGCATGAATTCTGGAAAACAAAAAGTGAAAGAAAAGTCAATGTTTCGTGCGGCCCACTATAAGAAAGACTTTTGGTTTTATGGTTGTAAAGCAGAATGATTCTGGTGTTAAAATGTATAGACATCATGACTTCCATGTGAAAAATCAAAGGGTATATTTACATGTTAAAGCGTGAAATCAATCACGCTTTAGTCCTCTGGCACTAAATGAATATGCATGCAACCAATTACATTTTTTGGTCCTGGTAACAAATGATTATGCATGTTAGAGTATGAGTTTCCTAACATTATAATTAAATTCCAAAATTTATTTATACTTAATTAAATATTTATTATATAGAAAGCTTGTTAGTCACCAAAGTGACCTTGTTTGAAAAGATATTTAGACATTTAATTATGCATTCTTTCAATTGTTCATGTTATATGATGGTAATAAATAACATAAAAGATGAGCTGAACAATTGAGATTATTAATTATAATGATAGGAGATTACTCAAAGGTGGATCATTGCTTATAATTAATAACATTAAAAAGACTTAACGACACACTTGGTGAATATGTTTGCATATTCAAAGATAACATGCACAGTAGCTTGAGTATGATTGATTGTCTATTAAAGTGTGCATATATATTTTGTTGGCATCGTTATGGATTAAGGATATGTATTTAATTATCACCTAAAGGTAAACTTATATATATGTGAGTTTATTATTGTTTGAATCCATTAATTGTACTCAAAACATTAATGTGTGAGTTTGTTTTTACATTTATAGTTTCTAGTAATTTGTTAGCTGTGGGTAATGGTTTGATCAAGTTCAGTAGGTTAAACTATGCCCATTAATCTGAGCAAATCTAATTTCAGTTGAGTATTATGGATAAAGACCTGGCATTAGTTGCAAATAAGTCTATAACCATTACTGAGACTAGTACATAAGCCGAAAAGACATATTTTGAGGCTTGGGAAAAGTTTAATAGGTTGAATCTAAACTTGATGCGATTGACAATGGCTGAAAATGTTAAGCCATCAATGCCTCACACGGACAATGCAAGGGAATTCATGAAGAAAATCAAAGAGTACTTACAATCAAACATAGGTGACAAGTCTATTGTAGGAAGCTTGATGATCGAATTGACGACTAAGAAGTTTGATTGGTCACAACCTATCTATGATCATGTGACAGGCATGTCAAATCTGGCTACAAAGCTGAAATCAATGGCATAAATGAAAGTGAATCCTTCCTAGTACAATTCATCAACTCACTTCCTCTTAAATTTGGTCAGTTAAATTACAACACTTTGAAGAAAAAATGGAACTTTTAATAAATCAATATCATGTTAGTGCAAGAGAAAGGGAAATTAAAGAAAATAAAGGAACACTATGTTCATCTTACAGTACACAAAGAAGCTAGCAGCAGAAAGGGAAAGCCAGGAAAGAAGAGCAACAAAAAGGACAAAGCCTCAATGAAGGTTAATGAGGGCCAAATTCATAAAGAGCAACGTTGTTTCTTCTGCAAGAAAGCTGGGGACCTCAAGAAAGATTGCCCTAAGAGAAAGGCTTGGTTCGAAAAGAAAGGTAAGTACTATGTTTTAGTATGTTTTGAATCAAATCTTATTGAGGTGCCTGATAATACCTAGTGCTTAGATTTAGGTGCAACTACTCATGTGTCACATATTATGCAGGGATTCCTTTCGATCCAAACCATAAACGGAACTAAAAAGTTCCTATATATGGGTAACATAATGAAGGCACGAATAGAAGGAATTGAGACGTACAGATTGATTTTAAACACTGGTTGTAGTCTAGATCTTGAAAAGTGTCTTTATGTTCCTGATTGTGATAGAAATTTAGTTTCTGTTAGTAAGTTCGATAAGATAAGTTTTAATTTCAATGTTGGAAACAATGTTTTTTCTTTGTATAGACGACAGTAATATTATGATTCAGGTACATTAATGGATGGTTTATATTGTTTCAACCTTGATGTTAATTATTCTGAATCCTTTTTACATGTTGAACATAATATTGGTAATAAACGTAGTGCACATAATGAAGACTTTGCTTACTTGTGGAAGGTTAGGTCATATATCTAGAGAAAGGGTGATGAGGTTAGTAAAAAGTGAAATCTTACCTCAACTAGATTTTACTGACTGGGATATGTGTGTAGATTACATTGAAGGCAAACAAACCAAACGCATATCTAAGAGTTCAACCACAAGAAGTACTGAGTTAGAATTAATACATATTGATATATGTGGTTCATTTTATGTTCCATCTTGGGCCAGCAAAAAGTATTTTATTACCTTTATTGATGACTATTCACATCATTGTTATCTCTATTTACTGCATGAAAAGTCTCAATCAATGGACATTCTCAAGGTGTTCATTAATGAGGTAGAAAGGCAGCTAGATAGAATATTGAAAGTTATAAGTTCTGATAATGGTGGTGAATATTGTGGTAAATATGATGAGAATGGACAGTGTCCAGGTCTATTTGCAAAATTTCTTCAAAGTCGGGGCATTTATGCACAGTATACAATGCCCAGTACACTACAACAGAATGATGTAGCTGAAAAGCATAATCATATTCTTATGGATATGGTTAGGAGTATGTTAAGTTACACCAATGTACCTTTATTGTTATAGATGTATTCATTAAATACAACTACATATCTACTTAATAGGGTTCCTAGTAAAACAATTCTTGTGACACCTTATGAATTGTGGAAAGGTAAGAAACCCAGCTTGATGCACTTGCATGTTTGGAGTTGCCCAACAGAAATAAGGATTTATAATCCTTATGAAATGAAGCTTGATGCAAGAACCATTAGTGGTTACTTCATCGGTTTTCTAGAAAAGTCCAAAGGATACATATTTTACTGTTCTAACGGTGGTACAAGAATAGTTGAATTTGGTAATGCTAGGTTCATTGAAAATGAGAGAATTAGTGGGAGTGGGAAACCACGAAAGATGGATATTCAATAGATTTAAGTGAAAAATTCTTCACACAATGTCTCTTCTCAAGTTATTATTCCTCTTGTTGTATCATAATTACGTAACATATCGGAATAACATGTTAATATTCCAAACCCACAAGAAGAGAATGTTAATAATGAACCAGTAAATAATGTGCAAGTCATAAATGATCAAGTTACACCACAAGAAATAGTATTGCGAAGGTCTATAAGGGAGAAAAGACCAACTATATCAGATGGCTAAGCGGTGTATTTACTTAAGCACGAGTGTGATTTGAGCATTGATAAGGATCTAGTCTCATTTAAAGAAGCCATAAAATGTAACGATTCTAAAAAGTGGCTCAATGTTATGAAAGAAGAGTTAAAATCTATTGATGATAATCAAGTTGGGGAACTAGTTGAGTTACGCAAAGGCTCAAAGTAAGTGGGCTATAAATGGGTCTTTAAAACTAAAAGGGACTCCAAAGGTAACATTGAAAGGTACAAAGCCAGACTTGTAGCTAAAGGGTATAATTAAAAGGATGACATTGACTTTAAAGATACCTTCTCTCCAGTTTCAAAGAAGAACTCTTTAAGAATTGTTATGACATTGGTAGCTTATTATGATTTAGAGCTTCATCAAATCGATGTGAAGACCGCTTTTCTAAATGGTGACTTAGAAGAAAAAGTTTATATGGACCAACCGGAAGGTTTTATGACTACACAAAAGGAAAATATGATCTGTAAATTAAAGAAGTCAATATATGGTTTGAAACAAGCTTTCCAACAGTGATATCTTAAATTCAATTAAATCATTACCCCTTATGGTTTCGTAGAGAACATTGTTGATAGGTGTATTTATATGAAAGTTAGTGGGAGCAAGTTCATTATTTTGGTACTGTATTTTGATGATATTCTTTTGGCTGCTAATGATTTGGGCTTGATATATGATGTAAATAAATTTCTCTATAATAACTTTGAAATGAAAGATATAGGTGAAGCATCCTATGTGATTGGAATAGAAATATTATGTGACAGGACACAAGAATTGTTAGGATTGTCTCAAAAAGGATATATCACTAAAGTACTAGAGAGATTTAGGATGAAAAAATACTCAGCAGGGGTAGTTGCAATTCAGAAGAGGAATAAATTTAGTGAAATGCAATATCCCAATAATGATTTAGAACGAAAGGAAATGGAATATATTCCCTGCGCATCTGTAGTTGGGAGTCCAATGTATATTCAGACTTGTACTCGATCAGATATCAATTTTGCTATTGGAATGTTAGGCTAATATCAAAGTAATTCTGGATTGGACCACTAGAAAGCTGCAAAGAAAGTTCTTATGTATTTACAAGGCACCAAGGATTACATGCTCACATACAGGAAATCAGATCACTTAGAAGTGATCGGTTATTCAAATTCAGACTATGTTGGTTTTGTAGAGTCAAGAAAATCTATCTTCGATTATCTATTTCAACTAACAAGAGGGGCAATTTCTTGGAAGAGTGGAAAACAATATGTCATTATTATTTCCACTACAGAGGCTGAATTTGTCGCATGCTTTAAGGCCATTATTCAAGCATCGTGGTTGCAAAATTTTGTCTTAAGACTAGATATTGTAGACAGTATAGCTAGACTGCTAAGAATTTATTGTGATAATTTCGCAAATTTCTTCTCTAAAAATGACAATTATTCTAAGGGTACTAAACATATGGATTTAAAATACTTGTCAATCAAATAAGAAGTGCAAAAACATAAAGTGTTAATTGAGCATGTTAGAACTGATTTAATGATAGCGAATCTGTTAACTAAAGGATTACCGCCTAAAACATTTATTAGCCATGTTGAAAGGATGGGTATAGATAAGTCCTTGTTAGCATGAGATCATGTTATGTATGTACATATATTTAGATATTTGCTATTATTGCTTTGGTACTTATGAATTCAATTAATGTTATGTTTTTGCTTATTTGTTAGTTATCACATTATGTTGTATAGACGCATTGTTTTATTGTGATGACAAATTATGTTTTGAGAAAATATTAAAGTTGAGAATTACAGTGTTTCTTGATTACAATTAATTTGAGTTAAGTTGGTTGTGTGATACTTAGAAGAAATCATGTCGTTAAATGACTTGTGACTATCTTGATCTCATCATTTCAATTAATTCAAGTTTGATGGCTTGATAGATTCGATATATGATGCACACTTGTGTTTTTGGATCATCAAGTCGTAACACGTTCTAAGTAGGAGATTGTTAGATTAATTTAATAATCATAAAAGTGTAGCTCATATTACTTTATTTGATTCTAATATGAAGTGGGCCTAAAATAATGGTTATTGGGTTTGTAAAGAAAATTAGAATCATTAGGGTTAATTAATAAAAACACTCCCTTCCCTCTCCCTTCAGTCAAGAAACGTTAACAGATATCAAAGAAATATAAGTTATTGCACTATTGAAAAGAACAAAGAAATGGAAGAAGGCGAGAGTGGAAAAAGCTTTTGCGTAGAGAAGTATTTGCGATCAATAAGGAATTACACATATTGAGCATGAGTCATGGTTAGTATTTCTTTCTTTTGTTTAGCATGAATCTTAGGATTTGAATGTGTTGAATTAATTGTATCATAGATGGTCTTGGGTGAATTCTAGACTTAAAATATTACTTAGAATGTTAAATATTAAAATTTACATGTAAATATTACTTAGAATGTTAAATATTAAAATTTACAATAAAGACTTAAATTCAAGAAATCAAAACACCAAGAAGAGGGACAAGGAGGTATATATCGATATGAAAGGTTAAAACCCGAGGAAAAGGGCGATGAAGAGGAATGCAATATTTTTTTTTTACAAGGAAAGAAAACAAAGAAACAACTATCGCGTTGCACTTAACCCCCTATTAAGGGTTTGAGTAAAGAGAGCGCCAGTTTGGTCTCGGGAGAGCTCCTCCAAAATGCTTGGCGGTGGCGCTTGAAGTGTGTGCAGTCCCTGCACTGCGAAGGACGCTAAGTGAGCCAAATGATCCGCACATTGATTGCCTTCCCGGGGAGTATGCTACAAGTGCACCTCCCAATCTCGAGCGAGCAATTCCCTGATACCTGTCACCAAAAATCAGATCCCAGTCAGGATATTATGAGAAGAAGAGAGAATATTGATTACCTCCAGCGAATCCACTTCCACAAGCACACGCCGATAGCTCCAGCCCCACGCCACAATGAGACCAGAATACACCCCCCAAAGCTCGGCTAACAGGGGATCACCGACTTCGATATTGTGTAAGAAACCGCCACACCAAAGTCCCCGGGCATTGCGGATAACGCCGCCGGCCGAAGCAATATTGTTCGCTGGGTTTACGGCACCATCGGTATTTAGTTTGACCCAACCTTCCATGGGTTTATCCCACCCTATGAGAGACCCCAACGGAAGCCCTTGAGCAGGAAAAACTCGATGTTCCATCTCACTGACTCTGGCGATCCAAAGGGTGTGATCCATGACCACTTTAATACCGTCGAGGGGCCAAACAAAATCCGGTTCAAAAATGCTACTATTACGCCATTTCCAAATAAACCAACAAGCAACGGCAAAAATAGTAAGCCATGCCTGATGGATAGAGACATGATGACGAAGATTTGTCCGAAGCCAGCTGCCCTCCTCGTGACTAAAAAAATTTCCACCAATCATGTCGGAAGGAAATTTGTGCCAAAAAGAATGCACCCGAGAACAATCTCGTAAGGCATGAAGAATGGATTCCTCTTGTCCACAAAAATGACACCCATTCTCTGTGGTCAGATGGCGGGTCACACGATGTTTGTTGGTTAACAGTTTCCCTTTGGCCACGAGCCAGAGGAATGACCGGATTCGCTGAGGGCCCGCCCACTTCCATATATCCTCCCATATCCTGTTACCATCGGCTGTGGTACTAGACTCAATAAGATCGTAAGCAGACGCCACGGTGAAACTCTGATTAGCTGTGGAGCCCCAGACCAATTGATCCTCGGCGGTGATGTTGATGGGAGAAAAGGCGGAAGCAACAGCCAGACACACAGTAGCTGGGAGATACTGTTGGAAGGAAGGCCAATGCCAGTTGCCACTCGCATCTCGAAAGTCAGAAATAGTAGCACTGAGACTACTCTAAAACAACGATGAAGAGGGAGACACTTGGGAAAAGTGAGAATTATTTTGAGGTTAGGATTGTATATGGATAAAGTTGGAATTTTGATTAAATTGAAAATTAGATTATGATTAATTATATTATGTTAGACTAATTAGCGTTATTTAAGGTTAATAAAAATTAGTAAGCTTTGTTAAAAATAATTGAAGATATGAACTTTTTAAAATTGAGATGGCTCTACAATGTTATCCGGTTCCAAAGTTACGAATATCATATTAGATTTGGTACTCGATTTGGTTCTAGTACAGTATAGTATCTGTTCTAGTACAATATAATATTATGATTTCTTGATATAAGATTGCCTGTTTCAGATAATTTTTTAAAATTAAAAATAATTTTTAAATTTTATGAAATTACACAACAATCTCTCAATATATTATATCATACAGTTTTTAATTTACTTCAATCTTATATTAAAAAATCATAATAATATAAATTCGATATAAAACATATTATTTTATTTTTATTAATATTATTTCACATATTTCTCATAAATTAAACCGATCAAATTTACCTTTTTAGCCTTACAAAATTCGCTATTTAGATCTAAAATAGGTCCAATAAGACGAGAGTTCGGAGTATGAAATGGGGCCTCTTGCTTATTAACACATTTACGGTACCGTTTAGGGACAGACAGAACCTGGGCCCAGGTGTAACTTTGATTTGGTTTTTTGTCTGGTATGCGAAACAACCATTGGTGGCTGGGAGAGTCTGAGGAGGAAAGAATCGGGAACTAAAGAGAGAGAGAGAGAGAGAGAGGTGACATGGCGCTCTTCTCCTCTTCTCATCTTCTTCGTCCTCCTCCTCTGCTCTGCTCTGCCTCACACAAGTCCAATCCATCTCCTTCGAGTTCTTTCTCCTTTTCTTTTCCTTTTCGCCCCGCGTCCTCTACCAAACCACGTCATACTCTTGTCGTTGCTTCTTCCCTCGATTTCAATTCTAATTATTCCTTTCGCCCCTCTTCCAAGGTTTGTTTTTAGTTTTAAATTTCCTTGATTTAAGCTGTGCTGCTGATTTTAATTTTCTAATTTATTGTTTGTAGTTGGTTAGCGATTTTCAGCGTATAGTTGTTTTCTTCTTTGACTGGTCAGTTATGCCTCAAAATCTGCGATATTAATTGAATTAGGAGGAGGCTGTTCTAATTCTTTAGTGTTTATGCTTTGTTACGAGGTCTGAGGACTGCGTTTTGTGTCAACTAGGAATTTTGCAGTTAGACACCAAAATATAAAACAAGGGATTTTTTCTTATTGATGAAAAAAGCACAAGGGTGATTTTTGTTAACTGATGAATACAACTTATGATTAGAAATCGTGCTGCCATTAAAGAATTTTATACTGTTCAATGTTATCGATTGTACCTATGCAACTTTGTATTGAGTACTGTAAACAACTCATTAATTTGGCTTTGACTCTGCTATGATTTGGTCGATTTTCTCTTTGGTGTACTAGGTTTTCTTTTGGAATGTCCTATATTTGACTTTGTCTGTGCATCAATTGGAACGTACATGCTAATCTCGACTTCCATCGTAGATGTTGGTGTTAATATTTCTTAGGAATAATAATAGTGCATGCACAGTGAGATGAGTAGTTATATTTGACTGTTGTTCTTTCGAACTCAATGTTATCAATGTTCATTTTGAGCATTTGTCTTCAGAAAACAGTGCTTTCTGATTTGATACAAGAGATTGAGCCATTGGACGTGAGCGTCATTCAGAAAGATGTTCCACCTACTACCTTAGATGCTATGAAGAGGACCATCTCAGGCATGTTGGGTTTACTACCATCCGATCGCTTTCAAGTTTCTATTGAGGCTCTGTGGGAACCACTTTCCAAGCTGTTAGTCTCATCAATGATGACTGGGTATGTTCGGTCTTGCTATAATTTCTGTATGTCTTCTTATTCTCTTGAGTGTTGACTCTCTTCTCATTTGACTCGTCATCTTTATTACGTTGTTGACTTTAGTCTTGAATCTTGTCAGTTGTGGATGAAAAACATATTATTTGGAGACATTGATACTCTGAATTTTGATGTTCTATGAAGCAGCTAAAATTTTCTTCAGTTTGCCTTCGCAGTTGAAGAATTGATTAATTTGAGATGTATGTGAATTTGATTTTATTGGATTTTAGGTACACACTGCGGAATGCCGACTATAGACTTTGCCTTGAAAGAAACCTCGATATAAATGAAGGAAATGTTGAAAAGCAAGAAGCTGATCCTAAATCTGAATTGCCAGGGATGTGTGGCAGTGCAAAAACAGTTCTGGGTTGTGGAAAAGCTACCAACTTTGAAAGGATAACTGATGAACCTTGTGATTATATTGGTATTCAAGGCCTTGGAGATATATCTGCTGAAGCTAAACAGTACATTCTTCATTTGCAGTCTCGTTTATCTTCTGTAAAAAAGGTATTTGTATATGCAATTCAAGAAATGAATTTTATTGATTCATTTTTCAATTATCTTGGTTGATGATTAGAATGCCTGTGTACCACTACAAACATTACCCAAGTGTGAATTGTATGTGCTTCTTGATGGGTTTTAACTTTTATCTGTCTGAGGAACCAAAATGTTGAAGGATAGACGGAGCAGACAATTCTTTATTTGAACCACAAGTTTGAGGGAGAACTCAAACACGATAAGCCTTTATTTTCTTATGGAGGATCCGTACCATTAGCAAAATAATTAAACTTTCTTTGGACACAAAGTTCATTATTTTGATTTATCTAAATAATTTTATTCGTAACTTGTTAGAATACTGGATAAAATTTCTGTCGTTTCATGATTGATTGAGGTTCTGTGATGAGGTTAACATGTGCTATATACTAGTAGCTACTGCCTATGCATCAATGGTACGCCTCTTTTGATATTGAACTCCTGATAAAATCTCTGCATGTACCTCTCTTTGTGTTTCCTTTTGATTTTAGGACATGACTCTATGTTTTGCCTTTGACCTCATTTTGACTTCTTTGTTGCATCTTATCCTCAAGCTCCTTATCTTTCCTTTTTCTTTTGGTCGTAATGCTTGCTGAAGGAACTTCATGAGGTGAAAAGGAAAAGTGCGGCACTTCAAATGCAACAGTTTGTTGGTGAAGAAAAGAATGATCTACTGGACTACTTAAGATCTCTACAACCAGAAAAGGTTCTCCTTAAATAAATCATCCAATGTTCAATTTGCTGCAAATCTTCACGATTTGGTTCCTGTTTCATACTAACTGAATGTCTACTTTACGTCAACGCTTCATCATTACTGGATTTTGTTGTTTCGTGGTATCCCTGCTATTGCATGTTAACTGTGTTTGCAAAACCTTTGCCATGAATCAGCATTTGAAAATGGAGATGTCCTCTGCTGTTTTTTCGCCTAAGTGCAAATGGTCGGTGTGTGTGTGTTAATCAATCCTGAAGGAAAGGTCTTTATTTATTGATACCAGTTTGTGTGGCGTGGGTCTAGACTCTTAAAGTGTATTTTTTATTGTTTCTTAATTAATCACAATGCTTTTTGGTCTCCTGCATTCAGGCCTTGGTCCTTTTTTGCTCGTATTTCTATATGCATGTGCGAGATATGGTGTCTTTTTTAAATCTTGCAATCCGTAGATAGTATGTTCTGGCACTTGTATTATGTGTTTCTCAAGCTTTTATTTGAGGCATTAGTATTATATGCATTGTCCTACTTTCCCCCTTGGACAGTAACTATAAAGAATGCTATTTACACAACGAAGTCCAAATTCTCAATTTATGTGCTAGCTAATGCTTTTCTGTATGTATAGGTCGCAGAGTTATCAGAACCTACATTACCAGAAGTGAAAGAATCAATCCACGCTGTAGTCCATGGTCTTCTTGCAACCCTTTCTCCGAAGATGCATTCCAAGGCTCCTCAGTTTGACGATAATGCATCAACTACACCACTAAGTGTTGAGTACGAAGATTGTGCTGAACTTCTCGAGAACACTTCACTTCATTTCCAGCCGCTCATTTCATTAACTAGGGACTATCTGGCACGCCTACTTTTCTGGTGAAGCTCCTTTCAACTTCATTGCTCCCTTTTTTCTTCTTCTCATGCCTTTTTTGCCCTATGAAGTTATTTATTTTGTGAAGATTTAGTTAGGCAACTATTATGGTAAAAACTCTTATGTCTATTCTGTTTCCATTATATGTTTTTTCTTACCCTCCTTTTCTTTCTTAAGGTGTATGCTTCTGGGACACCATCTCCGAGGCTTGGAGTACAGAATGGAGCTGATGGAGCTTCTATCCTTGACAAAAGATGTGGGAAATGATGATGCCTATGGAAATGGACAAGTTTACTGAAGGCGTTTCACTTAAGATGCTTCAATATGTATATAGACTAGGTGGTTGTTGTACATTCAACATGAAGAGGCTAAAAGAGAGATGCCAGATCAGTCCAATTCTACTCTTTCAGATGAATAGTTTACTGCTTTGTAAAAGAATACGTTCTATTTTATATGTCAGAATTCAGAGGTTAACAAGAAGAGAATACACTCTTTATGTTTCTACATACCAGTTAAATTGTTCGCAAGTTAAGCCCTTACACATGCCATCCAGAGGACCAGAGCCATATTTACGTCATGGACGTTGCTGGGATGCAGCAAGAAACTGGTGATATTACGGAATATGAAAGTTTCAGGAGTCGCAAGCCATGTTTGTGCTTTTCCAAAAGCTTCCACTCCAGATGAAGTTGAGATGTTCCAGTCTAAACCTTCTTCGTAATCTATCGTCTTCCGGTGCAACTTCTCGTGATTTCGCCTGCTTCTCCACCCTCTTGCAAGGCCGAGTCTCGCACTCCCATCTTCTCCAAATCCACGCCAGAGTATTTCGACTTCATTTAAGCCAAGACAACTTGATAGCGACTCGTCTCATTGGTCACTACCCACATGGAATCGCCCTTCATGTTTTCAATCAGCTCAAGAAACCCAATTTGTTTCCGTTCAATGCGATTATCAGAGTTTCGGCATACGGGGGTCATTTTGCTGATTCATTTTTTATCTTCCGAAAGCTGAAGAGGTGTTCCCTTTCGCCTAACGATTTGACCTTCTCTTTCATCCTGAAGTCGTGTCTCCAGTCCGAGGAAGCCCTTCATGTGGAACAAATCCACACACATGTCTGGAAAATGGGTTATTGCAGGGACCCTTTCCTATGCAGCGGACTTATTGCTGTCTATACTAAGGCTTGCAGAAATTTCGTCGTCTATGCGCTCAAGGTGTTTGATGAAATACCTGATAAAAGTATGGTTTTTTGTTGGACTACTCTAATGGCTGGTTTTGCTCAGTCAGGCCAGTCTCAGGAAGTTTTGAGGCTTTTCTGCTTGATGGTTAAGGAGAATGTGAGACCGGAAGATGATACTATGGTTAGTGTTCTGTCAGCTTGTTCGAACTTGGACGCTGCACGAATAGAGAATTGGATAACCATATTATCTGAACTCGTTGAATTTGAGGGTTCTTGTTGTGACTCAGTCTACATTGTTCTCGTGTATTTGTACGGGAAATGGGGCATGATAGAAAGGAGTAAGGAAAGCTTTGATAGGATTACTAGTAATGGGAAAAGGAGAGTCCTTTCCTGGAACTCTATGATAAATGCATATGTGCAAAATGGCTTCCCGTTGGAGGCTTTGTATCTGTTTCGCATCATGGTGCAGGACCCTAATAATAGGCCAAACCATGTGACAATGGTGAGCGTGCTTTCAGCTTGTGCACAAATTGGTGATCTAGACCTTGGAATATGGGTTCATGAATACATGAAATCTGAAGGACGCAGAAGTGTTATAGAATCCAACAGGATTCTAGCTACAGCCTTAATCGACATGTACTGTAAATGTGGGAGTTTGGAGAAGGCAAAGGAGGTATTTGACGATATGGCTTTGAAAGATGTTGTTTCTTTCAATGCGATAATAATGGGCTTCGCAGTAAATGGTAAAGGGCATGAAGCAATTGAGCTCTTCTCCAAAATGCAAGATTTCGGTTTGCGTCCCAATGCCGGAACCTTTCTTGGCCTTTTATGTGCTTGTAGCCATTCGGGATTGTCAGATAGAGGACGACAGATATTTGTAGATATGAGCTCACAATTCTTCATTCTTCCCAAATTGGAACATTATGCTTGCTATATTGATCTTCTAGCAAGAGAGGGGCATGTGGAAGAAGCTCTAGATGTTGCTGCCTCAATGCCTTTCAAGCCTAACAACTTTGTTTGGGGAGCATTGCTTGGCGGTTGCCTGCTCCACTCTAGATTGGATTTGGCGCAAAATATATACAGCAGGCTTCTTGAAGTAGACTCAGATAATTCTGCAGGATATGTAATGTTGGCTAATGTTTTGGCTGGTGATCAACGATGGACAGATGTATCATCAGTGAGGTGGTTTATGAGGGAGAAGGGAGTCAAGAAGCAACCAGGGTGTAGTTGGATCACTGTTGAAGGAATAGTGCATGAGTTTCTTGCAGGCTCCCCTTGGCATCCACAAATTGAGATCATATATCAAACGCTGCATGAATTGTCAAAGAAAATGAGAGTAGCTAGTTCTTGTTAGAGAAACACCTTTTGTCTGGATATGCTTCATTCAAGTCACATTGAAAGCTCTCCAGGCTTGTGGTCAGAAGCAATTGCAATATAGCTTTTTGTGCCATAGGATTGTGGATTTGGGATCATTGTTGCCCCATAGCTGGGGGGGCAGAATGGCTACATTGGAGCACCTAAGTTATAGCTCAACTCTATTGTCAAATGCAAGGATCCAGTGATCCTTTGACAATACTCTGGAGGAAGTTGGCAACCCCTTGACGTCTGTCTGGTGAAATTCATGGCAGCGTCGTAGGTGAGATTGATGTTCTTTTCCTTTGGTTATAAGCTTCACACATTAGATTACGAGGGCTAATTGTGCAAATAGGCACCTCATTGATCGCCAAAAAGTTGAAGGTCTGCAGCTAGTTGCTTAAGCTTCTACTCCCATTTTTGTAATACCCCAACTACACAAGAAAAAAACTTGCATAGTTTTTTCAAAGAAATTAATACTTTATAACTTGAGATAATTTAAGGTTTACCTGAATTTAATAGTTTATCCTTTTTAAAATAAGATGGGTAGGGATTCTAGTTATTTGGTGTCGAGTGCACAAAACTCCCATCTTTAAGGAGATTTGAGAAGGATAGTAAAAGAGACTGTTTTTGTGACTTGAACCCGTGATTTTATAATCAGAAAAGAGTAAAACTCGTTATTCAAGTTTTTGGTTATTAAGGAGAAGTTGGGGTGATTCCTTATTTTGAGTAATTTTGTAAATAGGTTGTATAATAATTTTATTATAATTCACCCCTTAGAAAGTTAGAGTTTGGTATGTAATTAAGAAATTGAATATCTTGGTAGATATTTATTGCTGATAATAAAATTTGCAAAATATTAATTTTCTACTAAATGATAATTTTACTTTACCATCCTTAAATTATTTATTTTTTATTTATATATTGGAACTCAAGAGTACATGTGGAATAAGATGTATTGCTCATTAAATGGTGCATTCATTTGGAAGAGTTATATATTTTTATTTAATTAATCTTGCTACCATAATATTAGATTTTATTAAATATATTTGTAAAAATAGTGTCTCACCTGTAAAACATTTATAACAAATTTTATACATTAATAGTATAATTATTGAAACAAATTGAAAATTTCCAACTTTACTTGAACCATGAATTTTAGCTTAGAATATATTTTATATAAATTAAAACAGTGTATAATTTTTTATTAATTCTATATCATTTTAAATCATCAAATAAATCTTCTAATATTTGTATAAATAGTCAGATGTTTAAATTTAATTTTAACAGTCAATCCAAAAGTTAAAATTTAATTAACGTGTTTTGATTGGTGTCATAAGCACATTTGAATTCAATGATTAAAAATTTCAATCGGTTTAACTGTAAAGATGTTAAATCTTCTAATTTTTCTGTTCGATTTTTCACTTTTCGATTTAATTTACTTTAATAACTCTCGTTGTTAAAAACGATCAATTTATTAATTAATCGGTCAATTTTTATAAATTAATAAATTCTTATAAATTCATTAGCATCATCATCATCATACCCCAAAAATTCCCGCATTGGAGCAGGGTCTGGGGGGGCCTGATAGTACGCAGCCTTACCCCTACAATGTAGAGAGGCTGTTTCCCGTAGGCCCGCAT
>JAOSBM010000205.1:32203602-32217187 GCA_027568955.1 Erythroxylum tenue | reverse complement strand
ATCACCAAACACCCACCCCCACCTCCAGCCACTGCCACCCGCCAATCATCTTCTGTCACCCACCAGACCGCCGCCGCAGCCGCTGCAGCTGCCGCCGACGACCGCCACTGTGGTCAAACTGCAACACAACCTACACCAAAAGCTACGCAATTTCCCGATCTACCCAACCCTCCCAATCATTTCTTCCAATTTATTCAATTTTTAGCAAATTTTATAATAGCCTAATACCTTCTAAACCTTAAACTTTTTGTTTTATCAATTTAGCACACACTCTCTTTATATGAGTCAATTAATAACAACATTTTTATTCATTAAGAATAAAGCTGCATTTTGCTACTGGATATCTCCAGACCAAGTGTATTAGTCAAATTCTGACTAAATGTTGTTGTTATTGTTGAGCTTTTATTTCAATTTTTAAAACACTAATTGAATTTTCTAAAAATTGAGACCAAATTGTGATTTGTTAAAATTCGTAACATCTCTTCTCACAATAGTTTACATATCAGCTCTTTCAGAAGCCTCGAAGTACTTAAAATCTCCAATATTACAGGAATTGGTCCCTAATCCATTCATGATTCATAAGAACATATCCTAACGACAAATCAAAACAATAATCTATATAGGATTCCAATTGTATTTGCACAGCGCAAACTCGCCTCAACACTTCAGGTAAGACCATTCCTTCATACAGGATTAATCACAGGGTTTATTCTGAATCTGAATCATAGTTTTCGCTTTGTCTCACACTCCTCTTGGTGTTGCTAGATTTCGATGAATTCAGGGACGACTCTCCCTCAAAGAAGATGACTTGAGCCTTAGCCAACCTCTCTTCCAATTCCTCAGTGCTGAACTCATCTGTCCCACCAAGCTGATCGAAACCCACCTATTCAAAGCATCAAAGTTGCACATTTAGCATCGAAACTAATTAGAAAGGACATCCAAAATTCATTCGAGAACACATAAGCATCCATAAAATATACCACATAATCATCCACTTTAGCGTTCTTTATGAGTGCGAGGGTTGGAAGCACAACAATCTTGAGTCTCTCAGCCAAAAATGGACTCTTCTCTGCATGAACTTTTACAAAACGCGTTTCTATGTGCTGCTTTGCCAATATACTCAAATGCTTGTCAATCACCTGCAAATTAACTGTAAACATGGGTTGCTTCTCCTCACTATGCAGTAGAAATTTTAAGCTAAGAACTGAGAATACCAATCTTAAACAACAGCATAACCAGAAGCAAGCAAACTTTGCATAATAAAATTCCCAACCTGAGCATTTCCTCAAAGACGCAAGCACAAATAAATCAATTCTAACAACTATATATATGATCATGAGATCAACTTATAACTTTGCTGCATCAAATGCCACAATTGTGCCGTAACCTCTTATGATTACATTACATCTTAGGGAGTGACAACTTATCATGAAACTAGTTCACACAGTCCATAAACAGTTAAAGCTTAAGGATTTAAGCTCAACAAAGGACCACTCCCAATTGTATTCCTGATTAGAAAAAGAAAATTGTGAACTTCAAAAGTAGCTTTAACCCTGCTCAATACAATTCATTCTTAGTTCTATGGCCTAAAAGGAAATCGCAACTCAAACACTTCAAATCTAGTAAAAAGCAAGTACTAAAGGATCATGCTTAGCATGAAGGTGCCAAATATATGCTTCATTTGGGTAGTTATTAGATAACAATGATGATTGAGGTACCTTGCAGGGCCAATTCTCGCGATAAAAATGGCAAACAACGCGATCACTAGCTTTGACGACGGAGAAGAAATCCTTCTCAGAGGGAATCTCGGTGTACTCGCCGTGTCCGAGAGAGATCCAACGGCTACGCTTCTCCGCCATCTTCTTCATCTGCAGCAATCGCTTCTCTCTCAGAACCTCCAGATCGTCGATGTCCAGCCGATCCAGCGCCGCGATCTCATCGTCCAGCTTGTCCTCCACCGCCTTCGCGACAGTGAGTACTTGCTTCTCTATAACCTGAACCCCCCAAAAACATATAAGAAACGCAAATGTCCTTACAGTTTATACATATATACAGAGATTGGTGCTCACCTCTTGAACGTTAGGGTTCTCCATTGTTGGATTGGAGAAGCAGTTCAAGAAAACGGAGACAAAGATTTAATTTTTGATCTGTTTAAATTAGACGAGGAAATGCGAAGTACATGCGACACCGTTCTAGGTCAAAGATATTTCCCTTACCATCTTGACATATAATTTATATGTATATAGATGGGCTTTTATTAACTGGACCATATTTGATGGCCCATTTAGGGTTATATTACTAATATACTTCTAAGAATGGCGCCCGACGATGGGCTGACCAGCCCATGGCCCAAGTCGTGGCCTGACGGGCCACAGGTGGATGGGGCCGGTCTTGTCCAACTTTATAATTTTTTAAAAAATTTAATAAAACGATATCGTTTTGTACTTTTCTATCAAGCCATGAGCCGGGTTATATTTATCATCCCTATCTACTTTTAATTTTTATGAAGTATTAATAACTTTTTTTATAGTTTTAGTTTTATAATATTCGTTCTTACTGTCAATTTTTATTTTAAATTTACAGTTAGAAGTTAGAACGATTGAAAAACATGTGTTATAAAATTAAAATTATAAAATAATTATTGATAATTTTTAAAAATTAAAGAGTACATTAATTACAAATTATAAACTCGAGACATAATCAATTAATAACAAATTCAAGTATTTAAAATATAATTTCTGAGTCTTTGAACAATTATTTGTATTTAAAATGGTGGTTTCATATTTTGATTTAAATTATAAACTTATTAAATGATTTATTCAATATGCATATAATTTTTCACATTAAAAATATTACATTAACTTGAAAATTTAAATTATTAATTTACTCAAAATGCTTTTATTTATTGATTTAATAGTTTTATGCTATGTATAAGGTAAAAGGTTGTGTATATATCTATTATGAGAGTACTATGTGCATTGACTTATCTCTGCCTAGTGGTTGCCTGTGTCCGAAGTTGGAATGCATTGGTACCAACAGCTTATAATGAATGCTGACATCCGTTATTTAATTTCTTACTTACCTTCTGCGATGCTTCATAACCACATTTTTCCTTTATTTAAATTGAGACTCCATCGCAAAGTGTTTTAACAACAGCAATCAGTAAATCTGAAGTGACATTAGATGTCATAAAAGATGAACATTCTGATATAACAGAACTAGGTCTAGGCTCACTCCATGCACTCTTGATACATAGCATGCTTATGATTTTATGAGACACACACATTGCTCCGCTAGCTAGCTCAGCTGGGTCTGGGTGGGTTCATCACTTAAGGGCACTTGGGCTTGCCCTTATTGTTCCTCATGTCCCTGTAACAAGGGCATTCATGCTTATTCCCGTAAGTTCCTGAAGGAACACACTTGCACTGTGCACAGCATATTCCACAGTACTTCAAGCACCGATCTTTCACTCCTGCTTTTGCACACCTGGCCTTGCACTGCTTGGCACAGAACACTTCATAACCAAAAACCAATAAATGTCACAAACTGGTATATTTTATTCTATAATTATAATGTAAATGATGTTAAATTTTTTATACACTATTGGAAATTAAGATAGGGAGCTATCCTAAGTATGTCTGCTTTTGCATGCTTTTGATCTTTACCTATTTGGCATACTCACTTACTAACTTTTCCAACTTACAGAATGTTTCGTTCATGCAAAGTTATACATCAGTTTCTGTGGAAGAAGAAATGGAAGGCCCAAGAAGAAGAACATAAGAAACAATGATTATTGTCTTCCCCTTGGCTAACCAACATTGCAGTGAGTTAAACAGCAGAATTCAGAAGTTGTTCTTACGTGGCTTAGCCATGGCAGGTTCCAAGAAAGATGAGCTTAGGAGGAGAATACACAGTAGCAAAGTAGCAAAAAGGACCTTCATCTTTCCTGCTTTTTATTTTCTCTTCTTTTGAGAGCTGCAAAAATAGCTTACAAGAATAATACCCTTTTGAGGAGAGTGAGAGAGGTTTGGATCAGTGTTGGTAGTGGAATGAGGAGAAGTAAGTGGTTAAGTGGGAATTTATAATAGCAGTAGCAAGTAAAACTGACCCTTTTGTGACCCAAGTGAGGTGGCAGCTGAGGTAGAGTATCAATTCAATGATATAATAAATTGGCTGCATAGAGCACAGCTGTACGTAGCTTTTCTTGGCACATTATGAGCAGTTGGCGGTGGACTAGGTCCTCTGTCCACGCGGTTTCAAATGAGGATGAGCTGTCAAGAAGCTTCTCTAGTACGTTCTTCTGTCAGAGTTGTGGCTCCATGTTGCAGGTAACCATTCCTGCATGTCCCTTTCAGAAAACCTTAAAATCAGTTTAGGACCAGGAACAGGAAGTCGAGGTATTAGGTTCTAAACCTGGTTACGAGAATCAAAATTATCACCAGTGAATGTGCCTCACACAACTTGTTATTACAGAAATGGTGTTCTTGAATGTTACAATATACAGTCTGTTGATTTTAGGTCATAAGAGCTTTTGGTTTGTTTAAGTTACTCCTCATATGTAGTATGTACCCTCCCTAGTCCTTCTTCCCCCCTTCCAAAAGCTACCATGTGATCAAAGCTTTACCAGTTATTCACATGAAGAAGCATTATTATAGTGTGTGTATACACTAAAATGCTTGTTCAAGGTCCTGCTGTGGATTAACATGACGGAATCAAAGGTATCCAGTGAGTTGACTAAAATTTTAAAAACAATGTTGTACTAACCAAGAACAATCAACTATATTTATCATATTTTTCAATTTATGCATTATAGTAAGAACTAAGAACAGTTTTTTATCTTTTGATCTTGGAATCCATAACATATCAATTCTCAAATTGTTACTTACCCGAGTTGTATTTCTTGTTTAGCTCTCCCTCGGTCCGTACAACTTGGGTCACCTCTAAGTAGCAAATGGAACATAATTTATGAGGCTATTCACAGTTGATTATTTTTTATTTTCTCATTTACTCCGATGAACATTAGCTGTGATATTCTCTTGGTTGTATGGTGGATGTATTATAGTACAAAATGGGTAGGCTATCATTTCCAAGAACTTTGATTTCGTGCCATATCTACCCTTTCAGGACATGAGCCCCTTCACACGTTTCTGTACATCAACCTCCCATGCTTCTGGCCAGGCAAGAATGTCGACTGTAGGACTGCTCATTGGCATTGTCACATGATTGAAGCAAATTCACCTGCAAAATGAAAGAAACTTTATTACCATCTCTAAGGAATTCTATGCTGACATTTCTGGGGAAAGAATCATAGAAACAGATAGAGGAAATCAAGAACAAATGTACCTTAACTATTTCGGACTTTGAGCTGGGACGCATATAAGCTGCCAAGATGCTCAAGTTGAAATCCTAGTTGCATGGAAAGAAAATATATAAGAGAGGTTTTAGCTTTCTGTGATTACCGAATTCTCAGAAACCAATGTAACCAATAGAAGGTACTCCTTGAATAGAATGGACTTTCATTGATAACCAAATCTTCCTCAAAACACTACGAATGATTTAGTTTCTAGAATGTGCTTCTAAATATTGTTAGAGACGAAATAACAGAACACACAAGAAAGAGCGTACAGTGGACTCAGCTATGAACGTCCTGCAACAAGCTGATGTTTATGAGAGAGGGAATATTAGTATCACTTGGTAAAATACACACAACATAAAGTTTTCATTAACACACTTTCCACCAAACTCTTAACATTACAATAAGCAAATCAAGAATCTGTGGCAACATAAAACTCACCCTGAAAGGATCACCTCTCAAAGACTGAACATACATGGAAGTTCCCAGTCCTCGTCCCTGCACAGAAATGGAATGCTAATTGAGGATAGAACATAAGATGTTCAGGATTTGATGAAAAGTTTTTAGTAAACCTGGATTTTGAATGCATATGCAAGAGAAGAGTTTTATACTCCAACACATAACAACCAGTCCTTGAAAACACAAAGAGATCATCTCCTTCACACTATTCCCCATTCTCTGCAACTTTGAGTGTTTTTTAATGTTCCCAAAACTCAAATTTCCCTATGCAGTTCATGTCCATTCTTCTCAGATCTTACTCTTTGTTTTCTTTGCACTTTCTCTTTTCTTCAACCAAGCAAATAGTAAATGATAAGCATCACCCAAGCCCAAAATTAAGCATACCAGTCCAACTTTGGTTCAAATCAACTGTCAAATCCTTCTTCCAGTGTCCCAAAATATGTGTGTGTGCAGAGAGAGACAAAAAAAGAACATAGTTGACTGCTTGAGTAATCTTAGTTGCAAGTTACTTTCAAGGTTTTCAACACAGAAAGAAAAGAGAGAAATTCAAGTGTCTTGACTAATTGCTGAATTTTCATATTCGAATTGAATCACTTTGGGATTCCTTTATAATCCTCATAGGTCTCATTTTGTATGCAGCACATGTGTCTATATGTAGGCATATGCATCATGTAGATTATGGACTGTAACAACATTAATAAGAAGTTCCCTTCATCATTAAAATCCTAAAAGGTTCATCAAAAATAAACAAAATGGTACAGAAATGTCAAGTTGAATAAGGAAATATTTCAACAAGTTGAGTAAGGACCAAATAGCGTTAATGATTCATGTAGAGGCGCTTGATAACGATATACCCATACTTCACACTTTCATGCTTATCTAGCCACATCTGAACAAAGGGACTCCTATCACATTTTTCAATAGTTTGGCTCACTTTTGCAAAGATATGAATGGATTTCCCAAATCAAAATAGTAACTTTGAGGCAACATTATTTCTCTAAGGATTTCTCACAAAATATTAAACATGGATATAATTTACCTCCAAACATATGTCTCTAAGTCGCCTTCCAGTTCGAGCACAACATACACGAACCACATGTTCATCACAGCTCCCAGTTATAATATAATCTCTCCCATTCAGGTAATAAGATCGAGTGTAATTTTGTGGACTTCCTACGGGTGCTATCTCAAAACTCAACTGAAGTCTTCCATCAACAGTCAGAAGTTGTCGGACCTAACAAAGACAATTTTAATATCAACAGTTCGTAACTTTTTTCTAAAGAGCAACAAAAAGAAAATAAGAAACCAGTGATATGCTTGACAAAAAGAGATAGTTCCTTAAGAAGACTTGCAATAGTTCAAGATTTGCACCGAAAGCACACAAGATATGCAGAAATCCATCATCAAACAATCTCTGCAGTTAAAATTTGTTTACATCAAAAAGGACACAGGATCAACAACAGATCCCTAATCTAATATAGCATAACTGAATCTGTTGCCATCTAACCAGCAAGCAGGGCTATCAATGATCAAGTTCCACAGCTAAATTGTTATCCTTTTGTATCCATCAGGAATTTTAAGGTTAATATGAATTCCGGACAACCAAATCTGGTAGAGATCTAACTAAGATTCGGAGATCTACTGAACAAATGTGCATATACAAGCTTAATCATGCAGTAGATGAACTATATGGTACCTCATTGTCAACAGCAGACGCAAGAAGATATTGATCATCTGGAGAAAAGCAAACCATCACATTTCCCCTAGAACTTGAACTAGTGTGGCAAGGCCTTATAGGCTTCTGTCTCAAGTCCCATAATTTGACATCATGATCAAATGAAGACGTAGCAAAAATTGACGGCATGTGGTTAGAGAATTTAACGACATTGATATGCCCTCTGTGCATATCAGTGAACACTTGTATGCGCCTCCCATGGTTGAGGTCATACAAAGCAACATCCTTTGAGTATCCACTTGCAAGAAACAGTTCATCCATTGAGTTAACGTGAACAGATGTCAACTGGTCAAAGTCATCAAAGGTGACAGACCCACTACCAGGATTCATGCCTGTTACTATTGTGGGCATATTCTCAATGTCATATAATCTGAGTGAACCATTATCTGAGCCTGCTATTAGCTGTGAATCCACAGGGAAAATGGACATGATAAGCACATGTGAATGCTCAAAAGGAACTTGAAAATAAAAAATATTAACTGTATTATGCAGAGTAAAAATCGGCTCTAAACACTTTCGAGTATCTAGATTAAAGGCAACCATATTACTGCTGAGAGAAATTTTATCTCCTTAAGGAAAGAAACCCTTGTAATCACCCAAACCACAAGTTTTTGCTGTTACAGGCTTTAAACATGCACAGAGACAAAGATATACAATTTGATAAGCATAAGCATCTTGGCTACAAACTATTCATCTACCAATAGTAATCATCACCAAACAAAGAAATTCCCAGTAGCACACATGATCACGTTTATGTATGAGTGTAATCAGTGAATTCCACATAAATGAAATTTAGTAATCCCTGAAACTTGGTAGAATCCCTAATGCCTTTTTAACAGAAGCAGCAGCCAGTATGAATTATGATGACTCAAATCTTGCAGAATTTATCCTTCACTGTATGAGACTTCAATTTCATTAAAACTAATGTCTAAAATAATGCATGTTTATACTTTAATTAATTGCAATATAATTGCTGCTGAATATGTAAACTAATTCCCACATGCCTCAGCATTTACAACAGCATGTACAAGCATAAATGGCAAATATATGCATGCTTATAGAGTAAAATAATTTATCTTTCACACATCCATGAAGTAATAGTACCTTGGAGGGATACTTCTTGAGCCAGCAGAGTCCCAATACACTGTTCATTGCTCCGAGAGAAGGAATATGACCAACTATTTTCTCATTCTCATGGTTTACAACAACCACATCACCATCTAAAGTCCCAAATACCATGAGGCTAGAGATAGTTGGGTGGTATTCAAACTGCCTGGGACGAAAGCTACCATTTGCATTGCCTAGATCATTCCCTGATATAGAAAGTGGATGCAAGAAAGGCCAAGCAGAAGATCCTACTTTGGCAGCACAAAGAGAGCGAGTATAGGAATATTGTGAGTTTCCATAAGAATGTACATGCTTTTGGCTTTTGGTTCTTTGATGTGCTTTCAATTCACGTTTATGAAAGATGTTCATTATGCTTTCTTTATGTTTCCGATTATAAGGTAAGTACTCAAAGTACTCTGAGAATGTTACAGCAGCCCTTTCCCTTTCAGCTTTTCTAATGGGCAGGTTATCCAAAACTTTTAGATGTGGCAATGATGCAATTGTGTACTCTCTGTAATGTTTTTCATAGCATATTGGTGAAGCATGACAAGGAACATATGTTGAAGCAAACTCTGTAATATCACCCATAAACGAACCTGCTGAAGACTCTCCCAATGAGTTCTGCAAAAGCAAAAGATGAGAATTAAATGATTTTAAAGATAGAATTTGATTTTGTAAAGTAATCATTATCTTGAATGCAAATAAGTGCTAACAGTAGGAATTGAAAAGGAAGGTATATGGAATACCAGAAAACCTAAATAAAATTGGTCAACACTAAAATACCTTCACAATTGAAAACGTGAAATAAGTAAAGGAAAGAAAACAAACTTTCAAATAATTCTCGAACTCTATAAATTTCCTAATACGCATGTCAGTTCCTTTATTTGTCTTATATGGATCAACATGTTTTATTCTGATCCCATTGTTGAAATTTTGAAGTACCTAAATAAAACTTACAAGTATTACCTCATTATGTAGATGCAGTTGTCCATTTGATATACTGTATGCACTCGATGTTGGCTCTCTGAAATCAAATTCTTCCATATGATTTGAAAAATCCAAGTCACTATCATCTGACAAATCCTCACTCATGCTTTGTACTTCCTGATTTATATTGACATTACTGAAAGAATACATATTTGCAACTACCTCTTCAGCCCCCAAATTAGCATTTCCATGTGCAACCGTGCCAAAAGATTGTTCTTCAATTTCAGTTAAATTGTTTGGCTGACCAAATTCAGTTTCATCATCCGACTTTTCAGTTGATGATGCTGAATAGAATACCCACTTTTGGAAACTGAGTTCCACTAAAGATGAAAGCTTAGAAAGTGCAGCAACAGTCGTCCAGAGATTTGCAATTTTTGTCTCACACATTGACAGGCAAATTAGATTGGGCATGCAAGTAAAACAATCCTCCCGAAAACTAGTCAGCGATACACTGAAATCAAGATTCAGAATGCGTATTCTCCTGAATTCACCGACCATGTTGAGTTGCCGGATATGTGAAGACCTCAAGTTCAAAACTTGGCACGTGGAGCCTTTTTGGGAAAGTTCCCTGAGAGTGAAACCCATTTAAGAAGATTAAACAATAAATGTGAAGTGAGATGTCCACGTATGTTAGTCAAAAAACATTAGATTCTTTTTGTCAGGAAGAGAGGCTATCGCACACTGCACTCATGTTAGTAACATTAACCGGCCATGTCACCCTAAGTTCATATTTGGGCACGGAGGAGCTCATGCTGTAACATGATTTTTGGAGTACAAGGACTTTCAGTTTCTTTTACTTTTTTCCATCCAAACTCCTTTAAGAAAACAGAAATATGATATTTTCAGCGGCACCATGAGGCTCCCACCAAGTAAAAGGAAGCACCCTTTCACTAGAGAAAGAGTTGATATTATATACTATCCATCCTTCCTAACTCAGAAAGAGGCTCTAAACAATTAATATAACCCCATTCTCAAGATTGAGTTGAATTTTAGAACTTTCCAAACCATCAGAGAAAACAAAAAGGGAATTACCGCCACATGGCTATTCCCAAGATAGAGAATCTTAGCCATTAAACACTAACTGATGGAACAGCAAAAGTGATTCAAAACAGATTCATAGTCAAGCACGTCAAGTACATTAAACAGAATCTCAGTATTCAAGGGGAATTCGCATGAACTTAATTTGCATATCAATTTATAAACGACCTGCATACCCCTCATGATGATATCATATTCTATTATCATTCCAATAGTGGAGGAAATGATGCAACTGTGTACTTGATGAAACTAAAAAGGTAAAGATAACTTGCTTGATAGAAGATATAAGCACAACTGCCCACCTTAAGAAGTCTTTTCCAAATGGTGAATCTCGAAGAACAGCTACTCGCAGCTTTTGATTAACAGCATGCATCAAAGATAAAACATGTTCTCCCCTGAGCAAGCAAGATGATCCATTACGTATGTCAACTGCTTGAACCTCCGAAGTCTCAATTGCTATACATAGATCAAAAAAAGGAGAAAAATCGGTATCTTTGAAGTCATCCAGAAAGATATCCAGGCTACAAATCTGGTTGCAGGACTTCTGAACTTGTGCCTAAAGGTCAAGCAAAAAATGACTTCTCATAAGAATTAAAAAGTAGCAAATCACGTCATTATTTGATAAATTGATCATCTGAACTCTTCTGAGGAAAGCATCTATAGTGACACGAACCTGGAAAAACCCAGACAAAATTGCACTATTAGGAAGGACCCCATGTATCTTGCAGGACTCACAATACCTAAGAGAATAACCGATCAATAAAATACTAATTGGAGTCAAACCTCGAAAATTGAATCCCCAAACATTTAAAGTAGAAATGATTATAAATTACAATAACCACGCACTTCCAGCAGTATGAATCACTGCCTCAAATTCTTAAACCAGAAATCAACCACAGAAAAGTAACATTGTGCTAATGAACAGTTATATACTTCACATTAGAAACTAATAATAATTGAATTCCCCTTTCAATTCATGCACTCAGGCACCATAAAAGATCAAAATTCAAAAGAACAAAGAGCAAAAGTATAAGCGACTAATGCCCAGTTGATTTCTTAACAAAGAAAATAACTTCAGAAAGGAAACTTACATCTGCTCCAAGGTAGTAACGTCAAACAATGGAGAATCAACGGACGCCATGGCGACGTAGACTCTGGGACTATGAATCCGAACAGAAGACAGTGAGAATCACCGGTGAGCGGAGCCAACTACAACGTTTTACCAGAGCCCATGAACTATGAACTCGGAAAGTTGAAGTTAGCCTTCAAATGATTCTGACAGTGAAGAGCCAATAGTTATAAGGCTCATACATACCAGTATCATTTGTATCTGCCAAACAAACAAGCCCTATCCAAAACTTCCTCTCTGTTTATTGAATCTCTTTTTAACAAACACAAACGGATTTACAAATATAAATGAAGGAATTATAATATTATCACTTTTAATAAAATTTATTATTTTTAGGAACTATTTTAAATATTTTTATTTATTTTATATACTTTTATTTATTTTATTTTATCAGGTACTCAAGGATCTGAACTCCACCAGATACACCCGGTTATTTTACTTAGTTTTATAGTTAGTGTATATTATTTTCACATAATAATTTACTGTGCTAGTTTTACCTATTCTCTCTGTAACCTGCATCACTCTTATATTATTTCATTTGCATGTGGGTCTATCAGAAATAGCCTCTCTACTATGTAGAGATAAGGCTGCGTAATAATAGACCTTCTTAAATCCTGCTTTATTGCGAGACTTCGAACTGAGTGCGATGATAATAATGATAATAACTTTTGTTTGCAAATAGTGAATAAAAATTTAGAAGAGGATGTGATACAAATTTTGTACTAATAAACTTGTCACTTTTCATAGATTTTTAAAATTAAAATTCTAATAAATAAATTTTATAAATAAATTTTAAAATATACTTGAATGATAACTATAGATTAAAATTATCCCATTTCAATTGTATTAAAAAATATTGAACAAATTTTAATAATAGGATTAATTAATTATTATTTATATTACTATCAATTTATTGCCAATCATTAAAAAACTCAATCAATTCAGTCAGTTAAATCGTAAAAATTTTGAATCATCTAATTTTTTGGTTTGATTTATTTTAATAATCCTTTTTTTAAAGCCGATCAATTTATTAGTTAATCGATAATTTTTTGTAAATTAATAAGTCCTTATAAATTAAAAAAATAAATTAATGTTCATTTAACAATATTTTTTAATTAAACTTTAAATTTTTCAATTAAAAAGGGACAATATCTTCTAATCATATTTTAAATTTTTTAATTTTATTTAATCTTTACCTGATTTTATAAGACTATTCTACCGGTTGAACCTTTTAAACCTTAAACTTCTTGTCTTATAGATTTAACTTTTAATTTAGTTTTTAAAACATTACTTATTACATTTAATTAATATTATTACTATTGTAAACTAAAACTTATAGGTTTTAAAATTTTAAATAATAATTTTGAAAAAAAAATCATAATGGCTATATAGAGATTATTATTATTATTAGGTGGGGCATAAAGTTGATGAAACGTCACAAGTGTGGAGTTAGGGTGTGTTTGGTTACCGTCCTCGGGCCTGAGGACGGATGACGAGGACACAAATGTTCTGTCATTCGGACTGTTTGCCTACCGAGGACAGAAATTTTTGTTCCGTCCTCAGAGGACAAGGACAGAAATTTTTGTTCCTCTCAAAACTGAGGTACGGAAATTCTTGTCCTATAAACAAGAATTGGAAATGTCCAAAATAGCCTCGTCTTTCCAAACCTAACACTAATAATAATATTAATAATTACTATTATTAATTAATATTAATTAATATTAATAATTACTATTATTAAAATATTATTAATTAATATTAATTAATAACATTATTA
>JAOSBM010000205.1:32175652-32187692 GCA_027568955.1 Erythroxylum tenue | reverse complement strand
TGTTGGAAGGTAAAAGTTCCAAATTGAGCACGAAAAAATGAGAGAAAATTAGGTTTCATAGGGTAATCTCAAGCTAGTTAAACGTCAGAACCTCAGGAATGAAATCACGCAAGGATTCTTAGTCTCGCGATCAAATTCCATGCTGTTAGCATCATGCAGACCGAGAACAGAACGTGCAAACTCAATAACCGCAATTTGCATTCCCAGACAAATGCCAAGGAATGGTTTTTTATTCTCTCGCGCGTACTTAGCAGCAAGAATTTTCCCTTGCACACCTCTGTCACCAAATCCCCCTGGCACAACAAATATGAATCTAACCTGTGAGTAGAGAAGATAGTCAATGAGTTGGTGAGGAACAGAAGAGAGAAGAAACGAAAGAAAGAGACGTCAAAGAGAAGAACCAAAGAGTCGTGAATAACCAAAGAGAGGAACAGAAGAACCAAAGAGTCGTGAGTCGTGAAATGTTATTTACGGAAGTGACGCAAACGGTCTACCCGAAAAAGAAAAGCTCCAAATTTTAGCTTTTAAAAAAGCTGTATTTGGATTTTTAAAAAAGTTATTTCTACTGTAAAAGCACTTTTGAAGTTTTCAACCAAATACTTATTTTTCTCTTAAAATAACTTTTGCGGTGAAAAAAAGTACTTTTGGAGTTTCCAAAAGCCGAACCAAACAGGCACTAAGTATGCATGCATTCTCGTACAAACTCTACTCGTGGGAACACGTAAAACAGTTGGTCTACTAAGAAATCTCACCTTTAAATTGGTGGAAAAGGTGATCCCATGCCTACTAAAACGAAATACATAACAGTGCTTCTTTATAGATGTGGCAGAATTCCACATGGTCACATATATCTTAATGCAATTTGCATGCAGTATAAAAAGTTTGCTCCCAAAGGAGTATATTAAATTGCATTGCAGAGTAGTATCTCAACTTTTTCCAT
The DNA here is from genome assembly GCA_027568955.1 of Erythroxylum tenue. NCBI lineage: Eukaryota > Viridiplantae > Streptophyta > Magnoliopsida > Malpighiales > Erythroxylaceae > Erythroxylum > Erythroxylum tenue. The sequence goes on along the minus strand of JAOSBM010000205.1, from coordinate 32,186,752 downwards.
GTTAATAGAATAAAGTAGAAACGATGAAAAGAGGTGCCTTTTCATGTAAGGAATAAGAAGTTTGTCGATTGTTCATAATATAATTCATTAGCAATGAACACTAACGTCAGCTATAGCTCATCTTGTGAAGGGAATGTCCAGATTTCTGGTAAGTGTTAATGAAATATTAGGAGACTGAGAGTAATAATGTCAAATTATTAAAAAATTTAATTGGTTCAACCGATTTAATCGTAAAAATTTTAGACTGTCTAATTTTTTATTTTGGTTTTTAACTTTCTGGTTTGACCTATTTGAATAACTCTTGTTGTTAAAAACTAATCAGTTTATTAATTAATCAGTCAATTTTTGTAAATCAACAAGTTCTTATAGATTAAAATAAATAAATAAATTTTTATTTAACAATCTTTTTTAAATAAGCTTCAAATTATTGGATGAATAAAGGCACTCTTTCAATTATATTTCAAATTCTTTAATTTTATTAATTCTTTATTCGGTTTTATGATGATCTACTACCGGTTGAACATTTTAAATCTTAAACTTCTGATCTTACTGGTTTAACTTCTGATTTGATTTTTAAAATATTGATAATATCAATAAACGTGGAAGCTAATTAGTTTAAAATTGATATTTTTTCTTTTTCTATTTAATTTTTTATAATTATTTTTTGATATAAATTAAATAATTTTTAATATAAATATTCAAAAAATTACATATTTAAATAAAATTATTTAATGAATTAAATAATAAACTTGAAATATATATTTTATTTTTAATAATTAAATCAGAAATTCTTAGATTGCAACATATCACTTCTATAAAGCATACGTCCGAACATCCAGAGGATATTCAACGACATCCCCAATGAAAATGACACGTTAGAACAGTCACATTAGCTTATTATGGCATCACACATAACACAGGTATTCAAAATGATCAAATCTCCTCATTTCATTCACAAAATAAACTTACTTACATTATACCGTTACTATTCATATCCATGTATTTACATTACATAACGTTTGAGAGTTTACAATTTCATGCAAAATGTTTAACATGAAATGAGAAGCTTAACAAACACATCCTAACTAGACTCCTTAAATATTAGCTGACCAGACATTTGAGTCATTCTTGTTCTCAAAATGACAGAACTAGAATTATATTTGGTTGCCTTAGAAGTTAGAACTAGTTGTAGCTGAAATTGAAGTATAGCTACTGCAATTGGACATGAGTTAATGGTCGGAATCAATTGGACCTGCAAATGTTTGTAGTCATTACGCATCAAGAATAGCATTTTTCACCTATTGCCAAATGTATGGGTGAATTCTGAAGTGTAATGACATTTGTGGTCTAATATGATTGTGTATGAAATGGTTCAAAATGAATATTTGAAATGCTTTTGATATGTGATGCCTCCAATAATGTGGTAATATGATCGTCTTAACATGCCATCCTTGTTAAGTATGTTCTCGAATAATCGTCGATGTGTTCGTACATATGCTTTATGAGAGTGGTATATTATACTTTTAGAATAATTTTAATTCTCAAACAAATAATTTTTTAAAAATAATTTGTTTTATTCTCATAAACATGATTAATAATATTTAAATAATATCTCTAAGGCATCACACACGAGAGATGCCAACACACATACACCAAACACAAATCGTACCAAGCAGACTTTGTTATGTAGGTAATCTGTGTTATGAGACAAATTTTACGAAGAAACAAGCAGGTGGATGTCTTTTGTGTTTAACTCTAGCATAAAGTGAATCATGATGATGCAGATTTTGAATTATATTTAATCATTACAAGACAAACCCATTTGATCTTTGCAGTAATCTCACTACATTCTCTAGTTTATGTTGCACCTCAGTAATCACATGCAAAAATGTCAAATCAAATAAAAGAAGGGTTAATTGAAAACAATTTTAAAATTATACATCAAACTTTAAAAACTAATAATTAAATAATAATACTTTTAATTTTTTTCAATTTTAATCTGAAGATCGAGTAAAAAAAGTATAATGTAATATTTTCTGTAATTTTATTAACTGATATTGGATTACTGATTTTCTAAGCAAGTTATTATGTTTTTTAAAATTATTCAACTGAAAAAAAAAGAAAATCGCAACCAAAGCATACGTAGTTACTTGTCTAATTTCCAAGTCACAAATAAAGTGATGATTTACAAAGCTAGAGTGATTCATAAGCCATAAAAGTTAAAAGCAACTAGATGTGAAATGTTTCAGTCTAATGATTAAAAAATTCAACTATTTCAATTAGTTTAATTGTAAAAATTTTAAATTGTGCAATTTTTTGATTCAGTTATTAATTTTTTGGTTCAATTTATTTTAGTAAATTTTTATTTAAAATTGATAAAAATAAATCAGTTAATTTTTCTTTAACAATTTTTTAATTAAACTTTAAATTCTTTGATATATAAGTACAATATCTTTCAATTATATTTCAAATTTTTCGATTTTATTCAATCTTAGTCAGTTTTACGACGATCTAATATCGATTAAACTTTTTAAACGTTAAATTTTTTATCTTATCGGTTTCAACTTTCAATCCAATTTTTAAAATATTATATTTTACAATAAATTGGTTTCTTAAAATAATTGAATCCATTAGCTCTTACCAAAACAAAATCGATTCAAATTGTAATTCCCTACAATCACAACCCAAAAAAGAAATAAAAGAAAAGAATTCATCGTCTTATTAACCTATTTTTGCCCTAATACACATTCAAATATAAAACGATGTTGTATTAAAGCAAAATATGATTAGAATAGGTTAACGAGAAATTTAAAAAAAAAAACCCGAAGCCCAAACACCCACGCTTTTCAACGATTTCACATGGCGAAGTGTCTTTTTCTATTTTAGGAATTAGTGATACAATAGCTTTGCTCACCAAAGTATTCATTTTTATAACTTAATTAAATATTCATACTTTAGGAACATAGTTGTGATTTTCTTTTCCATTTCTAAATCTCCCACACGTTATCTTCATACGTAACTCTCAAAGATTGTTCATGCTATCTTATGGAAATACTTATGTATGAAGTAAGTAAGAACTCACGTTTTAAGGATGATAGCTTCTCCCTACTTATGTGCCCATTTGACGAAATTACCCTAGTCAATGGGTATCACGTAAAAGTAAGTCAAAAGTTCCAGCCAGTGGGAAATGCTATTCGCTGGAATATATGCCACCAACCACGCTTGATTCGGTTTTAACGAGGGAAGCTCATCTCCACGCGCTTAAAAGGTTTGTGAGGTTACGGGCCAATGAGAAGAAAGAACGGTGCTCTTTTGGGCAGCCGACCTTTCTGTTTCAATTTTATGGGGCAGTGGCCCCAGCGGACTAGAACCGTTTCCTATTCGTTTTCCACCTGAGCCCACGCTCGTCCTCTCACGCGAGATGCAAGCATCAAATCCAGTAAAAAACAAGGAAAATGAAGAAAAAGTAAATTCCTATTAAACCAAAATAATATAATTAGATTTTATTTTCCAAAAATAACACTTTATTAATTGAATATAAGATGACAACTGTAATTCCTTATTTATTAGAAAGTTAAGGATGTAATAAGCCATTTATGAATATTATCAGGTGGCTCGTACAAATTCAGTATGACCCCTTTTTCATTTCGTAAGGATCAAGATCAAACAAGTATTCATTCTCTTTCTGTTGAAAGAAGAAATATTTCTCGTCCTTCATTAAATAATGATCAAGTTAAACATAAATTCTTTAGTTTAGATCTTTCGGATAAAAAAGAAATTGTGATTTCTGATCACAAAATAGTTAATAAAAATGTAACTGTATAAGAGTGGAGGAGGATGATATCCAAAAGGTTCTGTGTTCGATTGCTTCCATTTACGCTCTCTTGATCGAGTCTATCGTATAGGACTTGTTTAATGCGGAGTACCCGATTGATGTGATTTACAGACTATTGCGTCAATCTGAAAATTTATCCAGTGTGTTTCTAAAGGGTAGAGACTGCGGGTTTTTTCGCTAAAAAATAAGACTAATATTTTAAAAATTGAGCTAATTTGAACCTTTTAATAGTAAAATTTTTTAATAAATTAATTTTTCAGTTAAGTTATTAACTTGTCAATTAAAATATTGAAAGGGTAAATTAAACATTGTGAGAATTAGTCAATTGGAGTTTGGGATTAAAAGAATTAAATAACTAATAAAGTAATTAAGAAAAGGAAATGGAAAGTGGGGAGTGATTGTAATCCTGTGGAACGCTCACAGCTATACTAAAAGTAAGCAAAGAGTGAGGACTGAAGAGTTGCACACAAACAGTATTTGCAGTGAGCAACTCAGCTCTCTCTCTCTTTCTGGGCTTGAATTGTTTGTTGATTGTTGAGTGTTTGAAATGGAAAAGGCGCAAGGCTTCTTCTCGGCTTTGAAAGAAGAGCTAGTTCGCGGACTGTCGCCGTCGCGATCGCGGTCACGGTCAGCGTCGCCGTCGCGTTCACGGTCTCCGATAACGAGTTTGCTGCGGAGGAGGAAGAGTAACTACAGTGCTGAGGTGGAGCCGGCGATTGGGAGATCGGGGAGCTTGAGGCCGACGCTGACGCCGCTTATGGAAGGGCCCGATCCTAACGGAGGAGAAGGAGAGGCTAAACGGGGCGGGTCGGGTATCGGGCAATGGGTGAAAGGGCAGTTATCGAGAGCTCCATCCTCGGCGGGAACGGCGTCCTACAGGAGGTCGGATTTGAGACTTTTGCTTGGGGTCATGGGTGCGCCGCTCGCCCCGGTGCATGTGACCACCGCGGACCCTTTGCCTCTTCTAAGCATTAAAGACACACCCATTGTAATTCTCTCTCTTTCTCTTTAACTTACAGTCAGAAATGGTTGTGCTCGTTGGGGCAAGTAAATGTTTGGATTTTACTATATGCAACTTCATTTCCGTGTTCTTATGCTTTAACAAGATTTAAACTTACTAATCTTTACAATTTCACGTCTCTTATGGTTTTCAGGAGACGTCGTCAGCACAGTATATATTGCAGCAGTATATAGCGGCATCTGGTGGGCAGAAGCTGCAAAGTTCCGTTAGAAATGCATATACAATGGGAAAGCTTAAAATGGTAGCTTCAGAATTTGGGATACCAACAAGGGTCGTGAAGAACCGTAATGGTGGTGAATCTGGAGGGTTTGTTCTTTGGCAGATGAGTCCTGATATGTGGTATGTTGAGCTTGCTGTTGGGGGCAGTAAGGTTCACGCTGGCTGCAATGGGAAGCTTGTCTGGAGACATACGCCTTGGCTCGGTGCCCATACCGCAAAAGGCCCTATTAGACCTCTTCGCCGTGTGCTTCAGGTTAGGTTCTTTTGACATTCTGCTCTGTTATCTTAAGTTTTGGTTTCTCATTCTGATAGTTTGTTAATTGACTTGTTTGTTTTGTTATAACTTTAAATTTTAGGGTCTTGATCCAAGAACAACGGCTAGTATGTTTGCTGATGCAAGGTGCATAGGGGAGAAAATGATTAATGGGGAGGATTGTTTTATACTCAAGTTATGTGTTGATCCTCAGACACTGACGGCTAGGAGTGAAGGTCCAGCAGAGATCGTGAGGCATGTCTTATTTGGCTACTTCAGTCAAAGAACTGGACTTCTTGTTTACATAGAGGATTCACATCTCACAAGAATCCAATCCAATGGTGGTGATGCAGTTTACTGGGAAACCACTATCAACTCATCCCTTGATCATTATAGGCCTGTTGAGGGGATCATGATTGCTCACTCAGGCAGATCTGTGGTGACCCTTTACAGATTTGGTGAGGTGGCTATGAGCCATACCAAGACAAAGATGGAAGAAGTTTGGACAATTGAGGAGGTTGCATTCAATGTTCCAGGCCTCTCAGTTGATTGTTTTATACCTCCGGCAGACTTAAAGTCAGGTTCTATCAGTGAGGCTTGCGAGCTTTCTCAAGATGAAAGGGAAAAAAGTGCCATATCTGTGGCAGCACATCGGGCAAAAGTTGCAGCTTTGGAGAAAACACATAGTAACAGCATTGATGACATGATGTGGAAGATGGAGGTTTAACTAAGGGTGGGATATAATTAGGGCAATTGTTCATACTGGTAGCTAGTTGGATTGACTAACCCATAAGTTACGAAAGCAGCAGCTAAAGTTAATTAATTTGGACTTTGGAAATATGCCTTTGTTAATCTGTAAATAGAGCATAAGCATTCATTGGTTCGCACTGAGCCTGTCTGAATCTTTATACTCTCAAAAAGAATCAAACTACGGAATGGGAGCTCAGTTTTTCCAGTAGGCATAGAGCAAAATGGAGGTTAGTTTTTAGGTTTTCTTCAATGTTTACTTGAAGATGGTGAACATACAAAAGAACCTCTTTTTAACTTTTTATAATTCTATAAGCTCGTTTGCTTGTTACAGTAGTGACAGTTGAGAAGAGAAACTACTTCTGCCAACAAGAGTTAAAGCCATTTTCTAGTTTTGTTTTTGTTTGGTGGTTGTTGCATTTCGTGTGGTTGTTAATCTGACGCAAAAACTGCATTTTGATTCGTTTGAATGTTTGATGGCAGATGACGGGTTGGACGAGATGATTAGTCTCTTAGTTGATGTCATTGTCACCTGAATATAGTACATGATGTGCTTCTGATATGTAACAGATATATTATTTGATGTACTAAATGTTTATTACTAAGAACTCAAAACACATATTGTGTACAATATTGAGTTCCCATGTGTCTTTCGTTTGTTATTTGGCAATCTATGAAGATTATGTTTGCTTGTTATAGTGGTACCATCCTGTTCTCCTCGCTAATGATTATGGTCAGCAACTTTTTAATCCCTTGTTAAGTCCAAAAGTATCATGTTCTGTTCTCTGGTCCAAGGGACCTCTGACCTATCAGAGTAAAATAATGAGGGGCGTTAAGTTAAGAGATGGCCTTGCATCGTTTAAGGTGTGTGGAACATCATTACAGCGAGGCACGGGGTAAAAGTTTCCAAAACCCCATGTGATTTCTTCCATGTTCCTTTAGTCTCCTCCTCTCTATCATGTATATTTTTCTTGCTTTCTGCAGGCACTGTCTCGCAACTCTTCACCCCCATTTGGATTCTTCGTGTCCTTCATTTATTTGGAGGAAGGTTCCACCTCGTTATGATGTTGCTGAATGGTCAAATTGTCATTTTATGCGGTGCCCCTTATTATTGGTCATGCACATATGTGCACATAAATACAGACAAAAGAGTATTAATGTGGTTGTATCTTCTGGTATGTAGGATGTGACATAGAACTATAATAGACCATAGTAAATGTGGAAACCAACCTATATTCCAAACCCATGTAGTTCTCAATAAATGTCCACCCAATTTTAGCAACTTCTACAAAATCTGGGGCTGAGCAGAGGACGATTCTGTATTAAGGTGCTTACCAGTACAGGCCAACTGAAATTGATGGCTTAGCTAACCTTAAATTCCCTTCTTTCGTGTGATTCTCATTAGGAAATTTTGTTAGGTAGTCTGTCAAGGCTCAGATCCTACACGCCACATATAGTTTTTGGTTAACCATATTCTTGCTTTCTGATAAATGTTTCAGATTCTCGACAGAAACTGGTCGCCAGAATATCTTTTGCTCCTTAGGTTTTACGAGGATTTCTTCTTCTTCGCTTCTCCCAAGGAAGTTGCTCCACCAAACTCAGACCATTCTCCTAATTATTGCCATGGACCAACAACTTAAAACTTGTCTGTCAAAATACTTACTAAAGCCTCGGTAACTTTACTCCTTTCCTAGAAAACAAAATTGTGAAAGCTGTCAAAATAGCTATTTCTCCTGTTTTCTTTGTTGGGTGAAATGTGGGTATGAAAGCTGTCAAAGTAGCTATTTCTCCCGTTGTCTTTGTCGGGTGAAGTGTAGGTATCCATGAAATTATGCAACCCCAGCAAGTTTTTAACTAACTCGTCTGTGTGTGTGTGAGTTTGGCACACGTGTGCATTTGGGTACATGTGCTTATCCCCACTATCTTCTGGGAGTCTAAGACAGCTTGACTTGAAGTTTGGACTTAGTTGTCTGGGAAATAGGGCTCATTGAGTTTGGTGCAACTCAAAACTTATAAATCCTGTAAAAGTGTAGTTGGAACTACATAACATATGTTGAATATAATGTCTCAAAGTTTGTTTATATGAAATAGTATCATATATTTTATTGATTCAATATTAGTTTATCATCTTCCTGGATCCTTTCCTGGTATGACTATGTTAAGATGCCAGCAGTTGACCTCAAACTCTTAAAATGAAAACACATGGCTTACCAAAACTTTCTACCAAACAAATTCAAACAATATGATTGAATCATGTGTGTAGAAGATAACTTGTGAATGAACTCTTTTTGTCAACTTAACCCATATGGCTTGTGATATTATACAATTGATAGCTAGAAAGTAAGCTAGTTTTCTCTCTTTCTCTCGGTGGAGGGAGCAAATGAGAATAATCTTCACCTCCTGCTTAAATATGCTTCGATTCTGCAGAACCCTTTTTAGTCTTCTTCTTCTTCAAGTATTCAGTCCTGGAAGTACCAGAAATTTAGGCTTGCCAAGTTTAGCATTTCAAAACACATGGGAGACAGAGTTGGGACTTGCATTAAAGGAGGAAATGATATAATAGCAATAGCAAACTAGTGTCGGCACAGGAAACTTCTCGTTTGTTAACAGTATCAGAAATGGAGGCATATTAACGAGAACGTAGTGTAGCAGTACAGAACAGAAGAGACAGTCGATTCATATTTTATGATAAGCTGTATCCCAACCAGTTCCCCAAGTAAAAATGAATATCCAGCTATTAAAAATCCTCGTCTTCCCATTTCTGTTTTGTGTTTCAAGCCAATTAATGTGTTAATACATGTAGAACTTTCATTCGTAAGACATGGCTTAAAATATTGGTAGAACCGGTGTCAATTTATGCCCTACAGCTAATCGAATTTATATGATAAAGTTTATGAGATAATTATACATTGCAAATCAAATTATAATGAGATTATAATTGTACGATTTATATTTGCATTTATGTATTATCTCTAAATTGTTTCTAGTCATTGTTTTATTAAAACTGAATATTAAGAAAATGCAAAATGACTAGCATATGTTATGTTTTTTTCTTATAAAAAAATAGTCGATCTTATAGACTAAAGTGTGGAGATACGTAAATGAACATGTGGGTACTTGTTAGAGAACAAGTTTACCGAACATACCCATTATGAAAAATTCAATTGAAACATTACTTTTATGTCCATGAAAATTCTTATTGTGATGATTGTATAAGTGGCCCTTTGACTTGAAGTCTCCAAAATTATCTTGTATAGAGATTGATATGTTTTGATACTACTTATTATCTATTCTAATCATAGGTCGTTCAGTTGGTAATCATAAGATGTAGTATGAATTATATAGAGGTAGTTGAGTGATTAAGATATGATTCATCACCTTAAAGTAATTAGAGAGAATGTTTTATTATTTTCGGTTAGTATTAATTCAGAAAAATCATTGGCTAAGGAGGAATGACGTTTTATAAATAGTTTATAAATGTCATTAATTGAATAAATAACTAATGATGGAGAACTAATAAAATTGGACTAAAAATAAAATAAACATTAATTTCATGCTATATATTTAATTGGAACATTGTATATGAAAGATTGAATTATACAAAAATATCACTAACGGAAATGTTAGTCAAAACTACTTTGATATTCCTAAATATTTAGGTAGTTATGATGTATTATTAGATGCCAATCTTGAGTTATGATTATAAATTGTTTAATTGGAGAATTAAAGATAAATTAAAAGAATTTTTAATTTATATAATTTTAATTATGATCTCATATAAAAAAAACAGGTTGAAGAGAGTAAAGATATTTTAATCAAATTAGACTTAATTATAAAGTTTGAGAATTAAAGAGATCTTATATAATTTATGTGTTACTCATTATGCTTTTATTATGATTTATGTACTAATCATTTTATAGAATTAAAAGATCCTAGTTTTTGATAAATCAAAATACGAAAAAATTTTATAATTATTTCGCTGCGATTAGAATCTAATGTAATCTTGATTTCCGAACGATGGTAGTTGTTCGATAATATAAAATTCCATTGAAAATGAAAATCAAATTCTTATTAAGGATTATAAGTTTAGTTGCTTGATTAATGGATATATGGTAATTCGGAGTTTTGTTTTACTTCTATTTTTAACCTAATTTTTAATTTTTGTTTTAATTTTCTATTTTTTCTTACATAAAAACAAATTTTATTTTGTTGTTTGATAGTTATATTTTTTATTATTAATAATAAATATTTATTAGAAAAAACTTAATGATAATTTTTATAAATAAATAAATATATTTATTTATTTTATTCTCTCATTTAATATTTATAGATAAGGTATTGGTAAATTTATTTTATTAAATAAATAATTTAATTTGTACAACTGGTGTTTAGCCAATGAAAAAGCATTAATTTGCCTAAAATGGTAGGATCAGTGAGCAACTCATGAAAACACAGCTTGCCACAAAGAAATCTCATCTAAGAATACATGACCATAGTAGAATATACTCGCATGAAACTCATTTAATCATCCATTAATAACAGAAATTAACAACAAATACGTACAAGAAATTACTCATAGAATTAACGAGCATTCAGGAACTCAAAAATTCTAAAATTGAGAGAATGGAGAGAGTTATATTTTGGGAATGATCGTCATAAAAAAGCAATGTTTTAAGATCCGGACCGGTGACTGAACCGGAGAAGTAACTGATTTAAGGGTCAATGGTTCAACCAGAATTGAACAGTGATTGAACCGGTGACTAATAAATATATAAACTTTATTTTATATATTATATATATATAACATAATTTTTAAATATACTATTTAATTATATATCTAACTTAAACCTTCAAACTTCAAAACATACAATTTTTTTAAAGTTCACCAACATAACATAAAATAAGATAACAAAACTTACTAGTCATATTTCATCAAAAAGATTAAAAAAAAGATCAGTAATCAACTAATCATAATATTCGTTCAAGTCAAAATCAAATGCTCCTTCATCATTGCCAATATGAACA
>JAOSBM010000205.1:32163561-32175552 GCA_027568955.1 Erythroxylum tenue | reverse complement strand
ATGATATCGGTGTAAGGCTTATATAATTGTGGCTTCTGTTTAAAGATCTCCTTCACTGCATTTTTTATCCTAAGCATGCCCTCATAAACATAACACAAAGAAGGTTTTTCATCCGCATTTACAATTCTCAACAATAGAATGATAGAAGCCACAACTTTCACCATGATCAAGAAATCATTCCAAAACTTGCTATTTAACAAAATAGAACTAATAGATTTTCCTGTTGCAATCTTTGCCAATCTATGACTAGTAAAGTGTTTATCAATAACCAAAGTTTGTAAGTCATGCTTAGGATCATAAACACTTTTCAAAGTAATGAAAGTAGTGGCAAACCGAGTTACCCCTGGATGCACTATCTCTCTCTGACCTTCCCTTTTTCCTACCCAAGATAAGAAGATTATATGATTGTACACAAGAGAAGTTACCTTTGAAGCCTTTGAAACAAGTTCTACAATGTGAGGCATATTACCAATATCCTTTAAAAGGAGATTCAAACAATGTGCAACACAAGGTGACCAAAAAATATGCTCGTAGCATTCATGTACGAATTTTCCAGCTGCTACATAATTTGCTGCATTATCTGTCACTACGTGAACAACATTATCTGCTTCAACCCACTCAATAACTTCAGAAAATAAATTAAATCATGATCTCGCATCGTTCACCATATCTGAAGCATCAACAGATTTCATAAATGTTATACCTATAAATAAATAAATAAAGTTAAAAAGCTTAACTTGTATAATAACAAACTAAATTCATAATATTATACTTGCTGGACAATAAACTAGAAAGTTTATCAAAGTTCTTTGTCTTTGATCACTTCACCCATCTACCATGATTGTACAACTTGTTTTAGCCCAATTTTGTCGATTTTTATCAACAAGTAGCTGACATTCTCTCTTACAATCTCCTAACAAATTAACCCTTAAATCATAATATGTTGAACCTTTAATCCCTGGTCCAATAGTAGCAATTGCATCCAAAGCTTCTTGAAAGCAAGGAGATTGAATTGCATTGAAAGGAATACAAGCATAAAAAATCCATCTATCAATTGCAATATGTGCCTTGTGAATTGCTTCCTTACTAGATAACACACTTCTCAAACTTGGTTGAGACCTTAGAGTTGTCCTTGGAGAAAAATATGAATATATTTCCATATCAACAGCTTTCCTTTTCTCTTTGTGTTTACTAAGTGTTTGTCTCTTAGTTGAACGTACACGTTTGTTGTAGTTCTTGAATTTCCTCTTGAGATTTAGGTTGATGAACGTATGCTTCATTCAAATCCTCCTTTTGCTTCTTTTGTTGCACTTGCCTTAATGACTCCAACATTTTTTTATAGACATCATGACTAACCTTTTTACAAGAACTTATTTGACCAGGAACACCAGCAAGATGTTGTCTCATCCTATTTATGCCACCTCCTCTAAAAACCAATGAGCAATGTAGACAAGTAAATATATTAGTAGCGCTCTCTTTATGCAAAGCAAAATGGTCCCATGCAGGATCGATTTTTCGACGATGTGGATTATTAACTGAGTTCGCTGTAGATTGTTGTCCGAATGATTGTGTGTTGAGATTAGGAGTATTCGAATCATTTGGAGTTCTAATCTCATTAGGAATATCCATGTTTCTAAATTCTGAACTTCCTATAAAAATTACACAAAATTTTATAATGTCATATTCATATATAGCATTAAATCTCTCTAATCACAAATTTTTTAGCAAGACCACTAACTAGATAATAGATTATGTACCAAACTTGCTTTTATATAGGTAAGTTACTCACAACAAGCTATTAGGTGATACAAATTATAGCAAGTAAATTATTACATCTAATAATCTAATTAAGACATAACTAGAAGATACCAAAAAAGAAAAAAAATATGTGATTTTAAAAAAACTTGTCCATAATTATAATTAAACAAATTCCTTAATTAGAATTAAACAAAGAATGACCAAAACTTGGACCGTTCTTTGAAAAAAAAATATTAGATAAAGGCATAAAGCAACAAAATTTGCTAAATTTACATAGAACTTTATATAGTACCATAGTTTATGGTTCATATTAATAATTAATTTTAGTTAATTAAACACATAAAATTAAATTAAATTATTCATACTTCTTATTAATATATATTAAATAATTTAATAATATATATTTAGTTAATAGTAAATCAGATTATGAAAAAAAACAAAAACCAATTTTTATAGTTTTCATAATTTTAGAAAACAAAAAGAAACCAAAACAAAAAACAAAAAACAAAAAACTCAAATAAACATTTTAAAAAAAATTAAAAATAAAAATAAAATAAAACATGCTCTAAATTTTTCTTTTGATTAAAAATATACTAAAGGTTATTAATTAATTCTTTAAATCCAACATAGTTTGCAATGGTTTAACTTAAAAAGGTGCTGCTAATGTAAAGTACAATATAACATAAAATATCTTGTTATTAAAAATATTTAAAAAACTTAGATTTTTTTTTACAAAGCACAACACGCCAAAGGAGAAGCTTTCCAGTAACTGCAAAAGATGAATGTATGCCTAGCTAATCATTTGTTTATTCAAGAAAAGGATAAAAAAAAGGGATTCCGAGATCATCGTCGTTCTAACTTTGCTTTTTTTCTTCCCAATACTTTATGTTTTTTTCTCTCTAATCACATGCCTTAAGAAACACCGAAACAGACACAACGTCCAGAACCAAAAAGGCAGAAAACATACCCAAGACTTCCACCGAAAAAAGAATGAAAAGCTATAGACACAACCTGCAAATTCTCAAGAGAAGCACAGGAAAAATGAAACATAAACAAACTTATTAAGAGAGATAGAGAGAGAGACGTGAGAGAGAGAGAGATGAAAAAAGACCTGTCGATGAAGAGTGAAGTGAACAGTGGCGATGACGGCGTTTTGTCTCCTTAATTCCCAAAGTTTTAAATCTTTTGGTTTTTAATTTTAAATGAAAAATCTTTTTTAAATGAACCGGTCGGTTCATTCTTTCACCGGTTCAACGGGTTTTACCAGTCCGACCGTAAAATGAACGGGTCAATCATTCACAAAAAATAAGGGCCAAATCGAACCGTTTCATACTCCAATTCACTGATTCACCGGTCCGACCAGCCGGTTCGGTCCGATTTTTAAAATACTGTAAAAAAGACGTGAAATCACGTAATCATGTAGTAGTGATTTGAGAGCCTAAGAGATATGAGATTGGGAGATTGAGATTTGCGAGCTAGAAAGTGAAAATCTGTAAAGAATGATTGAAACTGAGGGATAAGAGAGAATTAGAGTTAGAGTTTTATGGTTATGGATAATAATGAGGCGGTAAAATAATCCAGATTTAGGTGTTTTTAATAGGTCAATTCATGAGTTCAGGCTTAGGCCCAATCATTTCGAGATCTAATTCTTATAAGTAAAACAACATCATTTTATTTGAAAGAGTTGAGCTTTGGATACGCCTGAGCCTGGGTTGTTAAAAAATAACGTTATTTTACACTTTTAATTTAAAAAAAATGATGGAACCGGCATGGGCTGACCTGTTGTCATCCCTAGTTTTGGCTGCATTTTTATTTTTATATACAAGATAATGTTATTTTATGTCATAAAAAAGTTTGAATTTTAAATTATGACGGAGTAAAATATAAAACTCATATTTGAACTTAAATTCAAATTAAGATTTAAATTAAAAATAATTTAACTACATTCTAAGAATTAATCAATTTAATATTAAACATAGAAATTTCAAATTCAACCAAATTAATGCAAACTTTTTTCTTTTCCTGCTTATACTAAGCTTACTCAAGGGCCAAAACCACTTCAAAGTCTTTTAAAGGTCAAAATTTGAGAAAAAGTCTTGAAATAACGCGTAAAATCTACTTCTTTATGACAAGAAGGTCACAGATTTGAATCACAGAAATAATCTCTTTGTAAAAAATACAAGAAGAAGGTTGTGTATATCGATGATATTCTCTAAACCTTCACAAAACAGAAAGCCTTATATACTGATTGCGTTGACTTTTTTCACTTTTTAAAGATAAGAATTTAAAGGTGAAATAATAATGAATGATGATTTGGTCGTTGCAATTCTTTTATCGAAATTTAATTTGAGCTTAGCCCAGAGCGAAATTTATGCAAATTTGCCACCATATTCACATCTCATATTTGTAATCTTCAAATGGTCTAAAAATTCTCATGGATAAGGTATGATTAGTAATGCATTGATTTAGATATGAAATCTAGTCAAGTTTGGACTAAATAGTCTTAAATTCGATCAATTGAAGAGTTAAAATAATATCATTTTGTCTTAACCGGTACGAGTCGAGTCGAGTCAGTTTCCCCAAACACATTACAAGTATTCATTTTTTATTTTTTGATTTTAAAATTTAAAAAAGAACACGTGGGATTGTAAGATAACATGTGAAGTCATATTTCATCTAAGTCCTAATTAAAAATAATATATAGTGGTATAAGTTCATAACAAATCCTCAATTACCAATGAAGATATCTTTTTAACTAGTAAATGAATATCAATTTAATACGTTAGACATTTAACATCTATCTTATAATATAATACTTGATATGTAAATAGAAATTGAAGATAATATACTTTTTAATTTACTAAGAAAAGATTGATTTCGAAAATGGTTTTTAAAACAATGATTTCGAAAACGGATCAAAAAATACCAGAAGAAAAATATCAAATTTTAGAATAAGTTATAAATTAAGATTAACACTTTATTATTATTAATTTATGTGTTAATTATTTTATATAATTAAAATAATTTTAATTTTTGAAAAATCGAAATAAATTTTTTTTCGTATCTATTCCATCAATGCTGGCTTCATTTTCTAACACAGACTGAACTGTTTAATCTTATAATTTCATTTCGGAAGTGGGAAACCAATATCATCGACATTCATCATAGTTTTGGATTATCATTCACCATCACAGGATTGTGGTTTGGTGAAACCAACAATGATTACAAAATGATCTCTGTTCAGCCTGCAAGTAACAGACATGTCAGAACAAAGATTTTACGAACTGGGCAAAAACTACTGGAGGGACATTGCTGCTATTGCTTCATTCCACATCCTTTTTAGGTGTCCAGCATATCTGAACGGGGCATTGCACTGGATTGTCCTTAAGCGTAACTATGAAGAATCCGAGTATTATTTGCTTGTGTTTGATGTGAATAGTGAGCTTTTCAGAGAGATGAAGTTACCATCTGATCAACATTTTAACGAAGACTGCTAAAATGTCCGATGTTTACAAGTTAGCGAGGCTTGGTGAATGGCTTTCCTGTATCAGTGAGGAAAGGGCGAGTTGGATTTGCAACGTATGGATGATGAAAGAACAGGGTGTACCAGAATCTTGGACCAAACGGTTTAAGCTTTTTTTGGATCCCAGAAGACACGGTCTCAGCATTGCCTCTACATTCAGGTTGACGAAGGAAAATGAACTTGTTGAGATAATAGATAGTGAAGCTTTGCTCTTTGATGTTAATCGTCAAACCCTAGTTCATCTCCATTCTTTCGATTCTCCTCCTCATTCTATAGATTATACGTTTGATTATACTGAAACGCTAGGGATACTGAATAAGCCTCCATCAAAAGTAGAGTATGCAGTTCTTTTTTCTTTTTTAAATTTACAATGAGGTGAGACTTTTAGCAACTAATAAGGTAACTCTTTTGTGACCAAATGATCGAAGATTTGAGTTACAGAAATAGTAATTTTTGTAAAAATGCAAAGGGAAGGTGGAGAAGCCTTGTGCATTGTTGTTGTATTGTTGCTGAAAATTTTGGAAGTAGCACTGACGTTGGTTGTTTCTGAAACTTCATAATGATGCGGATGAGAATATGATCTAAGGTACTCTTATCTTAGGAGAAGGATGGAACTAAAGATGACAAGTCTAATTGCAAGTGCAGGGATCAATTCAGTTCAAGACACTGATCAGTTCACAGGCCAGACCATGGTGATGTTCGTGGAATAATATTTAGCTAATAGTAGTTTAGCAACGTAACAAATAACAATTATAGCAGTTAGTTATTAAATTGAGTGCTAATAAAGCAAGTAAATATTAAGTTGTAGAGAAACATTATTATTTCAAATGTCGACCATCTAATATATAGTAAATCCATATCTAATTGTATCAACAAAACTAATGAAACATATATAATAAATAGGTGATACTTTGTTCTTGCTCAAAATATTAAAAAATGGTCTAAATATTCCTTTATGTTTGTAAACAAACAATACAAAAAAAGGACTATAAATTGAAATGCATCTAAACATAATGTCAAATATTGTAGGAAAAAAATCTTGTCCAAATCGATAACCTTGAAACAAATAATAAGTTTGGTTCAAGTCGACTAAAATTATTATGAGAAAATTTATACATGAATTATATGCTTCAAATTAAAGCAAACACACATAATTTTACCTTTCACAACATGCTTAGTTAAAATGTTACCTATCATTTCTTGGGTATGATGGTTACTCAGTTGCATCTTTATCCATTTTGTAATTTGAGAAAAATATTAAAGTTAAATTATATATATATATATATATATATATATAGAACAAGGCTAGGACTTAGAATTAAGAATGACGAGATGTTATTTGGTTATGATAATTGGATCTATCTCTTTATTTAGGTTATATTTTGGTGCTTATGGGAAAATTAATATTTATTTTCTTTTAGAAAATGACAAGTGAAAATTAGATCAAATTAGAGCATTATTGATCAAAATTACGAATTTTGAAAAAAGTGAACATATTACAACATAGAACAAGGTGAGATCATGCCTAATGTCAAATTCGCCTCAAGAATTTGAATTCAATTAGGAAACCTATTTCCAACCCTATTATGTAGGGATTTAGATTTGTTTAGATAGGGATATTCGCAAGAAAGGTGGAGGCCAGGTTTTGACTAAGGAACGAGGAGAAAAATATGTTCTTCACTTCTCCATACGACCATATTTTTTATTCTTTGTAATTTTATCTTCATTTTTCATTTTTTCTTTTATTTTTGGTGTTGGAACTAAAGTTACGTGCGGCTAAATCCAAACATTCTGATTCAAGGGGGTTTAAAACTCTAGTTGTAAGCTTGTGAGTTCTTGTTCTAAACCTAGATTTTATTTTAATTCAAATATTTCTTGTTTTATACTCTTTTATTTTATGAGTAATCAAAATTGATTAATATGATAAATTAATTTGTTTTTAAATATTCTATAGTTATCCATAAATTTAGTGATCAATAATTGTCATGAACTATTGGTACAAGTAACAAATAGGTTATTTATGGATTTGCATATTCAACTTATGAGAAACAAGAAAACTAAATTGAATAATTGTAGCTATCTCAATTATTTAATTTAGGGTTTAGTTTTTTTCATTAAGCTTTTTGTTATCATTTAACTGATATGGAATGCTATTATAACTAATCAATTTATGGTAAGTTTTAGTTTGAATGTTGGGTTTGAATAAATTAATTTAAGAAAATTTGAAACTTTTTTTTTTAATTCGAGAAAACCCCGTAGACAGACCAAGCGGGCATACCTCTCCGAGGGCCCAAAAGGCGCACCACCCCACAAGCGGGCCAAGCGGGCGTACCTCATCATTGAGGGCCCAACTAGTTCTCCACCTACAGGTAAAACCCCGGCTGCCCCAGGCTCTTAAAAGAGGGGCTAGCATGCTATCCTCGTAGGTTTCGAACTAATTGCTTCAATTAAATTTTTATTAGTTATTTCGGTTCTACGACTATTATAAAAGTTTAGCGAATGAAAATTAATTTTGAGAGTTTCAAAAACTTGATTAAAATTTTGACGTCATTATTGGCTAACTATTTAGTTTCTTCGTTTCTTCATATTATTTTATAATTTACTGCTAATATCTTGTCTTGTATGACTCGTGCTTCTCAGACAGGTGAAATGCAATATAATCCAAAAATTGAGAAGACGACACGTCATTTAAGGAAAGATACTAAGCAAGAAAAAGGTCATTCAACTCAGGAAGTGATAGTTAAGATATAATTAATGATTGGTAAAGATTCTAATTTCCAAGAAGTTGAAGAAAAGATCATAAATCCTAACACTAAAACGTTAAGAGAGTTAGCAGCACCAAATTACAACCCTTGTGCATAAGATTTCCAAATGTTGAGGTCTTCTCTCAAATCGGAGTTAAATACTATTTAATTTCTCATTTTAATACTTAGTTGATTTATTTTAATTCCTTGTTAAATTTAGTTTATTATTTAATTAATCAAAAACTCCCCAATTTTGTTTTATCAATTGAAATTAAGAAACTAATTTTTAGTTCACTTTGAGTCGACCTAGTTCTATGACTACTATAAGAGTTTGGTGAACTGGAATTAAATTTGAGGGCTTCGAAAACTCGATTAAATACACTTCACTTTCCTCTTCATTTCACCATAATCTTAGCTAAGTAACCTTTTGAATAAGATATTATGTTTTGCTAATTTAACTTGAGTTTCTTTTCCCTTGATTACTTCAGCCCTCAATGCAACCTTAAGATCGTTCTTAAAGTTCTTCAATGATTTTCTTACATGTAAAGGTTAAAACAATTGGCTTGAAACCATAGCCAAGGCCTTTCAAACAAGTACTAAGTACTATATCGTAAATCTCATATGCCAAAAGTTCATTACCCTCTAATTTAGACTTCTTTAACATCTTTTTCATCTTATTCTAAAATAAATGAAGAAAATCAATATTCAATCAATGCATTACTACTATATTAGTAACTAATAGATATATATAATTGAAAAAATTGACCAAAATTTTATACTTATATAATTGTTTTCTGCTTCTTGTGACACCCATCCTTTACCTTCATTATAGCAAATGAATTTATATGGTATAATCCTGTCACACTTTTGTCCATTTAGTTCCTTCTTAGTCTATTTTATAAAATAAAAAAATCAAGACACAATAAATAATTTGATGCTCATTCATTAAAGTACAACTCGCAAACATAGATCTTACATATTCATGTTTTAATTACAAATGAATTGGACAGACCCTTGATTATGAGGTGTTTCTATTTTTGATCTGCTTATCCTTGCCTTTCTCACCATTTTTATAAATTTAAAAAATTAGTTTAGTTGTTAATTCATATGACAAGATTAATATAAGCAAATGTTAAGGGAAAAAATCAAAACTAAAAGTTTAAGTAATACCAATAGTTGCACAAACTATTTCAATTTTCTTCACTCATTCTTTTTGGTTCATAGCTTAGTGCCTCTACATCTAAAGCAAAGGACTTATAATACTTATGCAACTTGAAACAACAATCCCTAGTCATTTGTTTCAACAATAAAGTAAAACTTTTTGAAACTTTTAGGTTCTCAATATCCACATCATTCAATTTCAACTATGAACAATAAGTCAAAATGTAATTTATCTTAAATGCATTGAAACAATGATACATAAATTTAAGATTTTGAATAATTACCATATTTTTTCCAATGAATTTTCAAGTAACTTGTCTTCTTTCAAGTCCTTCATATGGTTCAGATAAGGTAGCCCTATTCTTACAATAATTTCTAACTCACTTAATAATTTTGCATATTAGACTTTGTTTATAGGAGGATCAATATGTATGGATAACTTGAAATTCATAGAAACATTAATTCGTTGCAATTCCCCATATCCTCCAACATTTTTGGAATTCCATCACCTATATTGTTATTGTTATTAGCATCATCTTTACCTATTTCATCACTTAGAATAAAACTTATACCATTGCTACCTTCTAAATGTTCACCATGATAAATAAATCTACTATAAAATTTATCAATGCCTTAAATTAACAAATGAATATATACCACAACTTGAATTTGAGTGTTGAAATTTAAGCATGAATAATGAATTTCGCACTCCAAACCCATTTGATCTTTTACAAATTTCATGAAAATCTTCATTCCTTCTAAGTATTGACTAGACCATTTTTTATGACTGACGAGTCATTCAACTTTTTTCCACATAGCTATACATCTATACGTCATTTACTAAATGAGTGAATGCAATTTATGTTACAAATAGCATAATGAGTTTTATTGGTGTAGCTATACATTTATAAGTCATTTACTAAATTAGTAAATGCAATTTACGATACAAATAACATAATGGTAATCAATACTGACATAGCAATACCAAAAAAAATAAAGAAATAGGTAATGATGATGGTAATAAATATATTAAACAAAAGAACTAAAAAGAAATAAAGAAACAAAAATAATTATAGAGGCAGTTATATAGTTATGGAATAGATATATTTTGAAATAACTTTTTAAATGATTTTATTTATTAAGAATTTGTCTTTAATTATTTATATAATTTTCTTTAAAATTGCCATCACGTTATCTCATAGTTATTACCAATACTTCTCAATTGCAATGGTAAAGCATTTAAAGAAAAATAATAATAAAATGAAAACATAAAGATAGTCATTTGTTAAGAACAAGTTACCTAAACATTAACAGTGACAATTAGTTTATTTACTATCCTGACAATTATTTTGGAGAAACAGAGAGAAAACACCAAAAAGAACCTTATGTAGTATGCTAGCTCCATCTAAACTTGAGAATTTTTGTATAAGTTGTCTGCAACTTTGTATAGGAGTTATTACAAAAATCTTGAAACTAAAACTACCCTCAGTAGTAGCAATTGACACTAGTTAGAGTCCTTACTTTTAGTTACGAGATGCCCTAGAATTAGTCTCATCAAGCAATCAATTGGAAAAGATTTTTGGAGATTAGAAAAATGATGCCAAAGCTCCTGTAATATATAAGAGTCAAGCCCTTACCATCAAAGTTTACATTAAACATACTTCATTGTTTTGCATTGCTTCTTAAGGTTAGTTATAAAGTAGCCATTTGCAGCTAAGGACTTTTGGCAAATGAACTTATCAAAAATGCTTTAATATCCCATTGACATCTATTTGACTAGATAGAATATTCTTTAAGGGTCCTAGAAACAGAAAAAAAAACACAAAATTTTGGAGAAAAAGGTGGCTCTCATACATAAATATATTAAAAAGCTAAAACAATAACTGAAAAAGTCGAGAAAGCAATTGAAAATGCCTTACTATGCCCTTATCCTCTCCTGTCAATCACAACCGGATAATACATAAGTTTTGTGATAGTTTCTCTTTTACTCTTTTACTTGGTATCATTATCAAAGAAAATTTTTTATATTAGACATAAGGCCACTTCTGGTCTAAGAGACTATAGCCCTAGCCAATGGCAATTATCTTTTTACCATTTTACTATTTGATGTGGGACATAAATGCAAAGGACTGGCCGTAACTAATCCCTTTCTAGTGGTTGTAGCATTTAACTACCAATCTGGCCTTATTCCTCACAATCAGACCATTTTTGACGAATTTATTTCTATAAATCCACTTTAGACCAATCATAGTTCAGTCCTTAAGTTTAGGATTGAGGTGTTGCACCTGGTTTCTCTCAATTTGGTGTAGTTCCTCCTGCATAGCTAAAACCTAGTGAAGATCATTTAGTTCAATTTAATAATCCTTAGTTTTTTAAGAGAAAGAAAAGCATAAAAGGCACAAAAGTTTTAAAGTTTAGATCTTGTTTGAATTCTCTTATTTACAGCACTTAATTATCAATTCTAAAGGATGAGACCTCTGATGTTTCCATGGTTTAAGTATAAAAGGTGTTGGTTTAAAACTTTCTTAAGTTAGGGAAATATCAATTCTTTAATTGCTAGGAGCCAGTTTGGTAGAATTGGAACTAAAATGTTGTCTGTCATCTAGTTATTCCATTAATTCCTTCCTGACATTTGGTGATGCTGTCGCCTGCAACCAAATATAAAAGAAATCACTTCCGTTAGAACAAATTAATGTAGTAGCGGTAAGCGGATATCGTTCCCACGAAGAATCTCTAACGGTAAAGGTTAGCTAGTTCAGACGAAAATAGAAAGGGGGGTTTTGTCACAGCAATAAAAATAAAAGG
>JAOSBM010000205.1:32125761-32138446 GCA_027568955.1 Erythroxylum tenue | reverse complement strand
ATCAATAGGAAAGATGAATTCGTCAACGTTAACTAATTAGGATAGCTTACTTTGTATTCCTAATCTCTTACATATGTGATATAGTATTAAATTAATATTATCTCCTAAGTCCACTAAGCCATTTCAGTTGGCAAATTAGCAACATTATAAAGGACAGTAAAACTCTATGGATATTTGATTTTTTTTTAAGATAGCTTACTTTGTAAGATGGCAGAGCACTCTTCACTTAATTTCACCATCAATAATTCCTTGAGCCTCTTCTTATTAGAAAAGAGATCCTTTAAGTATTTAACATATTTTGACATCTGTTAAAGATCTTTAACAAAAGGTATATTAATATGTAATTATTTAAAAATCTCTAAAAACTTACTAAATTTATCTTCCTTTCTATTTATCTCAAACTTTCTTAAGTATAAAATTCTTGATTAGTACTCTTTGATCACTTCTTTCTTTAGCTCCTCCTTTTTCTCTCTCTCTTTGATCACTTCTTTCTTTAGTTGCTCCTCTTTCTCTTTCTTCTTCTACTCGTCGTTTGTTTCTTGCATAACATCATTTTTCTCTTCATCTTTGGCTCCTTTCTACTGCTTAAAGTCACTATATTCATTTGCTCCCTCATGTTTGACTCAATGTTACTAGATGATATACCTAGCTACTTTTTAGAGATAAGCTTAACAAGTTGTCCAACTTCAATTTTATTGTTGTAGATGGAGACTTGTTAATTTCGAAGAGACACTTCAATACTTTAGAATGATTATCAGACGTAGTAATAAATTTTGTCATGATCTCCTCAAGGCTTGGCTTCCTTTCATATTGTTATTATTTATGGAATCCAAGTAGAGCTTGATTGTTGCAAAAAAAAATTGGATGTTTCCTTTAGCTTATATTGTAAGTAGTATTATAAGAGTTATATTGGGATCAATTTCCTACAAAATTTACTAGCTCAATCAATTAACCCATGTGATCAAATGTTTGACATTCATGATTAGGGTTTCCTTCATCACAAATATCATATCTTATGGCTTGTACTAGTTGAGCTATCAATTTCATATTGTCGATCTTCTTACCCAAAGCATCCAATTCTATCTCTAATTTTGTCACCACATCAACATTATGAATGCCACTTAATTTTTGCTTTAGTCTCAGGCTCCACATTGATAATTATTCAGAGCAATATTTTCAATAATCTCTTATAGTTCTTCAAGAGTTTTAAATCTTGTAGCCCACCTGAAGATGCACCAATCAATTGTTGAGTTAGATAGCTTAATCTAATATGAAATATTTGTATATATATGAAGGTCAGTGAGAGCCAGTACTTATTTTCAGTTTTATATATTGACGATATCTTATTCCTTGTTAATGAAACTGATATGTTGATTAAGATAAAATAATTATTGTTTGGCCATTTTTACATAAGGAATCTTAGTGAAGCATTGTATGTTTTAAACATACAAATTCTTTATAAGTGCACTGATATAATGGTGTTCTCACATTATATCAGTGCACTTATATTGATCGTATCTAATAAAGGTTTAATATATAGTCTTGTTAAGGATTACATGGCCCAATATTCCTGAATGATATTATGAGAGATCAAATGAAAGTAATCCCATATGCCTTAGTTATTAGTAGCCTAATGTATACCCAAGTATTCACAAGTCCTTTGTGGTTTCAATGCTTAGTAGATATTTGAGCAATCTTGGACAAAGTTATTAGAAAGTGACTAAAAAAGTATTAAGGTATCTACAAGGTATCAATGATCTGAAGTTGACATATTAGTGTACTAACACTCTTAAAGTGGTTGGTTTTAAAGACTCCGATAATGTAAGTTGTGTGGATGATACGAAATCTACTTTTGGGTAAATCTTTATAATGACGAGAGGAGTTGCTTCGTAAGAAAATTTCAATAAACACTTACGACTTCTTTAACCATGTAACAAAGTATGTGGCATGTTATAAGGCTATTTGTTATACAATATGGTTACAAAATTTCATTTCAACATTGAGAGTTGTCGATTCCATTTTGATGCCGCTAAAATTACATTGTGACAATTATGTAATTGTATCTTTCTCTCGAAACACTAAGTGCACTTCTTGTTCTAAGCATATTGATATTAAATTCTACTTTGCCAAAGAGAAAGTTGCACATTCTCTAATTACTATTGAACACACACCTATGAACAACATTTTAGTAGACCCACTAACTAAAGGCTTATTTATCTATGTGTTTCAAGAATAAGTCTCTTGTATGAGATTGTTATGAGCCTAATTTTCTTTAATTTAGTATAAGATTTCGTTCGATCGTATGTTTTATGAACATTGCTCTAATTTTGTGTAATACATGCATATTATAGGTGTTTTATCACTATTTATGACATTTTGTAGCTCTATATTTTTAATGAGTGACAAGTTGATGATATTCATTTTGTTAAATCTATATTGATGTTATTGTCATGTTTCTAGATTAGTAGTACCTAATTATATACAAGCCATTTATCCCATCGGTGTATTAGCTATGTATGATTAGTTTGGTTATGTATATTAAAAGTATTATGGTATCATGATAATGACCAAATGGGAGAATGTTGAATTTCTTAATGTACATTAATATAATCTTATGACAATTAACATCTTAATCATGTCCATGTGATATTTTAGCCATTTCTGAGATGAACATTATATTGTTAACCGTACTAATGGGCCTTGGGTCCATTCACAAATCTCATCCAAGCCTATCAATTTGACTTTTTGATTAACTAAAAAATGTATTTAAACCTAATGATGTATTCTTAATATATTCTCGTCTATTGTCAATTTGTGTATTAAAAACACCAAATCCAAATGGACTTTGGAATTCTTAAAGCTTTCATATTGCATTTTCTTTAGCCCAACCCAACTCCTCCAAATTTTAGCGCCCAAAATGGCTTCTCCAATGACATCTATATCCCCAAAACTTAACCCAAATTACACCTCGTTCTCCATAACATCAAACCCGAGGCAAAGGCGTTTCAGTAATTCAGACTCTGCCGGAAAGGTTAAAAAAAATCAGGATAACGTTGGTCATCTCTTCACACCACTAGAGCGACTGAGAGCGCTCTTCTCAAACCAAAATGGCGAGGATCTTCACCACCGCGCTTTCGACAGAATCCGTGTCCTTGGCATCTCCCCGGCTGAGCCTTGTTCCTTCGACCCAGTCTATTGGGAAAATGCCTCCTGCTGGGGTTACAATGATCCGCACCACTGTGACACGCGCTACGGCATCGTCGTCGGCCACGGGGAAGAGAGAGCCACGTGGGATTATGAGGCCTCGCCGTGTTTCGCCGGAAATGGCTGAGCTTGTAGGAACCAACGAGATTTCTCGAACCCAAGCTTTGAAGCTCATTTGGGCCCACATCAAGGGCAACAATCTTCAGGTCCTGACTCATGCGTAATACTTCATTTTTATGTGTTTTAATACATTCACTCTAAAGCATAGGGATAAAGTTGCTCTGGGTCTTTATGGGTTTTGGAAATTTCTTCATTTTATCACGAGGACTTGCATATACAATTTATACTTTCATGGACAGATTAAATGTGTTGACATATTAAATGTTTCTATAATAAGTCTGCTATGGCTTAATCGATGATGAATTGTCAACATTTTTCAAGCTTATAGGACTTCAGCTATATTAGGGCGATTAAGAATGTGAACATTTGTTGAGATACTGGAAAATTATGGCGGAAATAGTGGAGGGATATTGTCATGTCCTAGAAATTGTCTGCTTCTTGTTTTCACAATCATAATTGTTATTAAGACCAGGAAACTAGCAACTCGTTGGGATCTATATATAGTATTTGCACGAATCTTTCACTAGATGATTGTTTTCTTTGTAAATTTTAAGATTATGCTTATGTCAATGGAGGCAATGCCATATTATGAATTTGACTCTTACTCTTAGCAAGGCCATGTTATACATTTGACTCATACTTATTTTCACCCTCTTCTTACTCATCAGGACCCTAATAACAAAAAGATCATAATCTGTGATGAGAAGCTGAAAAAGATTTTTGGTGGCAAGGACCAGGTTGGATTTCTTGAGATTGCAGGGTTGATTAGTCCGCACTTCCTCAAGTGAAGCTAGATGGGAACGGAGTCAGAAACTGTGGATTGACTTTTGGGTCTAGGGCTGTCACTTTGTGGGAGAATTTGGTGAGGAAGGCACAATGCTGTTTAAAGCGTTTGTTGACCCCTATTTTGGCACTTGCTTTGAAAGACCTAGTGTTAATCTTCGAAGTTTCTTTTTTGGGATTTTGTTCGGGAGGGTATTTTGGATGAAACCCTTATTAACTGCTATTTTGTTTTGAAGATCCTAAATTTCAGTTAGGATGTATATGCTGCTCTATCATGGCCAAGTTTCTATGTAGTAAAAGGTTTCATGCAAGCAAAATGCCTTCGCTTTTCCATGGATGGATTTGGTTGTACTCTACATTTTGGTTTACTTAGCCAACCTCATCAAAAGCCATTCTCTGACATAGTTCTCCTGCACTTGCAAGGTTTGGTTGGTCTACAAGCCCTTCAGGGCATTTGGTTGAAATGCTATTTAAAATGTTGTTTTTATATTGGTACACCTAATCCCATTCTTGCATACGTTCTATATGTTTGAAAGTCTCATCTATATGTTTGAAAGTCGCATTTTGACTTTTAAAGTATGGTGTACTGTCTATCATACAGTCCTTATTGAACAGATAAACCTTCTAAAATAATGTAGGTTTAGGGCCACAAGAATTTACATAAAAAGTAGCATCCATACAACTATATTACAAGCATTCGATGACCAGGTTTCAGCAGTTAATTCAAATTTTCCATGTTTGACAATCTAATCAGATTGTGTTAGCCTTCAAGCCGAAAATCAAACTATGGATTCTCTAGAAACTTGCGAGTGTAATTTGTCCTGAACATTTGTCTCCTCCCTGCTTGCAGTCCATGTTAAGAGTAACCCAAGTAGAGCTTGAGATCGTCTGTTCTACATTTCCTGTTCCATGTCTGTGCCAATTACTTCCATTCACATGTTTCACAAAAAATAAATGGGGCAGTGTAAAACATGTGTATGGAAGAAGTTAGAACAGGGGTGGCACAAGAAATATGGAACAGACGATCTCCTTGCAGTGCAAATAATGGAGGACCTAGTTGATTAGTCTGTTGGGCAGTCGTTACCTAATCAGGAAATTTTCATGTTGCCAACAAACATCATACGTAGTGGAACATGCAGTGCACAAAAGACAGGAAGTCCCATGTTTTGGTAAAGAATGTCTCAACTGGCAACAAAATGGGGGAAGATTTTCACTCTGGAAAAAGTCTTTGCAAGTTGTTTTCGTCAGCATCCACCAATCAAGCAATCACCTATCTACACAAAAGTGTTCAATTCTTTCGTGAATCCCATATGTTCAGCTATATGCAACCCCCCCACATGTGGGACTAAGAACACAATGTAAGAAATAAACAAATTGTCAGAGGTAGCCCCTTAGAATATTTTTCTTGGTTCAAGTGATTGAATGAAGCAGATTCTCCTCGGATTGATCTGTATTAAGGGAGAAAATATCAACAGGAGCAGTTGTGCATCCAATTCCATTGTTCCTCTGTCTAACATCCGGGGAGATTTTTTGGTGATCAAGGTAAATTACTATCACTGTGATATCATCATGAAAATGACGCCTAATTCCCTTTTCAATTTTCTTTATGTCATTATATCTCATCTCTCTTTTCTTTGCTGCTTCCTGAAGAGCAGCACTCACTAATCTCTTCGCAATCCCCTGCAAGCATCAAATCAAACAATGGAATTGTCAAACCATTTGAACCTGTCCCATGTCTAAGACTAACTGCAGGTTGAAAGACCGAAGCCGTGTGCCATACTTCCAGTACAATTGAAACTATTATATAATTCTACCTAAAGTTTTTAATCAGTCCTACTTATAACAGGGCTGCGAAATATGTCTCCGCTGTCCAGCTTCAAGATTCAACTTGCCTAATTTCAAAGTTCAAACTTTCTACAACTTTAAACCTGTGGCCACAAATGATAAAAGGATTTGAGGTCAAAGTCAAAGACTTACAGCTCTTGGGTTTTTGAAAACGATGTTAACTGCTGTTTCATCACTCAATTGTTCCCAAAGACCATCTGAAGCAAAAATCAAGAACAAGTCTTGTGGCCTGAGCTTTCTGATCAGGATTGAGGGTTCTGCTGTCATTACAGGACGCTTCAAAGGAACAGGGTTTCCAAATTGCTGAAATATGGGGTCTCTATTGAATTCAGGCTTCTTAAGATAGACATCCCCTATAGATCTTGATACCTGAAAGAAAGAAAACTGAAGGTTTTTACAACTGTTTCCTCCAACACATGCCTTGGGATTGAAAATCAGCTCCCAGAAACTAGAAACAACTACTTAATCTCAAGATCAACACATAAATTTCCATGCACTTGTTCAAGTGAAGAAAAATACATAAAAATCAAGAACAGATAAAGTTCTAATGCACACTTTCCAGAATTTGAAAGATACTGCTTCACTTGACTGCGTGTTGCACCAAACAAGAGTCTGAAGAATAAAAACTCCTAGAATGCTCGAAATACAGAAGAAATCCACCTTTCATTCACAACTATAATATGTGATAAGAACAACACTTGGATGCTTCATAACTTTAAGAAAATTACCCATTAGCATCAAGACATTCACAATGATGAAATTCATGTGTTGACTCCTAAATTATTTGACGCCATACATTCAATTCACCTGACATTATCGACCATTGATCAATCAAATTCCTGCAATATAATTAGAAAAGGCAGACTTTGAAATCAGCTTGGAAAGAAGAAACCTATTCTACCTGGATGATGCCCTTTATCCTCCAAACTCCACGCGTATAAACTACAACATGGGAATCATCAGGGTGAAGCGCCTCAACCTCCTTCCTCACTTCCTCTACAGAAACATTATGATCAGTTGACAGCCTTTCTGGAACAACCTTTTTTTTCTTATTCTCATGAGCTCTCCTACCTAGTACTGCCCTCGAGTCCCCAAGGTTCGCAACATACAGTACGTTATCCGATATTGCACCAACTAAACAACATGATCCGACTGAAGCAATTTGTGGCTTTACTGGCAATGACCGCTTTACCAAATGACAAAAGTCCTCTTCGGTTGCATTAAATGCCTTCTTTATAACATCTGCTGATAATCCCCCTTGTTCAATTGCAAATTCTACAATTAAGACAAAATAAAATCAACAAAGACAGAGATGCAAAACTGTCATAAACACATAACTATGTTATTCAAAGAGATGACAGCCAAATTACAAAAATTCCGCCCCTTTTGCATCTCTATTTGCAACAAAGTAAAAAGCGAAATAAACCTCCAAATTGATGAACTTGAAAGCTGTTCACCGCATTCACTCTAGTTCCCATTCGATAACTACTTATTTCTCAAATACTCAACTCCTGAAAACTGGCAATACAACGAATAAAGAAGAATGCTTCTCACTCGTTTCTAGATTTAATACCTCAAGCACCGTCCATGAAAACCACAAAACTGAAACCTGAACCCAAGAAAAGGGTCGGAAAACCATCCCACTCGTTAAAAATCTCACCTTTCATACATGATAAAACAAAACAAAACAAAAGCAGATGACGAGCAAATCCCAAATAAATAATAAAAATATAACAAGAAAGAGCGAAACGAACACATACTGTGCATATAAGGAAACAAGTGCTTGTTGACGAAGCGAGAAGCTTCAGGCCCACCATGACCATCATAAACCCCAACATACGTCGCAGAAGGAGACGTAAACACCTGACTCTGATCCTCCAAATTGGAGTTGGCCTGAACCACCGCGATCGAGTAGTCCCCGGACGCGTGTGGTCTCAAATCCGTGTGCCACATGAGTCCATCCCCACCGCTGCCTCCTCCGCCAACACCACTAGCCACCCTCCCAAAGCAGCGCTCCAACGGCCGGCAACACGTTCTCAACATCATCGATAAAGCGAACAACCGACGTGTCGTATAAGGTTAGGCGTCTCTCTCTGTGTAGATAAGAAGAAGAAGAAGAAGAAGAGAAAGATAGAGGAAAAGGAAGAAATGCCGCGTGAAGGAGGAGACGAAGAAGAAGAAGAAGAAGAAGAATGATGAAAAGGAAAGTTGTAGGCTTTATTTACTGTGTACTCTACGCGGTTCAAGCTTTTTTGCTTTTTATAATTCTATTTTCCAATATTAAAATGAGACAGCTAAGCTATATAATGTAAAATTGATTTTGTTAAAACCGCGTAATTAGATAAATTTGGTGTTTGAACTCTCATGTTGACTAGGAATGAATTGGATTCTACACAAATGGTTTCGACAAGTAATTTTCCTTTTTTACATTTCCAGTGCCTCAGATTTTTTTTTTTACCGAAAGATTACGGCAGAATTTCACGTAAGTTGAGAAGGAGAACGAAACATCTCTTACAGGGGTGTAAATATCTTTCCCTTACAGACGTATTTTTTATGTCTTAACTCACAAGATCCTATCAGAACTTTCAAGTTAAATATGCTAAGGTCAAAACAGTACTAAAATGGGTGATCTCCTGAAAAGTCCTATAAAAAAATAAAACCGTGAAGGTACGAGGCCCTAGAGGCTGAGGCCCAAAGCAGATAATATCTGCAAGCAAATAGGTGCAAGACCTGAAAGGCCAAGGCCCTATAAATGCGAGACCTGAGAGGTCGAAGTCCTACAATTATAATTTTAAATTACAAAAATAACCTCTTTCTAGATCATTCTTTTTATTTGTTTAGTGCCCTTTTTGGCAAATTTTACAAGACTCAAATTTTAGACTTTGACAAAGAGAGCAATTAAACAAGAGGAGATGAGTTTGTTTCTTGGATCCTTCTTCTTCTTCTTTTGTTTTCCTCTTTTTTATTATTTTATTGTAATTATAATTTTTTTTAAATCCAGAAGACTTGGACTTGGTAAGTGGAACAAAGTCAATGGGTATACATCACTTCATTTAATGCAAGCTTTTCATTATTTTTTTAAGAAAAGATATTAAGATCAGGGGATCAGCGAATTATATTAGTTATTAGCTGGTTTTATCAACAGTTAGATAATAAGCAATTAATATAGCTATTAGTGGTTTATTTAATAGCGTTTGATATTAGATGTTTAGTATTAGTTGTTTATGTGTAAAATAATTTATGAGGGTATAATTTAAAAAAAAGATTTATAAAGACATAGATATTAGCTGTTTATATCTTAGTATTTCTTTGAATATTTCCATAAGAATTTAGAAAAAGCAAAATAAGTCAACATCATTATTTTCTTCAATATTTTCTATCGAGCTATACAACTTATCAATAATGAATGAGTTTTATTAAAAACTTCTCAAGATCTTCTTGAATTGGCAAGAGCCAACTGAAGAACTCGAGAGATCACTAAAATGTCAATAAAAAAAAGCTTGAGAATGAGTTTAGTCGGAATACAGTAGCAATTTTTCCTCAAAATGTAACACCAACGAGCTTAATATTAAATTGAGTCTGTAAAAATGATATCGATTTAATTTCTAATTTAAGGAAATATAAATTTTTTTATTTTAATTTTTAAAAGTTTAAACTATATTTTTTAATATATTAAATTAAAATAATATTATTTTTAAAAACTGTTTATATTAATATCTTAAATTTTAAACTTAGATAAAAATAATTTATTTAAAATTAACTTATTAATTTTAGATTAAAGTGAAGTGATAATAATATTATATACTAAATATTGATATAAAAGGGACCTAAATATCGGGTTTATACAAAAATAATTAATGTAATATAATTAGAGATAACGAATTTAAAAGTATGTACTTTTTTGAAAATTTTAATTTAATGACTAACTTTTTAAAATCTGTATAAATTAAATCAAATTTATATCTTTGAGTAATTTGTAATAACTGATAGATATTAATAGTCTTTTAGTCCCATTTTTCAGTTGTTGGAAAAAAACGCTCCTCATAGTAATGTTTTCAAAATCAGCAGATTGAGTTCAATATGCTAACTCAATTAGTTGATTACTAAATATAATTATCAGCGGTTTGATATGGTCAAACAATTAAAACCTTTCAATCCGCCAAAAAATGGATAATAAACAATTTACCAAACAAGGTCTAGACGTTCTCATTTCTCTCTCTTTATATAGGTTATTTGGAAATAATTTCTCTACTAATTAAGAATAAGACTGCATACTATTAAACTTATCGAGACCCTACATACAAACGAAATTTCTATTCGATATGATTATTTTTGTTTACTAAATGTCCTCGTCAATGTCAATTGGCATGTAGACTAGAGTGAAGTTACTTAAAAACTTAAAACCCTATTGGCATGTAGACTAGAGTGAACTTACTTAAAACCCTAGAGTGAAGTTACTTAAAAACTTAAAACCCTATTGGCATGTAGACTAGAGTGAAGTTAC
This sequence comes from Erythroxylum tenue, assembly GCA_027568955.1. NCBI lineage: Eukaryota > Viridiplantae > Streptophyta > Magnoliopsida > Malpighiales > Erythroxylaceae > Erythroxylum > Erythroxylum tenue. The sequence continues at coordinate 32,127,990 of JAOSBM010000205.1, read as the reverse complement.
TTAAAAACTTAAAACCCTATTCCTTCACAATTATGCTCAAGTAATGATATGGCTGATTATATACTAAATAAAACCTAAACTACTGTGTCATCTTCATGTAACTTTCCTTACACAAAGAAGGCATGAACATGGGAAAACAAATTAGGTACCTTGTCATTTCACTTTCACTTCCAATAATTAAAAAGGCTTACACGCAACATCACAAACTGATCTTTCTGCCAATTAAGTAATCTTATGTCAGTCAATAGCACACAGGGCCAAATTTATGAAAATCATAGGCTGAGATTGCATTAAATCAAATAACATTATTATCAACTTGTATCACAGAACACAAATTGCAGATGTTTCAGTTAAGTTACTGTCAGATTTTATAAGCAACAACGCTAAGAAATATGGATGTGGTTCAGAAACAGATTCACCAAAATTTGGTGACCAAACTAGTGATGCAGAGCACTTGCTTGCTCTTCTTTTTTGTTTCTCTTTCATACAAAGTCAAACACTATATTGTCTAACACATCATGTAGATATTCCTTACTTTGTTGCTAGCTTGTCAGGGAACATTCATTTTAATAGTTGTTCAACAACTTCTCTATGTTTCATATGTTGAACTATTTTTATCTCTTATAATAATAGTGTTTATTCTAAAGGAGACAACCATTCTTGTGAACTACAATCCATGCAATGTCCAACTAATATAACCACAACAAGGGATCAGGAAATGTCGGCCCACATAACTACCTGCCTGCTTGCCTGCCGGCTCCGACCTAGACATTTCTAAAGGGTCAGGTTGCATAGTATGGACTATCAAGTGATAGCCTGACAGAGTTCAGGTCCAGGGAGCAACACAAATAGCAAAACCATACAGAAATGAGCTAAAAATCCCTGTGTTCATATCTTGAAATTGAGCAGTCTCAGAATCTTCATGAGCTGGTCACTGTGAGAACAGGTGGTGATGATATCTCAAATTTACCCACTACATATTATTCAATAATTGATAATAAATTGGCTTCAAATGACAAAAATAGTGCACCGATTTACCAGAGCCCTGTTAAATTTACTTCTTTCATCTCTGAGGAAAACCAAACCAGTGAAAATATTCAGATGTACTTCTCGTTTACATAAAAAGTTCACAGTGCCAATTCATAGTCATTAGCTTACATATACAAATTTAGTTAACTACAGCTTCTTGCAACAAAAACTCATCACATCTCAAGGCGATTTTATAGAAAATCCTTGCCTCGAGTATGGAAAGGAGTAAATGTTCAAGATAAACAAAAAATGAACACTAAATTAAACAAACATGGAAAACCATGTCAAAAAAAAAATCAAAAACTAAGTAACAACGAGAAATCTCACATTAAGGAGTAGCATCTCTCTTGCTACTTACAATTATATCCCTGCGGCAAAAGGGGCAGTCCCCACAAATACGAATCCAGGGATCTAAGCAGGCAGAGTGAAATCTATGCTCACATGGTAGTCGTATAAGCTCATCTCCTTTCATGAAATTCTCCAGACATATTCCGCAATCCAATGATGGTGAATCCACATTCTCACTATTGTTCTCCAAGCTGCTGAAAACTTCAGACTGTAAGCAGCCAAGGGACTCGGGAGTTAGACCTGGTGGTCTATTTTTAGACAAATGCTGCCCAGAATGTTGCCGTTCTCGTTCAGAGGTTGAGAAATTAATAGCAGACCTGAAGGCTTCACCAAGCCTCTCATTACGGGTCTCCAATCTCGGTGAAGCTATGCCATTGCGCCTTAAATAAACCATACTCAACAAATCAATCTTGAACTCAAACCACTAAACTTTTTCAGGTAAGAAAAGAAAAGGCAAAGAAAATTTCCACAAACTGTACAAATTCACAAAAAAGAAAAGAAAAGGACAATTTTGAAGCAGAAGTACATTGAATTATAGTCTCACAGGTACACTAACAATAGCAAGATCCTAAATAGCCGACTGTGGGTGAAACTCGGGAATTGCACTTGATAAGGTTATGATTAAAGCTATGCTGCAAAATGCAGTAATCGAACCAACACCACGGCATCGGTTATGATTAAAGTTATGCTGCAGAATGCAGTAATGGAACTTGGAACCAACACCACTGCAATGCCGTGGTTGTTGGCTGCAATATATCCAGATGGGTCTCAAGAATTGGGTAATCCATGTGATTAATCAATATCTTTAAAAGCAAAATTTTAATAGTCCCACACTTTTAACATAATTAACTT
>JAOSBM010000205.1:32036135-32048018 GCA_027568955.1 Erythroxylum tenue | reverse complement strand
GAATTAAATATCTAAAATCTAAATTACTATAAGAATATTCAACGAAATACTAAGATATATTCACATCCTTATAAAATTTTTTAAAGTCATGTCCTCATAAGTCATTTTACACATAAATAACTAATATTAAACAACTAATTTTATCAAATATCAAATGATAAACAGCTAATAAAATCCGTTGGTCAAATTAGCTATCAGCTAACAGCTAATAAAATCAATTAACAGCTAATGAAATTAACTTATCGTCGGCCTTAACTTATATGCATACATACATTAAAACTGATACAAAAAAAATGTTCTACCATGAGTTTGCCACATAAAACTACATATACATAAACAATACCGACCAATTACGATCTACAATGCATTAAATTGTTTCAATGAATGTAAATGAATATTTTGTTTAAATGAAAATTTAAAATTGGTTTTTGAATATTAAACATCACGTTTTGGAATTCCACCACTTCAAAATTTGAAGTTTTTTACTAATTTTTTAAAAGCATTTCACATTCTAACCTTATAAAGTTTTATGCTTTTAGTTTAAACTAAAAAATTATAATGTTTACTGTTATGTATTTGTGACATTAAAAATTACTCATTTTAGTATTTCTCTTTTTATATTATGAGTTAATAGATTATTTTATTAATCAATATATTAATTTTTATTTACCATCTTATTTTAATATTCATTACATAAAAATATATATATAGGCATAATACTTAATTAATTTAAAATTCAATTATGCTAGTAACATTTTTATAAATTTATATTATAAAACTATGCAATTTGATAAATAATTGTTACAAAATTAACTCATACTTTATATAAATTAGAATAGAAAATAGGTGAATATTTATTTATAAAATATATTAACAGAAAGTACGGATTTGTAATTAGTTATTACTTATAATTCCATCATTTTAAGTTTATTAACAAACGTAGAGAACAATTGTGAATAGCTGAGAAGTATTTTGCAGTGAACCATCAAACGTTAGTTAAGAGGGCGATTTATAGGTGGAGCAATATTAACAACCAAAAGATTTAACACTTAATCACATGATTTTGCTACGTAATTAGGTTCAAAGATATAATCATTTGCTAATACCTTCTATTTAGTTTGTTAATTATACATGTCATCACAAGCCTTTCTCCCTGTCAGTTTGATGGAACATATAAATAAGTCCTCCTGACAATGATTAAAAAGCTTAATCTTTCGATTGGTTCAACCGTAAAAATTTTAAACAGTTAAATTTTTACGGTTTGATTTTTAATTTTCTGGTTCGATTTATTTCAATAAATCTTTTAGTTAACAACAAATTAATTTATTAATTAACTGACTAATTTTTTAAATTAATAAGTTCTTATAAATTAAAATAAATAAATTAATTTATGTTTAACAATCTTTTTTAATTAAATTTTAAATTCTCTATGAGTAAATATATAATCTTTTAATCAGTGTTTTGAAAACTGGATCGAACTGATCGGTTTAACCCGAGAATCGGTGACTCGGAGCATAAAACGGTCTAATTTATCCCTTATTTTTTTTTGTGAGTGATTAGCCCGTTTATTTTACAATCGAACAGGTAAAAACCTTTGAACCGGTGAAAGAAAGAGCTGGTCGATTTATTTAAAATACCTTGATTTTGATGATTTCAACTTGAATGAATATTATGATTAGTGATCTTTTTTTAATCTTTTTGCTGAAATATGACTAATGAGCTTTGTTATTTTATTTTATGTTGTATTGGTGAACTTAAAAAAAAAACTTGTATGTTTTAAAGTTTGAACTTTTAAGTTAAGTTTACAATTAAAGAAATAATTAAATAATATATTTAAAAATTATCTTTTATATATAATATATAAAATAAAATTTATATATTTATTAATCATCGGTTTGATCACGGTTTAATTCTGGTTGAACCATTGATCCTGAATCAGTTGCTTCTTCGGTTCAGTCATCGATCTGATTTTTAAAACATTACTTTTAATTACATTTTAAAAATTTTAATTTTATTTAATTTTTAGTTAATTTTATGACTGTCAAATTCTGATTGTTAATTTTTTACCCTACCAATTTAATTTAGTTAATCAATACAAAAGCTTATGGGCTTTAATTAAACCTATTAGCAAAGCCACACGAAAGCTATAATTGAGAGTTGATGATAAAAATTAATAAGAGACCAAAGGGAGAATTTTGCTGTAATAATTGGGAGTTTTGCTAAAAAAAGGTACGATTAAATTATGTAACATAACGTCTCTCCAAAGTTCACCAAAACCCAAAATGGAAACAGCCCACCTGTGACTCTCCACTCCAATCTCGCCTCTCACCTACTCTCTTTCCCTTTCCTTCTCTCTCTAAAACCCAGAAAGCATTTGCAGTGAAAATGCAGGATCATGCGCCAGTTCCTGGGGCTTCAAGTTCTTGCTAAAGGTGTAAACTTTATGCTCATTCTTGTTCCTTTTGCAGGGTTCTAGACCATGAGACCACTAAAAACTGTCGCTTTGATGTGAGAAGAAAGCACACATTTCAAGAGGCAATGTGAGGAGCCAAAGAGAGCAGATTTCACATTCTTTTCACAAATGATGGTGGCTGCCATTTCACAAGCAGCTTCTGCTACTGAGAAAACCCCAAATCAGACCTCAAGACCTCCACTTTTACCTTCTGAAAGAGACCAACAACACAACAATGGTGTTCGCATTGCGAACAGAAAACCCAGAGGAAAACAAGTGCCTTCTAGGTACCTCTCACCTTCTACTTCAACATCTAACACTAGTACTACTACTACTACTACCACAACTACTACTACTTCTTCAACTTCTTCATCTTCATTTGTTTCAAAGAGATTCCCTTCACCTTTGCTTTCACGCTCTACAAATTCCGGCCCGCAACACACACCAACGCCAAAGTCTCAATCTTTCTTGGGACCCAGAAGATCCCAGTCTGTGGATAGAAGACGGCCTGTCAACCAAAGGCCAGCAACACCAAACCAAGAAAGTAAACAAAGCAATGCCACTGAAATGTCTACTGCCACCAAGATGTTGATTACTTCGTCTCGTAGTTTGTCGGTGTCTTTTCAAGGTGAGGCCTTTTCGCTTCCGATTAGTAAAGCGAAGGCTGTGACACCACAAAATGGTGGAAGGAAAACCACTCCGGAGAGGAGGAGGGCTACTCCGGTGAGAGATCAGGTAGAGAATTCGAGGCCGACGGAGCAACATAGGTGGCCTGGTAGGAACCGAGAGGAGAATTCGGGTTCGAGGGAGAGAAACCCGCAGTTGTCTAGGAGTTTGAATTCTAGTGGCAACGGTGATAAATTGAGGACGGGATCTGGTTTTATGGGTTTCAAGTCATTGCAGCAATCAATGATGGTTGATGACAGTAGAAGGTTGAGCTTGGATTTGGGCAGTGCTAGGCAAAGTCATGATGTCAATTCAGTAAATGAGTTTCCTTTTACTGGTGATCTCACTGCATCTGATAGTGATAGTGTGTCTTCTGGAAGCACTTCAGGGGTTCAAGAATTTGGTAGTGGTGGTGGCATTTTGAAGGCAAAAAGTGGGGCACGTGGCATTCTTGTTTCTGCGAAGTTTTGGCAAGAAACTAATAGCAGATTAAGACGCTTGCAGGATCCAGGATCGCCTTTATCTACTAGTCCTGCTTCTAGAATGAGTATTTCTTCAAAGATGGTGCAAGCTAAAAGATTTAGTAGCGATGGTCCGATGGCATCTCCAAGAACGATCGGTTCTTCACCTATTAAGGGAGCAACTAGGCCCGCTTCGCCGAGTAAGCTTTGGACATCTTCTGCTTCATCTCCATCAAGAGGGATTTCTAGTCCATCAAGGGTGAGACCAATGAGTAGTAGTCCTATTAGCATGCCCTCCATTCTTAGCTTCTCTGTTGATGTAAGGAGAGGGAAAGTGGGGGAGGATCGAATTGTTGATGCTCATACGTTGAGGCTCCTTTATAACCGTCAATTGCAGTGGCGTTTTGTAAATGCAAGGGCAGATGCGACATTCATGGTGCAGACACTTACCGCTGAGGTAGGGTAATGCATCTATTTTTAGGTACCAAGTTTAGTGCCGGTTGATGGAATATTAGCTACATTCATGCAGATGTAGTTAACAGCTTTAGTGGACGTCGCTATTGTTGGTGATTTATGAATACATACCTCATTGCGGTGTGAAAATGTACAATCGGATGTTCCATGGTAGATTAGTAAATTATATAGCAACTAAAACTGTCGCACGAAAACTATGCTACAAGATTATGCTATATGGGCAGTGCCTGTGATGTTTGATTTAGAATAAGATGGGTTGTTTATATCCTTAACATGCATGAAAAGAAATTTGAACTTGAAACAAAGTTGAAGTCAAAGTTGGAACATCAACATAGGGATGAACTAAATCAATAAAGCTGATTGCTTGTGTATGCAAAATGGTTGGAGTCTCTGAAAAGAAGGTTTCAAACACCGGAAAAGAAGGGTTCAAACACCGGAAGACTCTAATGTGGTTGGAGATTAAACAATCACTGGCTAAATCACTCTTCTTTTGATGAATTTTACTTGCTATAGACCACAGAGGACTCAATGGAACTAGGTTGTGGTAACAGTTTTCATTTATCTGCCAGCACAAATTTACCATTACTTATGAAAATCCATTAGGGAAAGATGGTATGTCATCTTCATGGCTAGGATGGATCTAGGGTCTAGCATTTTTGTGCTCAAGTTAATGACCAAGCTCTAGAAAGGTAAAGGTTTTGGGCTTAAGCTTGTTCCAGTACTTTAAAGAGGTTATTGCCATAGTATAGATTGTTATAATCCATGTTTGACTTTGCACTGACATCATATATTCTGTAAGGGTCGACAACAGATTAAATACAGTAAAAGATTGAAGCTTAGAGATTCGCAAAGCTTCTGTTTGCCCAAACGGGTTTGGAGAAAGCATATATTAACTGCATGCTCTTATCCTTTCTTAGGATTTTGCCCAAGACTGGAGAGGGTCTAGAGAAACTATAGTTAATGGAAACACCATAGATTGGGTATATGAAATACTGCTTACTAACATTTTGTGCAGATTAAGCTTGCAAATGAGATTTATGGATTTTCTAGTAATATTGATTGAGAAGCGTCTTTTGTGTCACACCATAGAGTATAAGTTTATGATTTATATATCAATATTTGAAACTAAAAGATTGATACTCTAAGCCCTTTTTCTTTAGGTTTTCTGGGGAGTCTACATATCATACAGACTACAAAGTAGACATCCTTGTATATCATGCACACACACTGCATTGGGTAGTGGGAAGACTTCTTAGTTTGTCCAGGTTCTTCGTGGTGGGGAAGTCGGGTGGTTAAAAAAGATTACATCTTGTACATGTTGATTTCAGCTCTTTATCTAGTTAATCCTATGGGATTTATTTTTCAACCAGTTGCGAAATACTGGCTTGTCAATGTACTAGTATGTTCTTTTGAGTTTGGCACTATGCTTCCGGGTATCATGGACAGAATAATTAGTGTCTACAATACATTATATTATAACTTATTATTAGATATTTTAAAGTTGGCAATGCTCTAACTTTAGCCAGGATCTCTAAAACAAGGGTTAATTGCTGGTAAACAACACATGATATTCTTAATTAAAAAAAAAACTAGTAGTTTTAGTTTAACTGTTAACCCCTATGGTATTGAAAATACATAGTTAACACGATTGAGCTTTGATTGACTGTTAACTATCTTCAGAGTCCAGCAACTCCTTTTGAGATGCATTTTGGGACCAAAGCCTGGGAACCAAACTTAAAAAAAGGGCTTTAATAGTCATTGTATCTAAATGCTTACAAGTCTAACATTCCGTAGAGATAGTTTCATCGTTTCACTTAAGATTCTACTTCTGTTATTGATTCTGTCGTATGCTTTTTTCTTTTCATTTTAGCTCTTTTATGTCTACTTGTTACCAACACTGGCTTCTATGTTTGACATGCTTTGATACTAAAACCAGCATAGGAGATAACTCTAGTAATTTTACAGATCTAATGTTACTTTTTTGTATCAGAAAATTTTGTGGAATGCATGGGTGACTATTTCAGAACTCCGACATTCTGTCATTCTTAAAAGAATCAAGCTTTTACTGCTGAGGCAAAAATTGAAGTTAACTTGTATCCTCAAGGGACAAGTAAGTTCAGTATGACTTAATTTAGTGTTTTACTTGTTTTTAATATTATTCTTTATCTGTATTTTGTGTTCAATTAGATCATCTTCATCACAATAATTGTACGCACAAATATTATGAATCTCTATGATGACATAAGCTGAAATTTGTGGTGAATTTTCTCTACAATTGTTCATACCCATTCATATAGAAAAATATATTGCCATTCCACCAAATCTCAGGACACTTTGTCTTAAACTTCTAGGAGGGGGATTCTTGAAAAAAGGGGATTCAGAAGTACCTTCTCTTTAGCATTTCAGATGGGAATTAATGGACTTAGAATTAAGTGTTCATACCTGTTATCATACCAGATTTGACCTTTTCTGGTTCTTGGCCAAAACCATGGGTTACTGCCCTGTTTCTTGCCTTAAGCTCTGGTGACCATCTCTTGCTTATGCTTTTTTATGTGATTTTTTATTCAGTGGTCAACAAAGATAAATTTAAACTTAATATTCATCATGAAACTTTAAGACTTGCTATCATGAAACTTTAAGACTTGCTAATTCTCTATGTATCTATATCCCTTTGAGACTTGGTAACTTTCATACAAGTCTTGGTAATTGTCCTTCCCTTGTTCTCCTTGGAAGTTGTTCAGTATTTTTGTTTGCATACAAAGTCTGTGGGATGCTTCTTTTCCTGTTTCTACCTGCCAATTATGGCCCAAAAGGCCTTTCCTTGTTCTGGGAAATTTTTTGCTCTTTTGGAAATTCAGTTGCTAGTCAATCCAGACCCAGAAATTATTCAGTCTGGAAACATTGTTCCTCAAAATATTGTGGAGCTATCACATAAGCTAGGGGATTCCAAGGAGTGTTCTGTCTGGTGGATCAAATGATTTTGTGATTACGTTCCATTGGGTCACTTACCATGCCTTAGTCGACCAGATGGAGAACAGCTTAAATGTTACTTAAACTCATTCTGGCAACCCCAATTCTGGACATATTAAGAGCAGTAAATCATCATTTATCCAGCAATTTGTGATGATATTTCTGTAGAACAAGATTATGATGGTGCAAATAGAAATCTAAGATTTATAGTTGATCACTGATGTTAATTTGTAATGATATTTCTGTAGAACAAGATTTCGATGGTGCTAATAGAAATCTAAGATTTATAGTTGATCACTGATGTTGATTGTACTACACTGCTGGTATTCATTGTTTATATGTAAAGTTATTGTACTACTTTTGTGCTCAGCTTTCAATTGGCTGGTTTTATAGTGTAAATTCTCTTTGTCTTGGCTGAAAGTCATTGTTCTTGAAAATGTAGATTTCTCATTTAGAAGAATGGTCGTCAAAACTAGATAGAGATCACTCTAATTCTTTGGAAGGAGCTACCGAAGCTTTGAAGGCCAGCACGCTTCGTCTTCCTGTAGTTGGGAAAGCTGTTGTAAGTGCCTACATTTTTTATCTTTGAGGCTAAGCAGGGTGCTTTTAGTGGAGTTGAAAAACCTTATTTTCACGATTGTGCTACAGGCTGATGTACACAATCTGAATGATGCTATTAGTTCAGCTGTTGATGTTATGCAAGCAATGGCATCCTCCATATGCTCGTTATCCCCAAAGGTAACTCATTATTTTTATTGGATAGTATGAATTTAAACTTGAACGTGGTAGAGTAAGAAGTTCTGGGTACTTGTCTTTCAAAATCAAGAAGTTATGTGCAGTTAATATCAATACGTCATCTGTATTCCTAGGCATTGGAAAATGTAGCAAGTTGGTTTTCAGAACGAAGGTTAATGCTGAGTTAATGTAGATAACTTATGGCTTATAATTAACTTAAAAGCTAAAGGATATCCATGTTAATGGAATGATGTAACACTGATCAATTTCCCAGCTTTGAATCGTTTGATCATTATTGATCTTTAAGGTAGTCAACTCGAGCAGCAGCGAGAAAGTTCATAATTAATTTTGTTTTATAACTCTAGTTGAGGTCTGAAAGGACTGTGGGTGGAAATTCTAAAGCTGGGTTACCATTTTGCATTCTAGACCAGACTGGCTTTTACATTAATTTTCTGCAGCTGAAATGGTTTTCATTATGGTCAACTACATGCAGCCCCAGTGGTATGAGAATTAAAAAAGGCACCTTTGCTTTTCAATTTCTTTGAAACTTTCCATAGTATTAGAAGATTTTAATTTGCTAATTTCTTAGAAAGAAAATGTTGTAGAGGCTGAGCATATAATCTCTGTAATAGTAGCCTAAATGTTAATTTGACGAGGTTCCAGTGTTCTGGCGAGTAATTTGTTGTGTTCCATTGGATATTTTGTGGCACATATATCTCCATAACAAAAACCATTTGCATTTACAGGTGGAGGAAACGAATTCTTTGGTGGCTGAAATTGTGAATGTGACTGTCAAGGAAAGAGTTTTGCTTGAACAGTGTAAAGATTTTTTGTCCTCTTTAACAGCCATGCAGGTAAGCTGATAGTTTCTTCTGCTAGAACTGACATACAGTGTTCTTCTTCATTTATTAATGAATATTTGATATCCATCCATAAACAGGTCAAAGATTGTAGCTTGAGAACACATATAATACAAGTAAAAGGTTTTCAACTACCAGCAGCCTGACAAGAAATGTAGAACTGATCTCACTCACTCTTTTAAGTGCTAACATTACGCCCAGCCTCTTCTTTTTCCACTGCGTGGAGGTAATAAACATGGATTTCTGATTAGATTAGCTTTACCTTTGGCATTCTTTTGAAGTAGTTGCCACCTTGTAACTCATGTATTCACCATCTTCTTATCTGAAGATAGCAAAATGAGGCTTTCCCTATCCCTCCTGCTAGTTAGTTGTATACGAGTATGTTCTCTTTGGTTTCAGTCAAAAAGGAAAGCGTGTATGCGTGTGTATATATGTAACATTTAACTGATCAGTGATTAAATTCGGGAGCTTTTGCCAACTTGATTTCCAGTATCTGAAATATGACCTTATATCATGGTTGTTGTTTGTGATAAGTCCAGTTCCATTGCTTCTAAGTGTGGTGAACTGGTTTCCATATTCATGTTCATCCAAAAGAAACTTCCTTTCCTGCCATAGCCAAACTCAAAATCCACTCTTGTATCATGTATACAGCAATTGTGAACAAACGTGCCTTGGTCCTCAATGATTATAACCTAGCTCAGACTATTCAGAATCGTCCGACTCATGATTGCTAGGATCCAAAGCTGAAATGTTAGACAGCACACACCCACAGGAACATCCTTGATTTATGTCTATTTCTGATAAGACACCATTACTTGAAAGCTTCATTGCAAATCCAACAAACTGTAGATTTCATCAAGATGGTCCATCCACTTGTTTGGTTTGTAGTCTCTACTTGGCAAAACTAAACCTTCTCAAATACTCCATGGATGGTCTTTAATAATTCTTAAATGTGGGACCATTTTTATATATGCAAGCTCCAAAAAAGATATTACTTTGTAGAAAGGGTATATCATTGTTAGTCAGTGTTTTGAAATTCAGACCGGACATCGAACCGGAAGTCTTACTGATCACCGATTTGAACCACCGGTCGAATCGGTGTGACGTTATAATTATGCAATAATTATATTTAATTATATATAATATTAATAATATTAAAAAAATACAAAAATATATCAAATAATATAAAAAATAAAAAGTAAAAAAATTTATTAAATCAGCGGTCGATCGGATTGGTTCGATCTATCAATTGACCGGTTTTAAAAATCGGTTCTCACTGGTTCAATTAAGAACTGATTTTTAAAAGTGAACTGGACCAAGTAACTGACCGATTATCGATTGATCGAACCGATCAAATCAACCAATCCGATCCAATTTTTAAAACAAAGTTGTCAGTTCGTGACTCAATTTTGGTTACTTATCTTTCTCTTTGAACAAATGAAATCACACGTTCCATAATTGCTGTTCTATTGTATCTGGTCTATATATTTTTGTGGGTCTCATATAAATATATGAACTAGATATAATAAAATAACACTGATACAGCAATTATAGAACAGGTGATCTGTTCCCTCTTTAAATGCCATCGTAAAAAAGGAACTTCTGAGTATTAAAAATTATATTGACTATCTTTGACTAATCATAGTCAATGGCAACCCACGTCGTAAGTTCCGGCGCATGGGGAAGTGCGGGTCCATGAGCCCATCCGCTTACCCAACATGCACTGCCGGTACATGTAATCCAACCCTGTGTGTATAGAATGCATCATTATATACAAACTATGCTCCTTTTCAATATTACATTTCACTTCATTGACCTTTTGACGACGAGCAATCATTTCCTAGACCTATAATAAGATCTCCAACTCGGTGGTGCTTTCTCGTTTCCATTGTTACATTCTAAAAGTTAGTCCAGAAAATGAAATGCAAAGAAACAAAACTGAACCTTATTAGTTTCTGTAAATGAGATTTTTGTTTCATGATCTGTTTTTAAGGTTCTTATATTGGTTTGATTGGCTAATTGCTTTCAACATCACAAGTTTGACGTTAATAGTATGTCTTGTTTCATCAATTGCAACAGCATCTGATTCAACAAACTAAATAGCATGTTTTGTTTTTTTCAAATTTGGCTTAGTTTGATCATAATTTAGACCGTCAAAATTCGATCAAGTTCAGATTCGGATTGAATGTTTTGGCGCAAACATGGTGAGTCCAATCGAATTTCATGTTGAATCCAAAGTAAAAAAGTATTTTCATACCAAACTTGGGTTATAGGCACTCCATCATATATAACCTATTATTATCTCTAATCATAAGTTTTGATTATCATATCGGACCGAATCGATTTAAGAGATTATATAAACTTAAGAGAATCCTCTGTTACTCTTAAGAAGATTGGGACCTTAAAAAAATTATGATTGTGTTTGTATGTGATGGATGATAAGAGATATGATTAAAGGAAATATCAATTTATTATCAATAGCATATTATACAGAACTAGAATAAGATGTGTACCATTTTGTTGTCCTAAGCATATTATCGATTGGTGTGGAATCATGCTCGGGCGCCTGTCGAAAGGTCCCATGTTGGGAAATTCTACCGAATTCACTTGTAGTCCTGGTTTCTTCACACGGGGAGCACAAAGCATGACATGGTGCCATGATCGTAAGAGGCTGACCCCATTCTTGGGAATGTCCAATGGCATCATGCATAAAGAATCGGTGATGATTGATGACGCATCCTCTTCCGAGCCGATTTTGACGAGCAGGCACACTTGGGTAGCTCAAGCATGGGATGGACAGTTGTGGCCCAAGAGCGGGCGCTAGTGCTCTCGAATGCGGTAAGCTTAGCAGGCGCCCACCCTAAACAAATAAACGGCATTATACATGTTAATTTTAGTACCACAAAATAGATTTTGAATACCATTTTATACGATGGTCGGTATTATACCGGATCAAAATTGGTACGAAATAAAAGGTCAGTTGTATCGAATTTAAATATCAGTCAGTACCGGTCCGTTTTAAAAATTTTAAAAAATATGGAGATTTTTTTGTAAAATTTTCAAAAAATTTTAAAATCTCTCTCTCCCCCTTCTACCTCTCCTTCCCTTTTTTTTCAAAGTTTTTTAATTAATTATTTTATCTACTTCAATTTTTATAATTGTTATGATTTTTAAATTTTTTTAAATAATAATAAATATTTTTATTACTAATAATTATTATAAATTAAATAAAACTTAAAAAATAAATTATTTTTATTTAAATTTA
>JAOSBM010000205.1:32009485-32036035 GCA_027568955.1 Erythroxylum tenue | reverse complement strand
ATATATTTTTAATTATTAAATCAAAATTTATATATTTTAAAAATATATTTTAAATTTAATTATATTTATTAATAATTTATAAATTAATTTTATAAATTAAATTAAAATTGTGATTATTATTTATTATTATGATTTTTTGAGAAATGATTAAAAATATACAGTACAACTGTACAATATAATAATGAACTATTTTGTAATTTTTAAAAAAATTTGGGGACTATTTCATAGATTTTAAAAAAATTATCCGAAACGGTACTCAGTATTAACCAATACTGGTATAGTACCGTACTAGAACTCAATCTGATACCAAGTTCTGTACGGTATTCTTAACATTGTAACAAAATGTTATATATAATATTATTTTCTGAAATTGTTAATAAACACTGTGAAGGAAAATGAGGTGTCTTCATCATATTGATTGAAGTTACTGCATATAATATAGGGAGGATTAGTTTTCTTTTTGTTTAATTTTTGATTTAACAATCTATTACCTCATTATGTGTTTTTTTTAAGAGTTGGAGAGCTTATAGAGGAAGCTTGAAAATTTATGTTGAGTTGGGAACAATAATGAAAAATTCAATCTAGTTTAATCGTGTTAACTTTAAACCGTTTAGCTTTCTAATTCGATTTTTAATTTTTCAATCTAATTTACTTTAATAACTTTTATTGTTAAAAACTGATTAATTGGTTAATTATTCGATAAATTTTTATAAACTAATAAATTTTTATAAACTAAAATAAATCGATTACTTTTGTTTAATAACCTTTTTTAATTAAAATTTAATTTTTTCGATAGATAAGCAGGATCTCTTTCAATTATATTTCAAATTCTTTAATTTTATTCAAACTTTAGTTGGTTTTGATGACAGTTTAATACTAGTTAAATCTTTTAAATCTTAAATCTCTTATCTGATTAACTGAATTTCTAGTTCGATTTCATTAGTTTTGAAGGCAATTTAGCAAGAGAATTATTAGATACAGAAAGTTATTCATGGAGTTTTTGATTTTTTGAGATTTATTGAAAATATTATTTTAGTAAGTGTTAACCTTAAATTAAAGGTAAAAATCATCATTAAATTGTTTACCATCATTGTATGTTGATTAGTTAGCGATATGCAGGAGGAATGATCTAAAAGCTTTCACTAAAAAGTGATAATTAAAGGGTTGACCCTAGCGAGAAATTTGGGGTATCGACGAATCGAACTTGAAGTGAATTTTACAGCGGTGATTTATCTCTTATCTTTCTCGGATTACCGAGCCAGATCTCTCAACTCTATAGTTCGAGGCATTAATCAATTGTTCAATAGGAACTGAACTGTTGTTCATTGATACATCTATCAAGAGAGCAACAGATGTGCCGACTGACTTGCTAATTATGCGGGTCATTTTAATGTCGGAGTCACTTATTTTGACACAACACTTATCTGGTGCCACATGATCCTTTTAGAAAATTTTCAGGAACCTGTTTTTCCCGACTTGTCGTGTAATTTTGGTTAGGTCGGCCACACTAGGCCCAGTCCCAGGCCCAGGCATCGGCGGCCCATTCGTAGGTGGTAACCTCCTATGCATATGTAAAGACCTAAACCTAACAGTGATTCCAGATATATAAGGTGCTACCTCATCATGGAATGGTACGACATTAGAACCCTATTCTTCTCTGTTCACGAAGCCATCAAAATTCTTACCAAAAAGACTAACTTGAGCGTCGGAGGGGCTTGTCGGTATTCAACCCCCGACGTGCCTTTATTGTTTTGCAGGTATCTTCCAGCTGAAAACACTCGGGACTCATGGATCCAAACAACAACGTCCAGCCCTATCAGAATCAGACAGAACCAGTTGGTGCCCACCGTGGGGCCGGGCGTCAGGGCACCACGTCCAGAAGCACTCAGATAAGCCAGGTGGCAGCAGCCAATCCTGATGTAGCCGCCGTCACGGCACTTGCGCTGCAACGCATGAGTTTGCAATTTCCATCGACGCATCATGGTCTCCAGATCCGTCCTCCGCACATCATCCAAAACCCTAGCACAAACGAGCTACCCCCTCAAAACCCTGATCACCAAACACAACGTTCACATCCGGAGGATCAACCACAACAATCCCACAACCGAGATCAAGAGGCGCAGAGTGTAGCCTCGGAGGACAATGCTGGAAACAATTCACACCTTCACATCCAACATCCCCTGAACATAAACCCTCACACACCACAACAGGTCTCCCTCACTCAAAGAAAAATAGAAGAAGCAGCCGATCTGCTGATCCGCTAAATCTTACGGTCTCATCCAGAGCAACAACAAACCCCCGTTCAACAGATAGGGATGACCGATCGCCATTCTGTCGAATCCCTTTAGAAAATCGTGGACGATCGAATCAATATCGCCATGAATTCTCATCCGAATCAGCCATCAACACAATACCGCTCTCCGTTTATTTCGGAGATCTTGGATATCCTTCCAGCGGTCGGTGCTAAAATACCAACACCTAAAAAATACACAGGCAAGATCGATCCCCTCGACTATCTTCAGCACTTCCAGTCGATGATGAACCTGCATTGCATCCCCGATGCCATCCAATATAAGGCCTTCTGTACAGCCTTTCAAGAAGGAGCTCGGAGATGGTTCAACAGGTTACTCCCAAGTTGCATCGCTTGTTTTGAGGATTTCAAGCTGCTATTCCTCAACCAGTTTGCTACAAGTAAACGGCCACAGAAGACCGGGTTGGAAGTGATGCAATTGACCCAAGGAAGGAATGAAAGTTTGCGAAAGTTCATCACTCGGTTCAACAATGAAGCTGTTGAAGTACCTGACCTCACCTGCTCGTCCATGCTGGCTGCCCTTATGAGCAACATGAGGGATGAAGAGTTCAAGAAATCATTGGCTCTCGATCATCCCAAATCTATCCAAGAGATAAGAACTCGGGCGGATAAGTATATCCAGTTAGTGGAGGTGTTGAAAAACACAAAACGCAGAGCAGATGACCGCAGGTCGAGTGACAGAACCAATGATTCACGCAAGCGACAGAAAGATCAGTCTAGCTGGAGGAAGCCGATCGATCGAAAGGACCAACGACGAGAATCCTTCACTCCGCTCAACAGGCAGTATGCGGAAGTACTGGAGGTCATAAGAGCAGAAGGGGAATCCCTCCGAGAACCCAACAAATTGAAAACTCCCCTAAAAAAATAGGATTCTTCTTTATATTGTCGTTTTCACAGAGATGTCGGTCATGACACGGAGGATTGCTGGGATTTAAAAAAAGAAATTGAAGTCCTCATCCAAAGGGGAAGGCTGGGCAGAATTTTGAAGTATGGAAAAAATGCCAATCGAGATAATGAGGGTAGGAGTGGTCGGTCTAACAACTGGCGAAAGCCTTGGAGGCAAAATAACACGAATGAGGAAAGGAGACAGAACAAAAATACGGACGACCGACGCGACACGAGAGGACAGTCCAGGGCAAGAGGTGATAGAAACACCGGACAACAGGATGACCGATCGGTTAGGGTCATCAATATGATTTTCGGGGGTAGCGCGGCAGGAGGGTCCACTGTCAGAGGAAGAAAAAGGTATGCCAGGCAGGACTTATCCGTGAAGAAAAAGAAGCAGAACGGTGAGGTGATCTCGTTCGACGAATCTGATCTGGATGGTGTTAGCTGTCCTCATGATGATGCGCTAGTGGTCAACTTGAGCATGGATGACAACGAGGTTAAACGGGTGATGATTGATACAGGTAATTCGGTCGACCTACTATATTACGATGCATTTAAGCAGATGGAGATACAGAAAGAACGACTACTGTCAATAGAGGGACCCATCAAAGGAGTAACAGAAGCATCAATCTACCCATTTGCCTGAGTTTTCTTGAAAGTAAAATTCGGACAAAATCCGTGTCAAGTAGAGAAGAACATTGAATTCCTGGTGGTGAAGTTTGGAGGAGCATATAATGCAATAATTGGAAGAGCCACCCAAAACGCCCTCAGAGCGGTCGTCTTAACCTACTATCAAGCGATAAAATTCCCAACACCTCACGTAATTGGTATCATCAAGGGTCAGCAAAGGATCGCTAGAGAATGCTACTTGGCAGAAACAAGGACCCTCGATGGGACGGTAGTCTTGACAAGTTCTCTAGACGTAAGAGCAAATGAAGAAACTGAGAGGATAAACCCTGTAGAAGAGACACAGTAGGTCATTTTGGATGATAAGGACCGATCTAAATTCACAAATTTGGGCTCCGAACTTGAAAAAGGGCTAGCCAAAGAGATCACAGATTGCTTGGTAGAGAACAGATCGGTCTTTGCCTAGGTGCTAAGCGACATGCCTGGAATATCTCGAGCGGTAACTTCTCACTCTCTCGGTATTCAAAAAGACTGTAAACCAGTCAGACAGAAGAAGCGGTGGCAAAGCAAAGAGAGGCAGGAGGTGATTGAGAAAGAGATAGGAAAACTGCTTGATGCTGGTTTCATTCGGGAAGTCAAATACCCTGAATGGTTGGCGAATGTGGTACTCGTGAAGAAGAAAAACGGAAAGTGGAGGATGTGCATTGACTTCACTGACTTAAACAAAGCATGCCCAAAGGACAGCTTCCCCCTGCTCAAAATCGATCAGCTGGTAGACTCTACATCAGGGCATGAGCTTCTCAGCTTCTTGGACGCTTTCTCAAGTTATCATCAGATTCAAATGAGTCTCGAAGATGAGGAGAAGACAACTTTTATAACCAACCAGGGTACGTATTGCTACCAAGTAATGTCGTTCGGTTTAAAGAATGCAGGGGCCATTTATCAGCGGCTCGTCATGGAAGTTTTTAAGAAACAGATCGGTTGAACTGTCGAGGCTTACGTGGATGATATGGTTGTCAAAAGCAAGACAACCGCTGAACATGTGGACAATCTCAGAGACGTCTTCCTGACCCTCAACAAATTTCCAATGAAGCTGAATCTTAAAAAATGCGTATTTGGTGTGGCGTCTGGAAAATTCCTGGGATTCATGATTACCCAGCGGGGGATTGAAGCAAACCCAAAAAAGATTGAAGCCATTGTCCAGATGCCTTCACCCCGGTGTTTAAAAGATGTTCAAATCTTGGCAGGACGGATAGTTTCTCTGAGTAGATTCGTTTCTAGGATGGGGGACAAGTGCCTCCCATTCTTCAAAATTCTAAGGAAGGCGGATGTGACTGGTTCTAATGGTCGGACGAATGCGAGAGAGCATTTTAGCACTTGAAGCAGTATCTGACTAGTCCACCAGTCTTGCAGAGCCCCGTTGAGGGGGAAAATCTGATTATCTATCTGGCCGTCACAGAGGGGGTGATCAGCGCGGTTTTCGTTCGATCGGACAAAAATGAACAATTCCTGATCAACTATGTTAGCAAGGTACTGAACGGACCGGAAGCGCGGTATGCACCCATTGAGAAGCTGGCCTTGTCATTGATAACCGCAGCGCAAAAACTTAGGCCCTACTTCCAGAGTTACACCATCGAGGTATGGACCGACCAACTCCTCAGGTAGTGCCTTCAAAAGTCCGAAACCTCGGGGCGACTAGTAAAATGGGCGGTAGAGATGGGAGAGTTTGATATACACTACAAACTACGGACAACGATCAAGGCCCAAGTATTGGCGGATTTCGTTGCAGAAATGAGTCAACCTGCCTTGCAGGGCGATCGACACCCTACATGGAGTTTATTTGTGGATGGGTCGTCCAACGCTGACGGATGCGGAGCAAGAGTGGTCTTGATCAGCCCACACTAGGAAGAAAAGGTGGAGTACGCTCTCCGATTAGAATTTAAGGCATCCAATAATGAGGCAGAATACAAAGTGTTGATAGCCGATCTTCAGTTGGCAAGAGAGATGGAGGTGAAACATCTAAAGGTATACAGCGATAGCCAAATAGTGGTCGGTCAAGTTATTGGGCAGTATGAGGCCAAAGGGAACAGCATGATCAAGTATTTGGAATTGGTAAAGCAAGAATTGAGTAATTTTTAAGAATACTCGAACAGTAGGATAGAAAGGATGCAAAATGCTCAGGCAGATGCGCTTTCTAAGATGTCTTCTGATCAAAATGTAAAGAATAACATTTTGGTCGAGCGGCTAGACCGGCCTAGCATTCAGAAAGCCAGCGAAGTCCTTGAAACAGAGGCCAAACGATCAGGTTGGATGGAACCGATCAGACAGTACCTCCTTGAGGGAATACAGCAGGAAGAAGCCTTGGAGGCCAAGAAACTAAGGGTAAAAGCGGCCGAATATGTGATTGTTAACGACACCCTGTATAAACGATCTTATGACTGGCCGTTATTACGTTGCTTGAGCGAAAAAGAGGCAGAACGAGCAATGGCGGAAGTCCATGAAGAAATGTGCAGAAATCACTTAGGAGGTAGAATGTTGGCTTATAGGTTGATCAGACAGGGGTACTATTGGCCGACAATGAAGAAAGATTGTCAAGAGAAAGTTAACCGATGTGAGGCTTGCTAGAGGAACAGCAACTTGTCACACCAACTGACCGAGCGGTTGAAAATATTGAGCCATCCCATACCTTTTGCTCAGTGGGGAATGGACATACTAGGTCCTTTTCCTCTCGGTCCTGGACAGAAGAAGTTCTTGATAGTCGTAGTTGAATACTTCACTAAATGGGTAGAAGCGGAAGTGGTAGCCACCATTACCGAGCAAAAGATTGAAAACTTTGTAAACAGGAACATACTGAGTCATTTTGGGATGCCTATGGTCTTAGTTACAGACAACGGTCGGCAGTTTGACAATGACAAGTTCAGAGATTTCTGTCACTGACTAAAAATAAGGCTCCAGTTGACTTCTGTAGCTCATCCTCAAAGCAACAGTCTTGCGAAAAATACCAATAAGAAGATAATGACCGCCCTCAAGAAGCGCTTAGATGGGCGTAAGACCTGGGTAGATGAATTAGATGAAGTGTTGTGGGCATACAGAACTACCCCAAATGAAGCCACAGGAGAGACACTGTTCAGAATGACCTTTGAGGCAGAGGCCCTGGTCCCAGTAGAAGTGGTACTACACAACCAGAGAGTTTCGAGCTACGAAGAAGAACGAAATAACGACGCTCGCAGGACAGAACTTGTGCTTCTCAGCGAAGACAGGGATAGGGTAGCCACTCGCTCAGAAGCCATTAGACAAAAAACAACAAGGTTTTACAACAAGAGAGTAAAGCCCAGCGACATAAAGATCGGTGGATATGTCTTAAGAAAGGCTGAGGCGGCTGGGAAACATCCTGGGAAGCTCGGTCAGGCATGGGGAGGACCCTATCAAGTGGTCAAACAAGCCGGATATGGCTCTTACATCCTGCGCGACACTAATGGCAAGATTCTACCGAGGCCCTGAAATTCTCAAAACCTAAAGACTTTTTATCAATAGATAAGCTTTGCTTTATTTATTTCTTTATCTTGTACTTTATTGCTACTTACGCATTTGTAGTGGGTACCTTTTTCCTGGCCTTGCCAGTCAGGTTTTTTAACGGCCCATGCCCCTATCATCATCAATAAAGGGTTTCAAGTTTCTCGGCAAAAAGTCTCGTCAAGAGGAGATAACACGAAAAAATACTGACTGATTGTCATCGACATCGCTCGACCAGGTTGCCAAGACGGGATCTTGGAACCAGGCGATACCAAGAGACAAAATCTTTGATTGCTCAGCCTCATCATCGCTCGGCTAGGTTGCCAAGACTGGATCTTGGATCCAGGCGATACCAAGAGACAAAATCTTGGATCACTCGGCCAGGTTGCCAAGACAGGATCTTGGAACCAGGCGATACCAAGAGAAAAAATCTTGGATCGCTCGGCCTCATCATCGCTCGGCTAGGTTGCCAAGACTGGATCTTGGAACCAGGCGATACTAAGAGACAAAATCTTGGATCGCTTGGCCAGGTTGCCAAGACTGGATCTTGGAACCAGGCGATGCCAAGAGACAAAATCTTGGATCGCTCGGCCTCATCATCGCTCGGCTAGGTTGCCAAGAATGGATCTTGGAACCAGGCGATCCCAAGAAAACAATCTTGGATCGCTCGGTCTCAACATCGTCTCAGGATCGTTTAGCTACGATCCTCCCGAGCTCCAACATCGAGCAACACGAATCGATTTAAATAAGTTACATTACGAGGGTCGCAAGGACAAACATAAAGGCAGTTTTATTTCTTTAAGTATTCTCTGGTCACAAGCCCGACCAGATGGGCTCAAAGAGATCTATTACAATCATCAGCAGCTGGACCGGAGGAAGGAGTGGCTTCCGAGGTCGGCAAGGCAGTGGAGACAGGATCGGGGTATGTAGGGAGAACCGGGGAGACACTTCCATGAGCTTGCTCCTCCTCATCGAAACTGAGGTCTAGCATCTCGTCAAGTAATGCCTCTCGCTCTCTCTCGGCTATCTCCCTCACCTCCTCGAGCGAAATCAGTGACATGTTTAAAAGGTCAATCTTACAGGAGCTAAAAGTTCATGATGAGATAATTCGACTATCCAAATCAAATCATTTACCTCAGAACCATCAGTTTCAAGTAAAGAAAATTAAAACATAGATCTTCTTGAAGTCATCAGCCATCCCATCTTCCAGCTCTGCCTTTTGTGGGACATATTCAATCACCACTTGCTCTCCAACCTACAAGTTCATGTAATAACACAAAATAACGGAGTTGAGACCCATTCTCCAGAATCAACACTGAACAACCACACAATCAGTAAACACAAGTTTTCCATACAACTTAATCAACGATACAACAATGAAGAATGACTTCACATTCTGAAACTACCTATGAAGAAACCTAGGATTTTTACAACGTGAATGAGTTAATCAGAAATGATGACTACAGAAATGATGAAGATGTTGTGATGATCTAGCCATTTCTTCATTAATTGACTCTAATGAAGTTCAGTTAACTTGATCTTTTGTATGAAACTCATAAGAGGCAATCATTATGAAAATGTCAAGAAAACATCCCTAAAATAAAGGAGTCAACAAAATGATTTTTCAGTAGAAATAAATAGAGATCAATCCACTTTAGAACATTGTATACAATAGCAAGTGAAAATGAGGATTAAATAATCATAATGTGAAACGAAAAGGATTAAATACTAATAATCATTAAAGATACTGGCATATAAAACACCTGCAATGTCTTTAAAGTCTTGATAAGCAAACATCTTGTGTAAAAAACAATTCCAATAAATAAAATATGTTGATATACCAACGATAGTATCCCATTCAAATATTTTAGAAATAAGAGAATTATGACCTCAAATATATTATTCTTCTAACTTTCTTTATGCATGATATGTGTGTGTAACACCTCAATTTTTAAATTGCCCATAGATATACTTTGTCCAATATAATTTTACTTCCTCATTAATTAGAAGTTTAGTTTTAACTTAAAACTTTTCTATAAAAGTTAATGTCAAGACAAATTAAACATAGTTAATTTTATTGACAAATTAAGGAAGACAATAGTTAGGTGGTTCGTACTTACATCATTATCAGAATAATCGTCTACAGATACAGAACTTTTTTACACGAATAATTCAAACAAAACAAAACATGTAATGCAATTATTAAACATAATTGAAATTAAGACACAAACTTTCTTCAATTTACCATGAGTATATTAGTCATGCGTATTGAAGGTGGGAAGTCAACACGTTTATTTTGTTGACTTTTTTCAACATCATTGACCTAACATGATAAATGATTCAAAGTTTAATAACACATTACAGACATATAATATTTCAAACAATAGATTAGAACCCTGTTTAACACAAAATACCTGCAGAGTTGTTGCATAATGATGATGACTGTACAACATTGTTGACTTATCCATATGAACACCTATTGGCTGCAATTCGGAATTGTCATAACCAATTGGAAAATAAAACTTTTCTATAAATTGATTTAAATGATTATACCCATAAGACAATATCAAAAATAGAACCTGGGATTGTTCTATGCAATCTTTATGATTGGAAACCATACTTGTCAAATCTTTACAATTTGAAACTGTCTGCATTAGGTATTTCTCATAAGTAATACAAGCAAATTTGGTTGAAAAGAAATAGCATAACACTTGCAGACATTATTAATTACCCAATACCAACCTGATGTTGATGTAATATGGGAGCTTGGCTGCTAGACATAATCAGAGTTTGCTGTGAATTATCTTCAGATTCCTGAATAAAGTCGGTTAGGCTAAATTAACCGTCAATAAGCAGTATAAAAATTATATACATCATTTCAAACCAATATTCTCAAAAGTTGAACCTGAGTATTGGAAAGGGGGGTTATTGTCGAGTCGGCCACATTTGTTGAAGTCCTGCATTTCTTCGCATTCTTCCTCTTCTTTGTACTTTTCTCTAGTCCACCCCTCAATCTCTTACTTGATGTAGGCTTTGTCTTTATTTTCACGCCTCTGATGTGCTTCCTTTCGGCAAAATTAATGTCAACTTCATTTAGAACATTCATTTCAGTATTTGAGCATGAGCGTTTGCTTAACTCATCATCTTGTCCTATTTGGTTCTCTTCATCAACTATTTCTTCACCTTCTAATTTCTCATCAACCATGTTCAACATGTTCAAAAGATGATCTTTCACAATTTTGTAGGTATCTCTTTTGTTTGTTGCTCTTGTCACCAATCACATGCTTAATGTACACAATTCTTTATACCTTATAGTTGACAACAGTTTAGGATCCATATCAGTATCATTGACAATTGACTCCTGGCTAGCATTCGTCCAGTATTTTGCTGTCCATCTTTTCAAAATATACTTGCTTGGGATTGTCCAAATATTTTTGAAGTTATAAACTTTCAACATATGAGCCTATAAAATGCTAGCAAACTCAAACTTTCCACAACTACAATGAACTTCATCATTAGAAGAATTATAACTTGCCAATTGAGAGTAGCTCTTCCCAGCAACACTAATCTTATATTTCTCAAACGTTCCATCCTCACTGCAAAGACTAAAACTATAATCATGACAATTATTCCATTCGTCTTGGAACCATTTAAATACTTCTGGCGTGTACACAGTAGCTGCATGCTTTAAAATTTTAACCGATGCTGACAATGTTGGACTGCTCACATTACTTCTAAAATCAGCTTTTAACTCCTCAAATCGACGATCATCAATAATCCTCTGGAAGTGATTAAAGAATTGTAATAAGTTATGCTAATAACTTATGTACCTTTTTATCAAATTATTCATGCTATCACTTCATTGCGTGGTCATCATGTCTGCATAAAATATTTTGCGCCCATAAACCAAAGCCTATTTTTCCTTAATATGATACATACGTTTCAACCATTCATTATCTTCAAGTTCATATTTTTCCAACATCCTATTCCATGCAATGCAAAAATCTTCTTCTTCTTCATAGTCATATATGCATGAGCTGAAATCCCTTAAAAATTCTTTATACTTAGAAAATACACCACTCAAATGGATGGCAGCATTTTGATAAATGTCCCAAATACATAGTCGATGATGAGTGTTTGGCCATCTTGACGCTAATGCCTTTGTAATTGCCGCATCTTGATCAGTAAGAATAGTTGTAGTCTTTTTCTCAGACATAGCTCTCTCAAATGTCTCAAACAACCACTCAAATGTAAGAGCAGTTTCATCGTAGAGGAGTGTAACACCAAAAACTGTTGTTTGCTTATGATGGTTGGCACCGACAAACAAAGCAAGTGAACGACCCTAACCATTCTTCTTGTAAGTAGTATCGAAGCACAGTACATCACCAAAGTCTACGTAGTTGTTCCTCATTTTTGCATCAAACCAAAATATGTTAGTGATCAAATCATCTTCGTCCACTTGAATGGCATAAAAGAAATTTGGATCTTCCACCTGCATCTTATACAAATATTCTAACACCTCATGTGTATCTCCCTTTTTTATGTCTCTTGTTCGTTTATACCTTAAATAATTCCTGTAATCATCTGGAATAAAGCCAACATTTTCTCTACCACCTGCTTGTCTCACCATAAGATCATGGGATGCTTTTGGTCGAATTCCCACAGCATTAGCCATTTTAATTTGCATTGCCGCAATTGAAGATATCTACCTATGACTTCTATGCAAATGTGTTTTGTTTAGAGATGAAAGGTAGTGATTGTGCTCCTCCATAAATTGAATGACTTGAAATTTTCCAGTTTGCAAACTATTCACTTTCATCCTTGCTTCACAACCAAATCTTGTTTCTGCCCGTAGAGCTCTTATAAACAAATCTTTTTTATCGGCCATCCGTTTACCCTCAGCACTACAACAAAAAAGCCTACAAATCAACTTGCCACTTTTATCTTTGTGACTTTTTCTTCTTCTAATTCCAAATCCCACATGCTTCCCATAAGTTAAATAAAATTGATAAGCTTCTTCTTCTATCGCGAACTGCAAGCCAATTTTCGGTACTAACTCTCTTCCAACCAAATCTCTTGCGTTCATATTACAACTCTCGTTCCCAAAGCCAATATCATTGTTACGTTGCTCATTATCACATTCATAATTTAAACGACGACATGGAGTTCATGTACCTTCCATTTTCACACCTGTGAAATTAAAAAACGAGGATCATTATTTTTGCTTATATAATTTTTAACACAAGCAATAACGACTATTGAAAAAACCATAGTAAGTTTTATTTTTTTATCCATCCATGTGTTATGTCATTCATGTAACAGAAAAAGCAATAAGAGATTTGCTGCTAAGTTGTTTCCATTTTACAAATAAAAGATTTGCTGCTAACTCCTTGTACATTTTCATGATAAAAAAACCTCTTATAACACACACACAATTGTTACTTTAAATCTGGAATTTCAGCAAGCTAGAACTATACATTCACCAAACTTTTTCCAGCAATATATATTCGTACATTTACCCAATTCTCATTCATAATTACCCTATATTCTTCAATGCTCATTCATCCATACCTTATACACATTACTAGTGTCTTTAAGATCATGTTTGCATTAAAAGAACACATTTATTCCTTTAACAACTCATAATTTCTAGCTTTGAATACAACCACATCAAAATAGTCCATTCTTTAGGTTATGACATCAATTAACTACATAAATTTATCAAGCTCGTAACCAATTAATCAAGAAACAATCTAGGCTCATTCTTAAACTTATTCAAGTCCAAATATACCAATTTAGAGTGAATATTCCCAGCAGGTTTGACATGTATACAAGGCTGAAATTAAAATTCCAGAATTTGGCATCAACATCACTAATGTGTGTAATTTTACTACCTTCAATACTTCACGAATTTTACAAGCTTAGAGACATTATTAACACCTAATTTTTTTTAGATTTCATGTCCTTTAAAGTGACTTCATTTCAAGTTAATATAACTTCCATATTGGTTACCCTAAGGCTTACAAAATTATGCTCACTTATGTCATTAATAATCACTTTTTACACACATCTATAGCTCTAATTTTTCAGATTTGAAAACACCTTAATAACACCTATCTTTAGCATGAATTCCTTATCAATTATACTTCAAATCTCAACTTAAATCATCCATACAATAACCCATAAATTATTATTTTCGTATATGCAAAATAAAACAGAAAAGTACCCATTCATTCTCCATTTTCCAGCACGTCTTTAACACCAACACCACATTCAATCCATCCTTAATTAGCCATAATAAAATTAAGCTAACATATACCATAATATGTCAGTATTTCACTTACTTAATTAGCTTAATGCCACCTCAAATGTCAAGCTTGCTTAGCCTCACTTGCAAGAATAATTCATGTGTGTATGCTAATATTATGCATTTAAAAGAAATCATAGAATTATCGCTTAAATCCATCAAATTAATTCTATAATGATATAACTCATGTGACTCAGTATTCTAGCACTCTAATCCTCAGTAATTTTGGAAACTGACTATTATAGATTAAATCAGCCGAATTAATTAGATTTTTCAATAATTGGTATTTAGGGATTCTGGCTAACATTTATATTGGTAAATGTATTTTTACAAATTGATATAACAAGATGTAACTGGTTATTAAAAATTATATTATCAATTCAATTAACAAATATCTCTTGGTCATCATAATGGAAATACAGTTAATAAACGAAGCACTATATAGAGTTAATTCAAACAATTAGAACTAAATATGCAACATTGTTATTCCAGAAAAAGTTGTATTCATGTACAAAGTTGACTTTATTGTGTTTTGACAAGTAATTGTAACTACCATTACTTACGTTTAATACTTCATCCTCCTAGAATTACATCATGCTTCATTATTTTGGAACATTAGAAATAACATTTATTGGATCACGCAATAACCAGAGACGAGTTCAAGATCCCACTTGTTGGCATCACAGAGACACAGCTGCTGTCTGCATTTGATCCTCCTTTCTCATAAATATTTGCTGTAGATTAGGTTTTGACTCATCACCCGCAATCAGAAATGCGTACTGATGTTTCCAAAAGACAACTACTTACAGACATTATTAATTTAATACAGTAGGTTTGTGTCGTCTGCCATTGTTAAGGAAGCTGAGGTGATTGGTTACCAAGTCATGACCTCAATGAACCATAACTCGACTAACTGTTCCCCACATATATATCTTTAAGTCAGCAGCCAAAAGAAGAAAACTAATTAATGGTATCCCGGGGTGAGCTTTAACGTTTCTTCTGTGACAGGTAGGAATGCTTTGAGGGACGGGACAGAGTATGCAAGTTGGATTCAGAATGGAGATTAACGACATAAAATGGAAGCACTTTGAACATCATGCATTGAAGAAGCTAAATACAACTGTAATACTCACAATTACTCCTTTTGTGTTATAATTCCTGTTCTAGACTAAGTATGCTAGTTTGCTCAGTTAGAAGATAAACACTACTACTCCATTTAAGTT
Source organism: Erythroxylum tenue (assembly GCA_027568955.1). Classification (NCBI taxonomy): domain Eukaryota; kingdom Viridiplantae; phylum Streptophyta; class Magnoliopsida; order Malpighiales; family Erythroxylaceae; genus Erythroxylum; species Erythroxylum tenue. Next base: position 32,021,166 of record JAOSBM010000205.1, on the reverse strand, counting down.
GTTAAAAAGTTTTGACAGGTGACAGGTCCAAAAAACCTACTCCATATGCATTCCGTTCATTCTAAGAGACTGAGTGCCTCCTATTTCTGGAAGGCGTAGATTTAACTTCTTCCGGGTTTGCAGAAGCAAGACTTTCTGATGAATCCGACCCACTATTCTCACCCTTGTCTCCTTTGCGTGACCACATCTTTGTCAGGACCTTCGACTTAAGCAACCCTCTCATTTTGCTACTGATAGCCTTATCTAAGCTATTTCTACCATCTGAACCGTTTTTCTCTGCATTTCCCAACCTCAAGGAGGCTATTTCCTTCTTTAAGGCCTTCAGCTCCTCAACTGTGGCCACAGCATCCCAATCTTCCTCTGGGTTTGGAGTAGCTGATCTTGAGCTCCTCATGGACACGTTATTTAGATACCGGCTGCCTTTTGAAATGTCAGGAGTGCTGCTGCTGGATAAGGCAGACACCCTGACCTGCTCAAAAAAGAGTACCTGCACCACCACTCGCAATGGGAGCCTATCATTCTGCACTGCATGCATGCACGCATCAACTGACAGCTTCTTGCAGTCCATTAACTTGCATATTCTCTTCCTCTCACTCTTGCTTATACCTGGATGCTCCTACATCATGGTAAGTGGAACCATACATGTAAGCAACTGCTAAGAAAACCACAAGGAATGGATCTAAGTGGTAATGCTTTGATCCATGCAAAATGATAATTAATTATCTTTCCTTCAACACATAGCATGTATACTAGAAATTTCTAGCATGTTGATTGGAAAAAAAAGAGCAAACAATTTATTCGTTGTAAAATCAGAGAAATTGACACATTCTTACCTTAAGATACGTGTCAATTGCTCGGTAGATTGCATCATGACCAGGGCGGGGAATTTCATCCACCATTTCAGCCAGCTCCACAAACTTCACAAAGGGTAGATTAGAGTCCTTTGAAATCTCAGCAAGGTAACCGTCAATGAGTTTTGCCACCATGAGCTTCGAAGCATCTGACAGAATTCCTGGTTTTCTTGTTTCCTGAATTTCATGGCCTTCTTCTGATGAATAAATCTCAGGTTTTTGATCTCGCATCAGAAACTCTTCTACTATTTTCTTTACTGAGTCAACATCATACATTACATTTTCCTCATCATCAGCCTGAATCAGCAGGTCATACACAGAAGCCTCTTCCAATTGCTGGCCTATTCTCCTTACTAACTGTCCCTTTGTAGCATCTCCTGATTTAACATATGTTGCTGCTTTTAATATCTTCAGCAGAAAGCTACAAGAAACAGTACCTCTCTCACAAGGTAATAGCCCCACAATTGTATCAACAATTGGTTGGTACTTCACTGCCTCTCCAGACTGAATCAGGCTCTTGCTAAGACCAGGCAACCTTCTATAAGCATACGCTTTCAAAGCTTCTCCAATCACCTCATGAGAGAGTATCCTTTTGGTTTTAATTGCCGCAATAACCTGCTTATATAATTCAATTTCAAGCTCACATAAATCCTCTACCCACCAGTCCTTGGGCACTGACCGGTTTCTTATGCCATTTAGTGGATCATTACCATTTTCCTCTGGAAGGTTTTTGCGGTTGTAAGTGTAGGACCAGTCGACTTTGTGAACATCAACACAGGCCTTGATAGCTATGGCATCAACACAATTGCTCGTTACCTTCAGTTCCTCAGAGAAAGGCAACAATGACTTTGCTGTCTGTAGAACAATAATCGAGTCTTTCCAGCTGCGAAAGATGCTTGAGCTTAGAAAAACATCAATTTTGTAAATAAGGTTGCCCTTCTCAATCGTCTCATGCATTCCAAGGTACTCAGCAGCACATCGAGCCGCAACAACGTTGTAAGCATTGAGGGTGACAGTCATGCCATAGCAATATTTTGCACATACCTCAAAGGCAGCAGGACCACCAGGAATGTCAGAAATATCAATCTCATCACAGTTTTCCGCATTACTAGTAGCAACTGACTTTTGCAAGTGAACACTTTTTGACAAAAGAGGGAACTGCAACAAGAGGATCAAAATATGTTAATATTGCATGCATCCATTCCCATCTAAACATTGTTGCTTTATCTACATACATGCAACAAGAACATCTTATGTGCCTAGAGAGTGTCAACAGACCTGTGCATTAAGCCAACTAACCTGAAAAGACTGGCTAATTCCACCCTGATTAAACCAAAATGCTAGTATTTTATTCAGTTTTCAGGCATTTCTAACCAACTAGTCTGACTGATGTCATTCATTAAAATTTTCAACTAGCATTAGATATCACATGGAATGCATTTCATTAATGAAAGAGATACCAAAGACTGATCCACATTATTTAGGAGTTGCAGAACAAAGTAAACAGAGCTGTTGTTTTTATAAGATGACAAACTGCTGTCCTCTATCAAATTTTATGCTAATATTTAAAGCAATCCATAGGGAAGCAATTGAGGTAAGGCCACATCAGCTCTCTGCACCTATAATGCTTTTTTTTTTTTGGGGATCAATTTCTCTACCGGCCGTAAAAGGGTTCAGTGCCTTTGCAAATGGCATCCTTCTGGTGCTAAATGTCAAAAATAGTATGCCATTTTACTAATTTCTAAGGGCTCTAAGCACTTCAACTCAAACCAAAAACAGGAAAAAGTATGATTAAGCCTCTCTTGGTTTTACTAGATCTATAAACTCTGTTGATCGGCTTCATAAAACGTCTTCAAAAGGGAAAAAAAAACAAATTTGAAGTCAAATGTGATCCAATCCAGCCCACACTCACCTCTAGGTGTCAGCCAACCAAGTTGCTTTGGCTTTAAGCCTACAAATGGGTTGGAGGGATTTTATAAAGGGAACAACAGCACATTATGCATCCCATTGCCTGACTCCCCTCTAAGGCCAAAAGGGAAGCCATTGATGAATGGCATTCAATTTTAATCATATATTAAACCCCAAAGATTAGTTGATCATAAAAATAGAATCCTGTTCACCTTGTTAAGCATTTAATATATTGAAACATCATTGTACCTTGTGCAAGTAAAACTTCACATCCCCTACAATAACAACAATATCAGTTGCTAATTCGCTGGCCACATACCTGCTCAAGAAAGTTATAGTCATTCAGATATGGATATGACATAATTTACCAACTTGGATGTATTTAAGAGTACCCAAAATATAGCAGGAATATATACCAAGCCTTTAACAATTGTAAACACTCCGATCATTACATCCTTAGCATTCATTGCTTCAGTTCAAAATGAAGTGATGCCAATCACTACACTTAATTGGCATCACTTGACACTCGTAATCTGTTTTTCTCAATGTGTTGAAATAAGTTTCCAAAACCAGATACTTGGTATTGGAGTTTATCAATTAGAAGTAGCAAAATCAGGGCAAGCTTGCTTCTGAATGCAGAACAGATGCAAGAATATGTACATAATAGTGGAGGAAGTTTCAGGAATGAACATGAGGGACCAACAACAGTAACTTATGCTCGTAATTAGCACTCTTGGGTATTAAAAAGGCATTGAAATTTAAGCTATGAATAGAATCGTTAAGTGGTTCCAGTAGATCTTTTCACTTTGCTTGTATAGTGATAAGCAAAAAGAAAATGAAAGTGAAAATGAAGCCAAGTAAGATGTAGCCAGAGTGGCAACACTTGCCTAGTAATTCCCAAATAAGTACTAGTGAATAAATGATCAAGTAAAGTAATAGAACTGCTAACCTAGAAAAGAAAAGACTTTTCACTACTGCTAACGAAGACATTAGCTGCCTGTCAAATTCCTGATACAAGTTTAACTGGCAGCAGTTCAAGTAACCAACACACTAAATCGATCCCATATATCTCTGTAGCCAGAACAGGTCCTAAATAAATTAGAGGGAAACTATCAAGAAGAATGCAAGTATGCAATATCTCAATGACCAGAGAACCTATGAAGAAAAAAATTCACCAGTAACAATTATCTGCAAAGAAACTAACAAGCATCAAACATGAAAGTGATAGAAAAGATTCAAATACAACTTCAGCCAAGAAAAAAGAGATTCAAGGCCTACAAAGCTTTAGAATAACTCACCTAACGTGGTTTCCATCAGTCTGAAAAGAGTCTGGCTTTGATCCAAGTTTCATATACTTCATTTTAGCCAAAAATACAGCTTTTCCTGTGGTACCTTGAAACCAACCTTCTGACTACTTAGCTAACAGAACCTAAACCAAATACCTTACAGCTTAAGCTCGACAAGGCACATTCCCAATGAAGCATATACCCAACCCAAACTCAGAGAAAAAATTCCCAAAAGTGGAAAGTAATACCCCAGGGTGTGGGGACCAAATTTCTGAAGGCTAATAGAGTCTCTGAGGTCCAATGAAGTCAGTAAAGATCTAAAGTGACCGAATCTTGACAGCAATCGAGGCAAGTAGTGTGACCAAGAAAGAAAGAAAGGGAGAGAAAAGAGTGCATATGTGGGTAATGTGTATGTATTGTAAGGCTGAGTTTTAAAGGGATAATTGAGTAAGATAGGATTGCGTAATATTATTTTTAACAAAAGGATCTCTTCAAGAACAAGAAAGCCAAGGAAGTGGCTGTTGCCTAGATCGGCGGCAAAGCCCACACAGCCCGGGCACAATGAATCAGTCCAGGAGACACAGCCAACAGGCGCTCTGCACTAAACAATTCACTGATTACAGACACCCACCAAGCATAAATCTGATTCCACCTCACTTCTTCACCATTTCTTAATCTTTTTCCCCTCTCTGAATACTGTTTTTAGTCTGTGTTTCCTCTTTATTTAAAGACCATTATCAGTGAGACCTCTTGATGCGACTAACTAAAGTTCCAAGTTCCAAACTTGACATAAAAACAACATATGCCTATATCAAATACTTTTTACCGTTGAAGTTTGAAAAACCTGCAACAGAAAACAGCATCTTGGTATCAGTTGAAGAAACCACCAAAAACGGAGACAATAAGCATCTATCTTTAATTGTTTTTCCAAAAGGCAGAGTACGGGAATAAATGAGAGATAAGCTAAGTAAAGGTGTTAACAGGAATGAACAATCAAACATCAACTACCAACATCACAAATGGAACTGAAATCTGAGGAATCCACCAGAATATAGTCTTATTAAAAAAATCATAAGAACCCACATCATAATAGAACTAAACTAAAGCAACCATCTGACCAACTTGAAACCAAAGGACATGTCACAAAAACCACTCTCTGTGTAAAAACGGAACCCAAAACTCCAGTTGTATCCAAAGTAACAGAGCCGTGAACAATTCCACCTTACTACCCTTGCCAATGTAGATAAACAAGGAACATCAATTAAAAACAAGCCTTTAAGGAAGAAACTAAGAAAAGAGTAAAGCACATCAAAGAACAAGATGGAGATCCCAAATGTCATAGCGATAAGACTCGCCTAGCTAGAAGTTGCTTATTAACACTGAGAAGAAGCTAAGCACGAGCCTGGAGAGCCAAACCCATTAACCAAAGATCAAAAAAGCTAAAGAGACCGACCACCCAGAAGTGTCCCCAAGGAACAGAGCTCTTACCTAGCTAAGGAAACCTGAAGACACAATGGAAAATACACAAGCTCACAACTTTTATTAAGAAAAGTTAAGAAATGCTTTAGCACGCTCTGCTTGGACTGGTACATTGTATACTAGTAGTAACAAAACAGATTAAAGAAGGTTCTTTTATATTGTTTCTGTTTGTTTTTGCTACAACTTTTTTGAAGGAAAGTTGGGGATATTTGGTTCGATTTTTTGGGAGGGTATGGAGTTGCACTCATGACTCACCACCTTTGCTCAGTTATGGACTCAGGACTGACACAGGGCTTGTAGCAATCACCTTTAATAAATGAATCTCCTATCCTTTCGCTTTCTTTCCTAATTATGACACTTCTCTGCTTCTGAGAGCAACCCCATAAATGAAGTACTACCTTATTGTTAAGATAAAATCCAGCTTCTTTTATTAAAAAATTGCCAGTAACTAGGAACTGAGCTGTGACACATTCTTTGTGAAAATGGTCGCAAAAATGAATTCCAAGATGTGTGCTTGAAGACATCATCAACGTTTACCTCCTGTGTGCTTGTTAATTTATGGAGTTCAAATCATGTCGGATTTACTGATTTTTTCGAGCTCTTTCATTAATCTATAAACCACTTGGCATTGGTGTTGATTTAGGGAGAAACAACGTATCTGGCATTGCGAAAATCTCTCACTTCTGTATAATGCGAGCCTCGTAATGTTTGTTTATACACAATGTTTAATCGTTTAGCTCTTAACACCCTTAACTTAGATGTCCACAACCTCGAAGCTCGAAATGTGTAACTTTAAAGGTGATGAATGAGGATTGATAAAAAATGATAAGCTATAACTAAACTGATTATGGCTTGATTAATGAGTTGGCTAACATTTAGCTAAGTATCGTACTGAAATTGGGTTTTAAGCTAACTTCAAAAGTTGCCAGCTTTGAATCCCAGATGCCCAGAATCCTTCCATTCATACCCAAATCCTAAGATCACCATAAGAAACAGCATTATATATTATAAAATTACCAGGAACACTTTGATATCCCCCATTGACACATCCCAACAAAGGTGCTAAATTTCTGTGGCAATTATACATACCTCACCCTTCACTCCGATACCTTTGAAATAAGACTAACATGGTATATGAAGAAACTCTCGCACATGATGCTGACTGTACCACTTATAACACTACTGCTAGATACTGTGTCCTGGACAATATTTTATTGCTTAGCAAACACTTGATTCCTTATAATTCAAAGCACTCTACCAATTTGGCCTAAAAGTCTACGAGTAGTGAGTTTTTAGGCAACCAATAGTCAACCAATCGACCTAAGAAGAGTATATCTGACTTTAAGGACTTAGTTTATTGTGAAAAATAGGTCCTCTTATGTCAATCTTGATCCATCAACATGCTTTTACCTCGTTGTCTGATTGTTTATGGGAACTTTTCCCTCGTTTTTCAAGTTTGGTCAAGTTTGTGTGATCTACTTCTGAATAACTTAAACTTCAGCTAAATGAATTCATACCCACTAAAGGGTATCCCGCATTTTTAGGGGAATCGAGCACCATGTCATCTTAAAATCCTGCTGGTGGCTTAGCCTCCAGGCTCCATGTAAGGTTCATAACAATGCAAGAAGAAAGAACTCATTGGGGACAGTACGTATCAAACACCAGAAAATCAGATGGATTCTACAGCTACCTTAAGTTCAAGATCCTGTGATTAAAGATAGCAGATTTAATTAGCTAGCAACTAGTTGCTTTCTGCACTCCTACGGTCCTACCCTCTATTTTAAAGAGCAACCGCATTTACAACTCACATGTGTGTACTAATTAACAAGGGAAAGAGAGCCGAGTTAACTATTTTGATTGATTATATCTAACAGGAGGCACATGGCCCTAACTAGATTGCTTTTAGACAGAACTGCATTAATCAAATCAACGATACCCTAATGATGATCACCGTCACTCCCCATGTTTAACCTCATAACCAAAGGTCTAGATCACGTCCATTCTGTCATTTTGACGTTGCATGTGTCAATTTTGGGTCTGATGTACCTTCTAGGCCTGGACCACCACTATCTAGTTTCAGTATATCTCCCCAACACCCCATGTTTTGCGTCTAATCTACCATTAAAAAGCACATTAGATCAGGATTTGCATAATTAAAACATTCTAAAGTACAAAAGCAAACACAAGAACAGCTTACTGGAGACATCTTAATGGTGATAATTATGCATAATCTGCGGAGCTGGCCAACCCAGTGGTCATTTTGCATGAACTTAAAAGTTAAAACCTACACCTAAGATAATTTATATGTTATGTGGTATCTATTCTATAATGTGAATGCCAGGATAAATCAATCATGAGGTTCGCAGAATCACTACAGGCTTTATATGGTTATTTAACAGGTAATTATAGATAATCATTACTAGTTATGGCTTGAGAAATCAAGCCTTGTTTTTAGGTCTTTGACGGTATTGGCAAGTGTGATTATATTATATTTAACCAAGAAGGGCGGTGTTTGCCTTGTCACTTTGATTGGCAAATATTATCCCATACGATATCAAGTCAATATATTTCTGTTTTAAAAATTAGATTATAAATTAAATTGATAAAATAAAAAGTTTTTACCTTAAAAAAAAAGATAAAATAAAAAGTTTAAATTTTAAATATTTAATTAATATTAGATTATTATAAAATTAATTTAAAAATTGAATACAATTTTAAATTTTAAAATATTAATTAAAAATTATCCTTATTTATTAAAAAATTTAAATTTTAATTAACAATATTATTAAATAAAAATTATTTTAATTTACAAAAATTAACTGATTAATTAATAAATTGTTAAATTTTTAATAAACAAAATTATAAAATAAAAGTTAAAAATTTAATTTAGTACCTGTTTGATTGAGCTTTTGGAGGTGAATAAACACTTTTTTTCACTGCAAAAGTTTTTTAAAAAAATCAGTGTTTGATTGTAAAATAAAAAAACACTTTTTTAGTAGATATAACTTTTTTGGTAATTAAAATATAACTTTTTAAGAAGTTTAAATTTAGAATTTCTAAAAAAAATCACGTAAATTTTTCAGATTAATTAATGAGTCAATTTTTAGTCTCTTTTGTCCTTATGTTTTACACATAATTCCCACAATATCCACAAACACATATTCACATCTATTTTGAAATTTATATAATATTATTTGACTTTTTTATATGTTTTAATATTTATTTTTATATTAATTTTATTTATGTTATAATCCATATAAAAATTTGGTTAGATATATTTTCATTTATATTTCATATGGTTTAAAATTATATAATAATTAATATATTGTAATTTGTATATTGTTTAATATATTTAAAATAATATTTATATACATAAATAATTTATATTATAAAATAAAATAGAGTTAAAATTAAAAGTGTATAATATTGTCAAACAATTTATTATATAAATTTTTTTAAATAATAATCAAATAATTAATTAATTTTTAAAAAAATTTACTCACAAAAGCTCCATTAATATAAACCTTATTTAAACATTCAGTTACCGCACAGGTGAAATTGTTCTCTACAAATTGGGATTTCGCAGAAAAAAAAGAGTACGCACACGATAGATTAACGAAGACCGAAATTAATCAAAGGCGAAAGGGCAACAGTGTCGTTCGGCTACGGGCGGCGCCTCCTATGTCTAGGATTAGCATAGAAGTATGGGTTCAGTTTTCGATGTCAGGGCAGGCATGTACTATGAAACAGAACATAAAAGTACAAGGGAAATGATGATTAGGGCTTGGAAAGTAAAACGCAAAAAAGGCTATTTAAGAGTTTGAAGACGTAGGCTGCCGTCTCTGGCCCAAATATAAAATCTTCAATTTTATAAAATTACAATATAATTCTTCAATACATTTTATTATATAATTTTTAACTTTTAACCCAACTACTATCTCAACAAATTATAATAACAGAGTAGGTATAATAACTTTTCAAATATTACTCATATAAATAAATACCATTCATATTTAGTACCTAATAATAATTATAATTAATATAATAAATGATCATTTAGTTCTCATATAATTTCAAAACCATTAATAAAAATACTTAAAATGTAATAATTGATTATAATAAAATATAGGATAATAAGAGCACCATAAGTCCATAGTAATAAGAGTTTGTTACTAAAAATACAACAAAGTAGAAGCGAAATCTAAAATAAAAATACTTACGCAAGATATTTAATATTTCATGCTTAAATTTTATCTCAAGCATCAAATAAGAGTTGAACTAAAAGTTAAGAGAAAGGGTAAAAAAACCTAAAATTTGATGCCGCGACCTATTCTCTAAACCGTATTGCCCCAAACTTTGCTATAGTACAAAATCTTCACTATTAAATGAATCTACATTTTCTAATATTTTTTAGCATCAGACAAATACAATGTACACTTTACATCAGATTAATACATAGTTGGTTAAATTACTTCACATGATTGCTATAGGGTTGGTTGGTTGGGTCATTTAAGGTTCAAACCTTCTCGGGGTTTCTTTTGATTGCTGATTCTTCTGTGTTTAATACCAAGATTTGATTTTTTCATGTGAGGTTGTAGAAATGAAATGTTACGAAAATAATATGCTCCCTCGTAAAGCTCCCTCGTAACCTTGAAGGTCATTAAATCCTCAGGTTTGTTTTTTGCCTTTTGGGTACTTTTGTTTTTGTAAATATACTAATGGTACGTTTCTTCAGCTTAAACTAGTAAAGTTTCCTTCTTTTTGTTGTTATCGTTCATGACTCGTAACTTTAAAGATCTTCAAGTCCTCAGGTTTGTTTTTTTGCCTTTCGGGTACTTTTGTTTTCTGTAAATATGCTAATGGTTCATCTCTTCAACTTAAACTAGTAAAGTTTCCTTCTTGTTGTTGTTATCGTTCATGGATCTTGTTTCAAATCTCCTTTGATCTTCGCATTCTCAAGATGTTGCGTCTTCACTGGGATTTTTTGGTTTATGGATCCGTTTTCCTATCATTGTTTGTTGAAATTCGATTACTTTCTTTTTCATATCATGTGTGTGTATGATTTCAACTTTATGCGTCTGATTTTTTGATTTCTCTTTAATCCTATTATTCTATGTAGCTCTCTTTCGTTTCTTTTTTTTGCATGGTTTTATTGCGATACTATGAAGTGTTCGGAAAAATACCTCATGTCATGCATAGTGGGATCAAGGTCACAGGTATGTGTTTATTTTGGGTAATGTGAAAAAAAATATTTTGTCGACGTCATTGTGCTTACATCACCGACGCCACTATCATTCACTGCTAGTGGGTTCCCACGATCATCGACCCAGGTATGTATTTTATCCATTTCCCAGCTGCTTTGTGATCCTTTAACTGGAAATAAGCACCTGTTATTATTATTATCCTTTTATTGAGTTTTTTATTACTAGTAGTTTTATCATTATTATTTTTTATCATTATTATTTTTAGTATTATTATTATCCTTATGTATTTATGGTAATTTTTTTACTTAAATATTTTAGCGCCATTTTTTACTTATTTACTTTTTTAGCTTGCATCACTATTTTTCTGTCACATCTGTATGTGGGTCTATCGGAAATAGCTTCTCTACTATGTAGGGGTAAGACTGTATATTATCAGACCTCTCCAGATCTCGCTTCACTGCGGGACTTCGGACTGGGTGTAATGATGATGAGATTAATATAATGTATAGCATAATGAGAACAATAGAAAAAATTACACATGTTTTATAACCTCTTCCCAACTACTTTATAAGTAGCATCATTATCAATAATGAATTATACAATATTTTTAGGTCCAGTGTTATTCACAACTTTATTAAATATCTTTAACAAAGTATTATCATTTCTTAAAAGGCCCAATGTATCAATTGATTTCATAAAAATCATCCCTTTAACATGATAAACCAAAAAAAATCATTATGAACACCAATAAGTTTCTTACATCCTTCTTCTTTTGCCTAAAACTTTGTATTTAGTTATTAAAGTTGGTTCAGCCAAATTCTGACCGGACTATACGTTGCCGTCTGGATCCATGAATCTACTGTTCTTCGTCTTGATGGTAACGCTGATATCCCTGCAAAACAAAGAAGGCACGTCGGGGGTTGTGTCCCGATTAGCCCCTCCGACGTTCAAGT